>OX402541.1:9616497-10187958 GCA_948098885.1 Drepanosiphum platanoidis
TTCACCAACGGCTCGAAGAAGAACTGCGGGCCGCGAAACGGGCGCAACTGTCGTGCGGCGAAGTGCTGCTGCCGCCCGACTTGCTCCGGCGGATAGCCCACGACGTTCTCAAAATGGCTGAAAGCGAACCCTGTGGTCTCAGGTTAGTAGTGTCTGTTTTTTATTCATTTTTTTTCATTTTTCCTCCCCGCTAACGTCTCGACGCGCGCGCGCTCAGCGTGTATTCGTGTGTGTGTTTTCCCCTTAAAATGGATTTTTTTTTTGGTGCAAAAGAAAGCAAAAAAAATTTAAATCGACAAATAAACTAATGGAAGTTTCGATTTTTTTTTTTTTTGCTCTCACAGAGGATGCACCTTGTACCTGAATTTCGAGGGCGAACAAGAGTGCCGGAAAATCGGTACGATTAAATGCGACACCAACACCGTGTCCACTTTCGAGCTGTTCCTCACACTCAAACAAGACCCTAAAAATACATGGTCGCTCATTCCACTATTCATTAGGTAAGTGCGCTTCTTTTTTTTTTTTTCGTTTTTACGCGTGCCGTCGAACTTACGATTTGCAATTGAAAATAAACCGTTTTCGTCGTATATATTTCCGCCTTAACACCGTCGGTTTTTTTTTTTTTTTGTTCCTCGTGTTCTACAGGAATCTGACGAAAGGTGGCACCATAGTGATCGATCGCGAATTCACCATAGAAAAACGGAAGCTGTACAGGTCTTTTTTAGAATAAGGAGCGCCGGATGTCCGGCGCCGCCAAACGCCAAATCCTCCTCCACCTCCTTCTCATTGTCAGTATCTCATGAAAACACCATCACCAACACCACCACCACCACCACCACCACCGCCACCACCACCACCACGACAACTAAAAATACAACTTCAAATAGTAGTACCACCGATGATAGTGCTCGTACCACCAACAACAACAACAACACCGCCGCCGCCGTCGATGTGAATGAGAGAGAGCCAAGACTGATCCCCTCGGAACAGCCTGTGCGATACAAGACAAAAAACACGCGTTAATACCAGCTAGCAGCAGTAGCAGCGCATCGTAAGTCGTCGTCGATTATCACTAATATTATAAAACTAAAAAAAAAAAAAAAAACCATAAAAAAAACAAACCAAATTTCTAATATTTGTACCTACCTAATATTATTATAATATTATTATTATATTGGTCTCGCGCGCGTGTGTGTGATGAGTGTGTGGAAGTGAATATTATTCATATACATAATATTATGTATGTGAAAATAAGTAAAAACTATATATAAAAAAAAAAACCAAAAAAAAAAACTAGCACAAGACATATTATATATGTACTATATTTATGTGAGTGCGGAAGTTTAAAAAATAATAAAAAAAAAATCGATTGTGATCAGTTTATGTTTACGTTTAGTTTTGTTCTCGTTATTATTTTTATCGATAAACATTTATACATTTGGATTATATTTATATATATATATATATATGTATATATATAATATATTATATATATATATATATATATGTATATGTCGCAAGATTATAATTAATAATTTTCCTTTTTTTTTTTAAATTTTTTTTTACCCATATAATTCGTTGTTCTTTATCGGCTTTTCAATAAACACATATATATATATATATATATATATATATATATATATATATATATATATATATATATATATATATATGTGTAAACATTTAAGGTTATATTATTATAGATTAGAGTTTATTAGAAATAGTGTGAAAAAAGAAAGAAAAAAAAACCAACATGTCTCGTAATTAGGTGCAAAAGAATTTTTTTCGATAACACATCATTAGGTTCGTGTATGTTAAGAGAGATTTGTGGTAGTGAGTGAGAAAGGTAATATATTATGTATATGTGAGCGTAATATTAATTCTGATATTTATTATGGTCGAACGCGATTAAAATCAAAACGGAAAAAGAAAAAAAAAAAAAGAAAAAAAATTATATATATTTATATTGTCGAGTGTTTCGAGTCGCGCGTGTTGTGTCCTCCGAACAGAGATAAAACTATATAAAGAGAGAGTAGAGTTAACACTATAGATTTTAACAAACATTAACTTATTTAGCATAATATAAATAAATCGCACCAAATAAAATATACATACGTATATGTACTATGTATTAATGACTAAAAACAAACTAAAAAAAAAAAAAAAAACTCGTTAGGCGTTTTTTTTCCCAAATTTGTTTTGCCAAGATGTCTTTCACGTTCAAATATTTATATTGAAAAGATTATGAAAAACAAAAAATTATAATATATTATGTTAACCCTAGTGTAAGTGTTCCTAACTGACATCACATAAAATTAATATCTTCGTTTATACAGTATACACATGTGTGTATATATATATATATATATATATACGTATATATATATATATGTGTGCGTGTGTGTATTGTCGATTTAAAATTATAAAACACAAAAAAAAAATCCCCGAGAGCTTTTATTATTTTGTGTGAATATCTCACAAAAATGTGATGTAATTATTAGTAAGTAAACGTGTGTGTTTATATATTTCCGCTATGGAAATACGTCTGACGGTATGAGATTATTATTATTAATATATATGTTTGAAGAGTAGAGTATAGATGAGTCTTTATATAGAATTTTGCCTGTGCAAATAAAATTTAAAAATATTATAATATATATATATATATGATTATATATTATATGTATATGTATATTTTATTAAAAAATAAAATTTTTTAAGAAAAATTCTGTCAAAGAAATTTGAAGAATTGGCATATTAAAAACCTAATCGTTTGTTTTTTTTATATATAATAATTTTTAATTTTAATAGGCTAGTGAAACCTATGTATTGTGATAACGGATTTTGACTTTTTTCTTGAAACGTTAACTTTCAAATTTCGTAGGCTTTAAGCGCGAGTGTGAATTTTTTTATATACATAATATTATATAATATAACAGCCCGTGTTTTTTTCCTCCCAAAATTTAAAAACAATATTGTTGTTTTTCCGTACGAACGGACGAACAACAACAACAACAACAACAATAATTCAAAACCCAATATAATATTGTATAATAACGATTAATTATTTTACGAAGATATATTTTTATTTTTATTTTTATTTTTTTTTTTTTTTTAATTTTATTTTTGGTTATTATAATGTATTCTGATCTCAGTGGCACTATTATGAAGTGTAATCTTAACAGTATTTTTATTTTTATTTTTTTTTTTTAAGTTAAGTTTACCCTTTGAATTGTGTTTAAAAAACAAAATAATAACGCTGTGTCATCGAGAGTAGATATAGGTACTACTACTCAACAGAGCGTCGAAAGATTTATATATATATTTTTGTTTATATATTATATATTACCTATATGATATGTATATGACGTATATGTATATATATATATTTATATATATATATATGTATATGTGTGTGTGTATATTATATTTTTTTTTTTTTTTTTTGTTAATACCAGAGCCCCCTTTTTTTTTATTGTGGCACAACCTCACCACCCTTGGCCAGTCATATCACTCCATAGCAATTGTCGATTTTTTTTTACTTTTGTTATGTAGTAGATTATGGACGAAAAAAAAAAAAACAATGCAAAAAATAATATATATATATATATAAGATTTGAAAATGAAAAATAAAAAAAAAACCAATATTTTGACAAAAAAAAAGAAAAGAAGAACGTTGTGTTATATTATGAACTTTTCGCCCAAATCCTTCTCTCCTTCTCCTTCTCAGGTAATATTTATTATAATTTATAATAATCGGACTGTTGCGGCGGCGGCGGCGGCGGCGGCACGACTGTTTGTCGTCGTCGAGTGCGCGCGCGCGCCCGCCGGAAACCGCTTGTTCAGCTGGAAAACGCGACGTCAAATTATATATTTTTATTTTTTTCCATGTATATATTTCCATCGTGTTTTTACAAAGAAATTATCGTCGAAAAGAGTGGTTGGCGTAGTTGTGAAATGGAAAAAAAAAAAATTGACCCCGTTTCTACGGATCGGGTCGTTGAACTGTGCTGTGGTAGGAAGACGGTCGCCGCCGCCGCCGCTCTCGAACCGAAGGAGGAGGACGTCGATTGTGTGTAGAAATATTAATAAAATATCGTCTCGATTATTATTTTTATTTGCGATATCGTTTTACGGGGAAAAAAAATATTATCGAACGAATATTTATTTTATACGGTTTTTTTTTTCTCTTCTTTTTAGGCACGTCGTCGTCTACTGCTGCGAATCTAATCGCAAAATATACGTTTTTTCGCGCATTTTGTTCTTCGCGTTTCACTTTCTACAAGTCCCAACTCGCGCGAACAACAATATTTTAATGTTATCGTGACCGGCGGCGGCGGCCGCTCCCGCTCGCGCGCGTGCGCGTCGCCGCCATTCATTATAATAATATTATTTACCGCGGCTACCGGGTAATGAACGCGTCGTCGATAATAAAATAACGACGAATCGACGTGAAAACAATGACGGTAGCGAGAACGATAAAAAACGAAAAGAACAATAAAACACGACGACGACGACTGGTAAGAGGATTATTATTAAATATTATTACGATTTGTTTTCGAATCCCGCGCGAATTCGTGACGGCACGCGCGTTCTCCTCGTCCCGTTCGGGCCGTTTCTTCCGCTGTTTTTCCTTATTTTCACATCGTCTGGGCGCGGACTAAAACAAAGGACTCGGGCGAAAAACAAAGCAATTATTATTATTATTTAACGGTTAACACTCGTATAATCAATAACAAAATATTATTACAAATACAATATTTAAACAATAATAAAATAAACGAGTTATATTATAATTTATAAGAAAAAGTCATCTTCGGGTGTAAATAGCTGAAACGTAAAATTAAAATTCGCGAATATAATTGAAAATTAATTTTACATCGAGGGACAAAATATTTAGTAAAAGAGACGGGAGTTAGATATCATCTGTTTGTATTATTAACGTTTTCGAATCACGCGCGTTCTCCTCGTCCTGTTCGGGGGCCGTTTCTTTCTTTTCCTTATTTTCACATCGTCTGATTGGAATCGCAGGATACCAGGATATCAATTTGATTTTTTCTCGTTTTTTTTTAAAAACGCCACATTTTCAAAGTTTCAAATCGCAGAATTTTTTATCGTGTTCTCTCGTTTTCCCAATAATATTTTCTTCGATTCGTCGTCAAATTTGCCCGATCGTGCGTTAGGCCCCGTACAACTCTAATTGTAAAACGGTCCCCGCTCAACTATATCATATCCGACCGGCTTCGCCAACAGTCCAAACCCGTAGGAAAAAAAACCTTTCTACCGACGATGCCCCCATCCCCACTCTTCGTTGCGCCGCCGCCGGTGTCCTTCGAACGTCTCCGGCCGGAGAGTGCGTGAGCGCCGCGCACGCGTGCGTACGATTTTGCCCGGCGCGTTTGGACTAAAAAAAAAAAAGAAGAAGAAATTTTAACAAATACGGAAATCGCATTATTGTTTTTATATACGAGTGTTTTTACTCGTCGAATCGCGCGAGCCGTACGTTTTCGTCGCGATAAGAATCCTTACGATCCTTTCGTCGATCGTGTATCGGTTCATTACACCCGAATTCCCGAAAATGTTTTTAAGTTTTGGTTTCCCAAAGTGTGTTCCGCGGAACCCTCTGAAGGTTCTTCAAACTCAAAGGTTCCGCAAAAAGTATGTGATTATTTAGAAATCATTTATTTTATATATTATACTTGGATTATTTAAAAAAGCCCACCCAAACAGTCACTAGTACAAATATCGTTTTAAAGTATTTGCGAATTTTGGGCCAAAGTAGTTTGTCCGAGGTGGTTTTCGACAGAAAAGTCGAGATTTCGAACTATAGGACTTTGGCATAAAACTGTATTCTTTAAAGTACTAATTTAATTATTTTTATAAATAAAACGCAAAATCTAATTGTCTCTTTGGACGGTTATTGGCGATATTTTACGATTTACGATACGAATTATTGTTTTCAATCATAATTTCCGAATGTTTAATATATTCAATATTATAATAAAGCGTAGCGTTTTTGATAATTTTGCTCAGTAATTCATGACATTATTATACCTATCGGTAGGTTAGGCCAAGGGGGGATCTATCCTCCATATCCTCCCCCCCCCCCGTAAATACGCCTCCACGTCGGCCGAGTACGTTTTTCGTTTCTCCGTGGTCTTCTTCCGACGACTACGCGCTATCGTCGTCGTACGGAAACGATATTACGACGGTTTTTTTTTCCGAAACCCGTCTCGTCGTCCCACGGCGACCGGCTACCGAGACGGCGACAACAACCAGTCCCGACGACGACGACGACGACGTTTTGCAGCGATCTGTTCGGACATGTCACGACCGGTCGTCCGCGTGTCGCCCCGTTACTCATTTTTTTTGCCGCCGCCGCCAGTGTTTTTCGCCCATCGTAATAATAACATAATACTTTCTTTGCGGTTTGGTTTTTTTGACGAGCACAAATAATTCGCGAGTAGTCGCGAACGAAAACTCCTTTTTCACGCGTCCTTCTCGCGGAAGGACGTGGTTTTTTCTCACAAAGTGCTGACATTTTCGATATATTTTATATACGACGCGAGCGACGTTTCAAGCTGTCCGCGCGGAAAATCGACGCCGAATTTTTCTCCTGCCAAATTTCGATTAGAAAAAACACGAATTATCGCCGCGTGCGTCCGTAATTACAATATTTATATTATATCATCCGCGTATTATCTACTTATCGATCTCACGTGCGTCTCACATCCGCCCACCACGAAAAAGTGACCTCGCAGCGTACGAACGTCCAATTTCTTTTTTTCCACAACAAAATTAGATATCCCGGCGAATACGACAACACTCTCGCGAAACGTGCAAAAACAAAATACGCGAATCGTTTATAATCGTTGTGCGCGACCTACTATCCGTCTCTTTTTTTCTCACATACCGGCGGGTATTTCTATCCTTTCTCTCCGTCGAAATTCGCAAATGATAATGATGATGACAACGCGCACTATTACTATTTGGGTCAGTCGCGCGAGGGCGTCGTCGGCGGTACACACACGCACACACAATAGCTATAGTGGTGTTAAACAACACACACGCCAAACGCGCGCTACCAAAATGGCCGGGCCCCAAGAACCGAATTATTACCGTTTTTTTTTTTCCACGCGAAATTTCTCGCGATGACGTCGTCGGCGGGGACTGTTTTTTCTCCCTTCCCGGGGCGAGAAACCATTTTCCTGTATTCGGCACGCGAATATATATTATATTTCATAAACCAAGTCGGTGGTCGTTTTCAAAGACTTTTTACTTTCTACTATTTTCTATGGATTTTCGAAAAATATTCGTATCGTAACGATGACGGTGGGAATAATACGGGCTAGCTCCATTTCCGCACTCGTCCGCGGATTTCGTTATTTTCGTTGATCGTAACGTATATAAAACAAGTATCTTTGAAAATAATATGTTTACACGACTCTTTTTTTTTTTTTCGTCGTTTCTTCCGCCACCAACGTCATCCGATTGCTGACGGCACGTCGCCGCGGTGTTACTATAAAACTTTTCTTCTTCTTCTTTTTTTTTTATTATTATGCCTACGCGATGACGTCCGAGCGCGGTTAAAAATACACCATTCTCGGCGCGGCGGATTTCGGGAGCACGCGTCGTCGTCGTTGCGCGCGGCTCGGCCGCGGACGACCACGTCGACGATTGTGTGTTTATACGTCAATCCGTCGACGCCGCCGCCGCTTCCCCTGTATATCTTTATTGGCGCGAATCGATCCCCTCGAAACTCTGCCAAGTCCCCCCCCCCCTTCTACTCCGAGAAGAAAACAATTTGAAAACTCTGACGTAGATACGATAATACGATCGCGGAGTTGTCTCGCGATCGTTCCAAAACGGAGGAGAACGGATTTTGAAATAGATTCGAAAAATAACGAATAGCCGAGTCCAAGGTTAACTTTGTTCTAATTCTCGCGAGTACAGGTGTCGTCCTCCTCACGTAAGCACAGGATCGAATAATGTTTACCTTTTTACGCCTACCTCGTCGTCGCGCGTCGATTACATTATATTTGCTCGACAACGTGTTGAGCGTCGTCGGTACGTTTTTTAATTTCTATTATTATGCGAACTCGTCGCGCGTTTTACAGAACGCGGCTGTTTCGTCCAACAACACAAAATCAATGCGAACGGCAAGAAACCAGCGACGCGTGTTTCAAAGAAAACGGTTGAAACGAAGACCCGACGTGTCTTTGGGGTCGTCCCGGAGACCCCTGAAAGGACGGTCCTCCCGCCCGCAGCGTCACAAAGAAAACGACGGCTAATCCATCGGAACCCCGAATTCCGGAATACTATACTGGCTCGAATCCCCCTCGGCGGCGCTGCTGATGAATCTCAATAAACCGTCTTGATTTTAAAGGTATATTTTTTTTCGGTACAAAATTAAAATCCACATCACTTTATAATATGTATGATGTTATAGAAACGACGGGAAAACTATACAGTCTGCTGCGACATCGACACGGCTCGTCGGGAAAAGCTCGAGCCAGACACACCGGCGGCGGCTCGGTAAGTTATTCTTAAAATACGATTTATTTAAAAAAACTAGAAATTTCGCGTCAAACGCACAAGTCGTAATAATAATAATAATCGTGCGATGTGTGAGTTCGTTAAAAACGGAGAGAGAGAGGGAGGATAAAAGATTCGTAACAACGACGACGACGTCGTCGTCGTATAAAATATGTACAGAAAAAGGAGGACCTTTATTATTGTGGTACATAACGTCTCGCTCGCACACACATATGTGACACGCACGCCATCATCACGTGATGCACACGTTACCGCAAACACACACGTGCACGTTAAACACACACGCGAGACGAATACCACACGTATGCATTTATAATAATATATATTAAAAACTCCTTCTTACACGCGTGTGTTTTCGACTCGACTCTCTCGGCGGCCCCTATTTTTTTATTTATTTATTTTTTTCCTACCGGGAGGGGCGGGGAGTCTAGACGCAGTCCTCTCTTAAGGGTCGTAAACGTAAATTGGGTTTATCCTGTCTGTCTGACACTCGCACACGAGACTGCAGTGTTGCAGTTCGTCGCTTATATATTACTTATTCGGTACAGAGTGTTTAAAATTTTACCTTTGCAGCAGCAGCGTGTCGACTCGTTGTATGTAAAAGAAAAACTAGTTTTAACAATCGTTTTTTCGAGCACGTTTACCCGGTATTTCGGAAAACGCGTCCTGTCCCCTTTTCTCGGGAGTTCGAATGGATCGGCCGCCGCCGGTTTCTTAAAAAGCCTGACCGGCCCGAAACACGTACAAAAGGAAATTATTATCATTTTATTAGCCGCAAAATTAATAATATTTAATAACACTCTTGGGTACTAATAATCGTAATATTTTATTACGTTGAAATTCCAACCCCCCCCGTCCCAAAATATATTTGAAAATACGCCACTGTGTATCGACAGGATCGCGTACCTTTGTGGAAACGATTCGGTTCGCGCGCGTATGACTTGCAGGACGAATGCACCCGACGACGACTGACGACACTCCATTGTGTTCCGAAAACTCGCCGTATTTTATCGCGTCTTATTATGTATACGCGCACCTATTATCAAACGGCCGACGATAAATAAACATTTTTATTACCGACACGCAGAGCTTCGCATAATGTGCCGCGCGTTGATATTATTATTGTCTCTGCGCGGATATAAAATACGATCCTGCACGTATCCTGCGTTTTTATTATCGCGCGCGCGCGCGCGCGTCGTAGAAACACGACTACACCGATACAGGGTGAGCCCGCGGCAGATGACAAACGTGCGTTTGTACAGCGGGTCCTGCAGTACATATTCTACGAGTTTTAACGTATTTTTCTTTCTTTTTTCTCCCCAATAATCGTTATGCCACAGTTAACCGGGCAAGCTGAGCCGATTTTTTTTTTATTTTAAAAACGTCGAGTTGAATTTTTTATAATATCAGCAAATCGTCCTGAATTCGGTTTTTAAATTCTTCCGAGTTTCGAAATGGCATATAATAATTATTACAATGTCGCACGCGCACGCCGCGGCGAGAAAATCAAGAGAAAAAAAAATCTCGCGCTCTTCCTACTCTCCCCGCGCGCGCGTGTGCGCGATTTCTCCGAACAAGAAGGAAAAAAAAAAACAAACCGTTTCCAGTCATATGTATATTATAATATTATAATACGCAGCGGCGCGGCCGTAGCGATTCTTTTTTCGGGGGCGTGGGAGTGGACGACAAAAGGAAAAAGTGCCGGCGAAACGAGTTGCCCGAGACAAAACGAATCGTCGCGTATTGTGTTGTAATTATTTGGTGTTTCGAACCTTTTTGTCGGCGATTGTTGTGCGCGTTTTATAAACGAGTGCATTATTCGTAGAGATTTAAACCGCAGGGACCGAAAGGATCGAACCAGTCTCGTCCTTTGAAAGTTTCCGAGAGCCCAAAAATGTCGCAGGATTTCGGGGCGGCGTCATAACGCGCGACGTTTTTCGTCTTTCTTTCGACAAGACTCGGGGCGATTTGGGTATACTTTAATTGTATATTTTCGAAACGAGTGTTGTTTTTTTTCTCTACTACGCGGTCAAAGGCGACGCGCCGACACATTAAACCGTTATGAAAAACCATTTTCTTCCTATTATCGTTTTGCCGAATAAAACACTTAACCAGTGTATAATGTATAATAATATAGCGCACGTGAAAAAAAAAAACAATCGCCAAAAAACGAAATAACACGTGGAAAAACGCGAAAACAATAATAATTATGGTAATTTTTGTTTTTTTTTTACAAACGCAAATTGTTTCGACAAAACGATAACAATCGGTAATTTTCGACCGCGGCGGCGTTTGCAGGCGCGTAAGCGTCCGAATAATAGTAATCATAATTATTATTATTATACATTATACACGGTGTGCAAATGTTTTTGCAATTTCTCAAATTCCACTAGGTAGGCAGTACGCGTGTTTTCTTATATTATTGTTATTATCCAACTATATAATGCGAGCAATTAATTAAAAATGTGCGTACGTTTGAAATTAGATATGTATAAAATAAACTGCGCTATTTGTTTTATTCGGGCGAGGGAGGGGGGGGGGAACGCACTTCCTGGTCGGTTTTGTTTTGTTTTCGATTCGGTTCGCCAAGTGAGAAATTAATCGATTTCACGACGACGTCGTTTGTTTTTTTTCTTTTCCACTAGTAAATATTATAATAATATTGTGTTGGGATTTTTTTTTTTTTCGTTTTTCGTACTCGCCATACACACTAGGTATACTTATGGTGACCAGAATTATAATAGAACATAAATTTAAACTCCTTTATTACTTTATTTTAATACTTACATAAAGTATCATAGATTTTTAATCTAAACAGTTAAAAATAAAATATATATATTATAAAACTTGTGACTAGCATAAAAAACAAAACTTAATGACAAACTCTTAACAACAACAACAAAAAAAACAACTGGTTATTACTTCAATATTTATCATAACTCTTATCATTCGTTCTTTATCTTTTACAACATTATATTAATTTTACTTTTTTTTTCGACCATTTTGACGAATTTGGGTAACTTTATTTCATTTACAGTTATTACATCATTACAAAGAAGTACATTTTAGCGTACTTTATCAATTTACGTAGGACAGTAGGACAAGTATTTAAAAATCAGTACTGTCCTTATAAAATAAGTACGTCTGGTCACCATAGGTATACTACTGTGCGATGACGAGATTTTTGTTTTTTTTTTCTTTTAAAAGTCTTCAAATCGATAATAAATCAAATTTATTTTCAGTTTTTTTTGGGCATTTTTTTCAAATCATTCTTTTCGATCGATTTCGAGTACCTAATTTTCAACCGGTTTGACGTTAATCGTGTAAAACGTTGGCGATTTTATCATTTGAATATGCGACAAGGGTTTTTTTTTCAGTCTCCCGAGGACATTTTTTACATCACGAGTCGTCCTTTAACGAGGAAACCCGCGGTGGAAAATCGACCCGAAGTTTATATTATATAATACAACTGTGAATCGCGCGTCGACGAATCTATTCGAAGACGGTGACAATCGCCCGTATCGCCTCGTTTTTAATTATTATTTGTCGCGGCGGCGGCGGCGCGCGTTCGGAATACGAAATAATCGAAACGTTACACAATGTAACATTATCCGGCCGGTCGACGTACGTAAAATACTAATGTGTATTATATTATTATTGTTATCATCGGCCGTTACAACACGTATAGTGTGACAAAATCCGTTTATTCGTTTTTCGTGTTCGCGACGGCTTTAGTCGTGGTTTGGGGCGCGCGAATCTCTCGTTTCAAGTTAAAATTCCAATTTCCGATTGAATTTTTTCGCAGTTTTAACGAGATTTCAAAGACGCTCGTATCAATACGCAATATAATATTTCACAAAGCCATAGTGAGTGGTGTAAGTCATATTTTTTGTAAAAATGAGTTATATAATATTGTGGGCATATCTTTGAAAGTGAAGTAAGTCGTAACTCAAACTTCTAGCAATTTAATAAACCGTTTTGTTTTATCTAATTAATAATACCCACTCATTTGTAAATTGACGGACATTATATCATATTAAAAAGAATTCGTCGTGTGTAAATACGTTTCGGCCTGATTTCCTTAACGATATATATTTTCCGTATGTAAAATCGAAATAAAATAATAATTTTAAACCTTAAAAAACTGACGTATATTATACCTCTGTATTGCGACTCTGCGGCTCATATAGAGGCGTACGGATATTGTTGTGCGACCTTAGTGCCGGTAGTTTTCCTTGAATGGGAATCTAAGCGAAAATAATTTATTTCTCACGTCGCGAAGGGCGAAAAACAAAACGTTCGGTTTCGTCCCTGAAAACTCGTTTCGCGAACGAGTGTCGTATATAGATTTGAAGAGAGAAAAAAATTTCGAAAAACGGAATCCTTTCTCGTCCTTTTTTCTCGACCGACCGCCCGCGTCCCGACGACGGTCTTTGTGGAAAAAACGCCTTTTGACGAACAACTCTTTTGATTTTCACCATACTCGACTTACCGATATGATTTCTTCGTCTCCGTTGTCCAATTTTTGTCTTCTGCGAGCGTGTGGAGGGGGTTCTCTCCGGCGGCGGCGGCAACGATTTATTAATAATGAAAAATACACACACACACGCGCGCGCGCGCGCGCTTGCGTTTTAGGCGACGTGGGCTTAAGGTTTTTTTTTTTTTTTTTTTGTCTTCTTTTCAAAAACGTATACCTACGTATAGTGTGTAGTAATATAATAATTTTGTTCGGCCGAGCAAACCAGTTTGTGTTACTTTCCAACTGCGGCGGCGGCGGCGGCGGAGCCATACACGCGCGCGTGTTATGATGACGGTCATCTGGGTGCAGCCCTGCGAGACCGGTTCTCGGGCGATATTTTATTATTTTTCGTTCCGTTGTTGTTGTGTTTAGTTGTAGGAGCCGTTGCCAAATTTCAACACCGAAAACAAACGAAAACCGCGTACGTATAGTCGTCGTGTGTAGTGCGTTTGTAAATTTGAATTATTTCCACAATTGTAAATTTCTACGTCGGAACATCAGAGTATTTGCGCTCGAAGACCGGTCCTGCCGTCGTCGATAGGGCCCGGATTTCGGTGCCCTCAAAAAAAATAAAAAACATCTCGCGCGTATGACCTAAAAATTGTTTATATTTATCAGAATCATTATACTATTTCGATCGGTTTTCTTTTCAGTCACATTGCGGCTCGCCGCCGTTCTCGTAGATCCGATCCGATCGATTACGTTATCGTCGACACAATCGCTCGAACACAATGAAAACACCGGCGTATTATCTCACACGCCGCGGTTTGCCTACACGTGCGCGCACGCGATTTGGAAACGTGTAAGCTTTTGCGGCGCGTAAAAACAATTCTCACGTGCGTCGTCGTCGTTCCATTGTCTCGGTATCGCTATAATATTATTATAACATCGATGTTAGATACGGTCGCAATAATATTCACTCGTGACGTCGTCGTCGTCGTCGTCCACGCGATTGGTATAAACGCGCGCGTGTCGTCCGAACGAAAACGAACATTTCGGGTTACAAACAATCTGACGAGAGAAACTATTGTTTCCGGAGCGATTTATTTTTCATTTTTAGAAAGAGCCAAATCGATTAACAACACTGTTCTATCGTAAGCGCGCGTTATTATTATCGATTTTCGAGAAGCGTTTCGACATTTTATCCGAGAACAAGTCCGCCGCCGTCCGAGTGCAGGTATCATAATGTTATTTTTATCCGTCCGACGACTATTATATCGATCGTCGTCGTGTATAACATTCAGATAGAATCTCCGCGAAGTAGGTGAAATAGGTCTCCGAGTGTGGGTCGGTATAAATATTAAATTATGCGCGGCGGCGCGTATGTTATATCTTTATTTGCGTTTTGTGCGGCCGGAGAAATCGGCAAACGAATCCTACGACTGCAGGTCGGTCGGTAGAATTTTATTTTAATGATACATTATCGGCGCGTGTAAAACATTACGTTTGCCGTCTCTCCCATACGTTCGTTTCGTTTCCTCTCGAAAAACCCATCGACGACGACGGTTGTATATAATAAGCAGGGCTCGGGACTAAAAGCACTTAAAAAAGCGCTTAAAACATCATAATAAGCACTCAAATAAGCATTTAAAAAACTTAAATTTAAGCAAAACTATTTGTTAAAAAAAAAAAATAATAAAATAAAAAACAAATCAAATCTAAAAAAAGAGAAATTAGTGATAGACTGATAAACATGAACTCGATTTTATTATATTAATTTGTTTCCCCAAAATCCAATTCTATTTTGAGCGTTTTAACCCTGCAACGATGCCGCGGACGGCGACGGACTACACGACAACGTAGATACGATAAGAATTATTTTTAATTTTAATTCAATCAAAAACAACTTTGCAGGAGAAAATCATAAAAAAATATAAAAACTGGTCAAAAAAGCAATAATTATCAGAAAAACTGGAATTAAGCATTTTTTTGAAAAATCACTTCTATAGCACTCTGCTACATTTTAAGTCAATCCAGAAAAATAAGCAAATGCTTTAAGTCCCGAGCCCTGATAATAAGATAATTATAATAATAATTGGCGCGATAAACGCAAACCGATTTCAACTTTTCGACTTTTATCTAAAAGAGTAAGAAAATTTACAACATTTCGACCGGAAAACCGTAAGAAATGTATCAAACCGACGACGGAACTTACCACTCGCGGCCTACCCGCTTTTCAGTTATATTAGACCTTTTTTAAACACATCGAACCGAATGATATTTGACTTAATTTTTTTCAATCGTGAGTTATTTTAACATTAAAAATCACACGACAATTCGTATAGTAATAATAATATGTAGTTTTCCGGGACGAGATTAACCGAAAACATGACGAAAATCACATAAAAATAATGACAGTTACCGACAACAACAGTTTGAAAAAAACCCTATTCTTACCTATTCCCACCGTCGCGATTAAAATCGACGTTTTGTTTTCATTGTTAACAACGCGTAAAGTTGTAATTATCGCGTCTTCGATTGCGGTCGGGGAAAAAAATCCGCGACATTTCTATAATATCGCTCCGAACCGGAATCTACCGGCGAAAAAAAAACAAACACAATCGTTTTCTCGACCTACGCCGCGCCGCCGCGACGATCGTATCGCGAATATTAAAATTATCAACTCCCCTCCGGTCGTTCATTATTGTCATAACGTTTCAATCGTGTTCGTTCGGCAGAAAACAATAGAAAACGATACGATAACCGTTCGAGTGGTTTATTGCGGACGGAATAACATTTTTTTTTCAAAAACAACCAAGTCTACGCGAAAAGTCTATTTTCCAAAAGAAAACTCTGTCTGTTTTGTCAACTATAGTGTGTCAACTATATTTTTTTCTTCTTTTACGATATCCAAGCTCGCGACTATATACGTATGTATTGTAAAATAATGTCTTGAAGAGAGAAAAAAAAATCGGCCGAGTCGAATATTAGACGAAAAAAACAAATATCATACGCATAATATTTACTCATTTGTTCTCCGTCTCGGGCGCATATATTATAATATATTATTATATGGTACACATACGGTGGATTTACTGGTTTCGTTTATTCGAGAGCGATCGACGACGGCACAAACTGGTTTCCAGATTAAAATCTCCGTCGCTGCTCGACGTAGTATTTTTTCCTCTCCCGCGGTCCACGACGAAAACTATTATTACACGGTGAAACGTCAAAACGATCCCCCCCGCGATTACTCGACGTCGCCGTTGTCCCTCTCTGCAAAAGCCGAGGAAAAAAGAGAAGCGTCCGTCGTCGTCGCAAAACGATTCCAATATTATCGTGTGATTTGGCATTTTTTTACCACCACCGCCGCCGGACGACTTTTCAAAAATGTTTTTGGGCCTCTAAAAATCATACGTTTTTTGTCTCGGCTTTTTTCCCCGCGTGTCAGACACGACGAGAATCGATAAAAAAAACCATGCCGATTGTCGCCCCTCGCGGCGACCGCGGAAATTAATATGAAATTTCGTTTTTTTCTCGACTTTTTCGAGCGTTTGTTAATTTTTTTTCCCCGACCGTTTTCTTTGGCGCGGATTTGCATATTTACTGTTTTTTTTTTTTTTTTTCAGGGCGTCCGACACGTTGCGGTCGCCCGCGGCTGCAGCAGTGTGTCTGGAAAAGGGAGAAAAAGGAACGTCGAAAACGAAAACTCGGCTCGGCCAAGTCGGATCCTGGGGGGCCGAAATCGATTGGATTTACTCAAGTTTAGCGGTGAAAAATCAAAACCACAACCAAGGTAATAAAACGTATATTTATTATTTAGTGTGACGAATTATTAGTCGTAAACTCGTGTTTTACCAAACACTCGTCGTGTTGATTTCTGGATAGGTCGGCGGCGGCGCTCCTGTAAACACGCGTTTGGATTTCTTTCGAAACGTCGACAAATCAAAACCGTTTTCTCGGACGTGTGAAACAACTGTTGTTGTGCACAATGACTCACAGCGACTACAATAATAATCACTCGCGGAACCGTTTTTTTTCCCTTTTTTCGTCGTGACGTTGGCGATTTTCCGCAAAGTCCTCAGCCGAGATCGGCGGCGACGAATACTTTCTCGGAATCGGCCGCCGCCGGTCAAATTTTTAAACCTCGCGAGCAAATAGTACACACTCTAGTAGTAGTCGCACGCATACGTTATTATTTATTTTGTGCGTGAAATAAAAATAATATATAATAGTATGACTCACGCGCGCGCGCGTACACACGCCACCGCGTGTGCGGCACGTCGACGTAATTATTGTTATTGAATACGGTTTTTTTTCTCTCTCTACGTTTCGCCAATATTTTTACCGCGAACCGTTTAGGTGGAAAAAAAAAAACCTGCGAAAACGGTTTGACAACGACGCGTCGGCCGATAAATAGAAATTCGTACACTATTTTCACTGGACGATAGTAATACGACTGACCGGTCAAAAACGTTTTCAAAAGAATCTTTCAAAGCTAAATCGCTCGGTGTCGGGTCCAAAATAATAATTATTATTCTTCCTTCTCGTCGCGGTTTATAGGCGCGACGGAACGATTATCCTTTTCTCTCGCGACACTACGAAACACATCTTGTATTAATCGGCGCGGCGTTGTTTTTTTTGTTTTACCTCGATCCCGTTGCCGGTCCGTTACGTGCTCGCCGGCGGACGATCGCGCGATGCGCACGATAAATGGTATACAGTAATGATGGTGATAATCGTGGAAATGGCACTCGTATAATATCGGAACGACTCCCGCGGAGAGTGCCAGGAGAGGAGAGGACGAGCGCAACCGGTTGACGGCGGCGCCAACACACGTTTTTGCAAAATCCAAACGAGTTTCGTTCGTGTTGTTGTTTTTTTTATTACTATTTTTTTCTCATCTAACGGTCGGTTGCCGTGCGTTGTTTACAACTTTCATTTCGCGGAGCCTATTGAAACGCGCGCTTCCTCGTACGTACGAGCATACATAATATATATATGTATTTATTTTAATAATCGTAGCCCACACGGACGTTATGACCATTATTATGCGTTGAGATTAGCAAAAAAAAAACGGCGCGAGCGCACCTCCGAGGACTATATTATATACTCGCGGATCGGGTCAAAGGTGTGTACCCGTTTCAGATTGACTGTGTGCTGCTATACATATGAAATACTGTTTTGATATTTTTTTCCTCCACTCTTATTATAATCGTACGTTACGTCCCCCCGGACGAGCGTGTTTAAACGGGAGAAAAAATGAGGTTCTCCTCTTCTGCCGCGAACTTTTTCTAAAAAAAACGACGACGACGGTTTCAAAACGACCGACCGTCGTCGTCGTCCGAGCTCTTATCGCCGTCAAACGTTATCTGCACCTTGCGCAACAATATAATAATTCGACAAAACAAATAATTACGACTAGGGCGATTAAAATTAATCGTATCTGTCGTCGTCGAGACACGACGTACGTGTGTACGTACACTCGCGTGACGTGTCGAGTCGAGCAACGAAACCGCTAAACAACTAAACTATATAATAGTGGCCAACGCGCGAAAACCGTTCGGTCGGTTAGAGGACGACGCGCGAATAAAGCCCACGTATATTTCGTATTGTGTGTTATGAACCTGGTCGATGGTTTATCGTCTTGAATGTACAATGACGACCGAATGATTTCTATGCGCGCGTGTACGAAACGCTTCATGGCTCGCTGACGCGGTACAAACGTCTGCGCTGTCGTACGGAGCTAAATCGCTCGTGTACAGGGTGTCCCGTCAAATCGTATGTTTTTCCCGCGTTAGCGTAAACCGATTTGCGTTTTTCGACAATATCGAACTAGTTTTCACTAATAATCAACCGCCGACGACGACGTTCCAGTGCCGCAATTATGAATTCTGAGGCCCGTGTGCAAGGATTTATTTAGAGGCCCCAAATTAATAATATTATATCTATTACTTGATCTTTGTATTACTACAGAAATTTTTTAGTATTTTTTAGTACTATAACTTAAATTGAATCATCTGTAATCTGATACATATACTATGCTAATTTATTACATTATAAATTGTCAATAGATACATTATCAATATTTTAATAGTGGAATCACCAATTTAAACTTATGCATTCATCATTTTTTTTTAATGATATCAACTGTTATTGGCATGATATGGGCTTTCATACAAATTAAAAAAATTCTTACATCTTATTTATTACCTGATTATTCTATTTCTCTGATCGCCACTTCAGCATTTGCTCAAAAATCCAATACTAATAAAATACAATGCTTTCAAAATATAAGTTAACTTTTAAATACCCTTCCTTAAGTCTCAAATTCGGACAATCTTCAATTTTTAGCTTTAGGGAGGCCTCTAAGAAGTGGAGACCCGTGTGCATCGCACACCTTGCACACCCAATTGTTGCGGCACTGCCGGACGTTCCGGGCCAGGAACCTTTTATTTAGAAAAACTTTATATCGTTATTATTATCGTAAAAAACGTATCTACTTAATGTTAGTGGGATTTTTTGTATTCGCTTCGGAATACAAATCCGCCACCCTGTATATCGCGTCGATATATATCGTTACATTTAATCGTCCGTCGAAGAAGTCCTGCGCTACTCGTTCTTCCTTTCGACGCGCTGGCCGACCTAACCTGTTTCGTTTTAAAAGAGCCATTATGTGTGCCGTCGCGGCGTTAATAATATAAACGTTTTTTTTTTTTTTTCCTGGCATTTTCCCATCGTCCGGCCGACTTGTCGTATTATTATCGTTCGAGCGGACTTTGCGGCCGAAAAACCCGTTTTTCCTGACCGTCGCGGTCGTCGTCGTCGCGTGTTTGACCCCCGCCCAGAGGAAGGCGATTTTTCGGCACGAAAAAGTGCTCGCCCGGATCGGTCACGAACTGCGGAGTAATTATTACTTCAATCGTATACGATATGAGGTTTTCTCTCTGTGGCCGTCTCGAGAACGGACAAGTTTTTCGGAGAAAAAGAAGTAATAATAATAATCGGTCGATAATCTCCTCTGTGGTCGTGTGTGTTTTTTTATTATTATTTTCCTACTGGTTTTTCACCGGGTCGTTTAAGTGTCGTTTTGTTTAACCCCGCGATGCGATCGTACGCAACGCGTCCGAATAGAATGTTCTAGAAACGAGCGCGCTGCGGTCACGCACGCACACGCACCGTTATAGCCTAGCGTACGCGTTTTGGCGTCGAGTTCGACGCGCGTGCCGCGCGAAAACGCGTCAAAGGTCACGGATTAAAAAAACGAAAATTTAATTCGAAAATCTCGCCCACAGTTTCTTCTCCTTCCGCGTAAGTTTTCATTTCTTTTCGTTTTTCGCACCGTTATCGCGTGTCTCTGCACAGTTTAGCAATCCGCGACCACATCGTATCGCTCTCAGTGTTGTAAAAAATACCTTTTAAAAAAGTATTCAAATAGATTTATAGATCAAATCCACTGCAAAAGTATTTGAATACAAATATGAGTTATCTTTCTTTGCTCGTTTCACTCGGAATCTATAAAAACGAACTTGATTCGATTACATTTTCAAAGTAGTAACTACCAATCGAAGAGAATTAATTGAAATACTTTTTTTAAATAGTGTATTTGAATTTGTATTTAAAAAACTTGTATTTACAAGACTGATCGCTCTGTATGTCGCAGTCTCACCGAGTGCCGGAATCATTCTCGGTTTATGTAATATAATAAGCAACTATAATAATCAGTATTTCTAATGACCGAAACGTATCGCCGCGGCTTCGACTAGTCGATTTACACGTTCCCGTCGTCGCGCACGCTCGTCGTTAACGCGTCAAACATTGTCGCCGTGTTTTACTACCGCCGCCGCACGCCCGACTGGATTTCAATCGACCTTTTCGCCCGCTCGCTGTAAAAAAATTAAAAAACGCGTGTCGGAAACGCCGCCGCCGCGCCGCCGCTCTGTCGTACGGAATAATCTCCTCAACTACCGTTTTCGTGCGGAATTCGTACAAATCAATAACCACACTAACGACAGCCCCGATATTATACGATTACAGAGTTGAATTTTAATAATTAATCTAATATTACAAACGCACACGCTTTAACCGACAAATAACCACGATCGTACGATATTATGTTTTTCGATAGATGCTTTTTCACGTGACTTTATGTAACGAATTCGGTTTTTTATCCGAGTGTAACTCGTACGTTTAGATAGCCCGAAATCGTGAGCACGAAAAGCTAGTAATCGTTGTTTTAAACGTAAGTGGTGTTGCGTTTTATCCGCGTTTAAAATCTCGCGGTAAAAGAAAAATTCTCCGTTTCCTCCGGGCTTGCCGGCCGAGAACCGCCCCGCAGTTTTTTCGAAACTGTCCGTCCTCAAAGTGTATTATATAAATAACCCGACGACCGGTGCCCTAACCGTAGGGGGCAGAGGCGCGGCGGCGGTACAGCTCTCGTGTTTTATTTTATTTTTTAAAAATAATTTGGCGCGCCTCTTTTATTAGTTCTTCTACGCGCTTGCGATTCGTTAGATTTGAAAATTACACAGTGTCGTTTTACGAGACGGAAAATCGTCGGAATGATTTTTGCTTTTCAATTCGTCCGACTCGAACGTCGAATATTATTATAAAATGTCTAATAACGCGAGCGCGCGCGATAATCGCACACGTTATACTATCGCTCTATAAACGTAAAGCCGAAAGTAATAATAATATTATAATCGTCGTAATTACACACGCGAGCCAATTATCCGTTATTATTATTATTATTATTGCACGCGGATAGATGTTATAATGCGTTTGAAGTTTACACGAGTGCTCGCGTCGATGACTCATCTCGTATGTATTTTTACATAACGGCGGCGGCGGCAGTAAGCAGCAGCAGGTGTGTGCGAGGCGACAATAGGTCTGGCCGGGCTCTTTCTCGTCGCCTCCACTCCTATTATTATTATTATTATTATTATTGCCGCCGACTATATTATTATTATTGTGTTATTGTTGTTGTTGCAGCTCTCTCGCGACCCGAAGAAAGGCCGCGTCTTGAGAAATATTTCGCGCACAGGGTGGGTCGCGGGCAACACAAAACAGGTGCGCGTGTAATCGGTTTTCGAACTTTTTGTCGACGAGTGCCGTTGTTTCGACGCGGTCTCCGATCGCGTCCTCCAACTCGTCCGAATCGTGCAGGGTTTTCGCGAGGGTAGAAATCGATGTCGTCTTGAATCGTCATAGCGGCTGCAAAGTGATACCGATTCACTGCGTGCGAAAACTTTTGTCAATTTTATCAGACAAATCGACTGCTCTCGACGTCGAAAGTACGAGTACCCTAGGGTGACCATTTCTAAAAAAATAAAATACAGGACAAAAATAATATCCAATCAAAATCAAGTATTTATTACTCGTACATTTTTTTTTATTGATTTTTAATCGTAAAAAATACAATATTTAACTATTAAAGATTAAAATTAAAATACATAAAACTTTATTTTGAAACGTCACGGCGCGGCGGCGCTGCGTCGAACTATCTGGCCGCCCGAATTTCCCCGAAAAACTCCGTTTTTACACGGAGTGTTTTTGATGAGTTATAACTTATAACTATACAATTATAAATATACTATTATAATATATACGCCACCAACAACAACGTGATGTAACAATAATTATGGTAAAAACAAAAATACATCTGATAAGTATAGATTATCATATTATTCTATTCAATAATGTCATACAAAAATATTCACAATAAAATCAATTTCAAAATTTTATGAATTAACAGTAAGTAGGACAAAAAAATGATTAATAAGGGACCAGACTTGAAATTACGGGATAAAAAGCGCCCCGAGTGACGTTTGTCAGGACAACAGGACACGAAGCCGAAGTAAAGGACAATCCTGTATAAAACAGGACGTATGGTCACCCTAGAGTACCCGGCGAAACGCAGCCACGCCGGTGGTATTCGCGTCGAGGAAAAACTATACGCGCAGAACTCGCCGATTTCGTGAAAAGGAAATATTTCTTTAAACCGTCCGAATCCCCCCGAGCACTCCCGCAGGTCCGGTGGACACGAACGTTTTCTATTTTTCCGGTTTCGGTTCGTCGAAGAGCGAAACACGTTTTCCGAAACGTCGAGAACCGTCGTCGCAGAGACTAATAATCGTATTCAATACGAACGCGTAATGTGTAAAATAACACACGCGGAAAAACAGCTGTCGTCTCGAGAGTCGTTCTCACGGTGATGTTTACGCGAGTGTTTACATTTTTATGACTGGTAAAGAAGAAAGAAATAAAGAAGAAAAAAACACATTCGATTATCAAGGGACGTGCTCGCCCGCGCCGCCGCCGCCGCCGCCACCGGCTATCACGTCGCAACGAATAGGCAGTGGTTTTTCGGAGGGCCCAACACCGGTTTCTCGGTTTAGCGTTTAATCGGTAAAAAAAAAAAGGTACGGGACGCCGCAACTCTTAATTTTAGGGTGAACAACAAAAGTGTAAAGAAATCGAGCGCTCAAAATATTACCTATTATTTTTATAATCCGTTTCGATTACAAAAACGTCCGGAGAATGTATTTAATTTTTTCCCTCGCCAGCTCTCCGCGTCCGACGACCGTCACAGATCCTTCAAAGACGGTCCTTAATCGCAGCGACGATAGGCTTCGTCTTGTGGTAGAGATAAATGTTTAGAAATTTCGTGTCCTGCGGGACATTTTTCACTATCGTTTTCTACGTTGAAACAAAATCTGCATTTTCAGTCGTTATTCGAAATACGTATTATATACGATCAAAAGAAAATACGTCAACTCATATATTGTCATACTCTCGCTGTCAACACTCTAAAATATTATCTCGAAGTTTCTCCCGCGACTTATCAGCACCGTTCAGAGCCTTTATCGAAAAATATACGCAGTTGCACACGGTGTTTTTTCGTACGAATTACTGTAAACATCGAAAAAATAGTTCATAATAATATTATAGGTCAAATCGTATTCGATTTAACGTTTTAATCTGTCGAATTATATAATAACTCGGCATAGAGAGAAATACGTATAAAACAACGCGCACTTCTTGGATGTTTATTTAAAAAATTAATTTAAAGTTTATAATATCGAAAAACGTATAGATAACAGTACGCTGCGAGTGCGCGCGTTGTTCACAACAATATTCTCGTCGGAAAAATGTATCGTTAAAACGCGGCGGAGTAACGCGTCGGGCTAGTGTATTACGACTACGTCGTGTTACAACTATATCGGAGTCGTGAATTCAGTGCGCAAAATAACAAATTTCGAAAAATCCGTCGAAAACGCACTAGAAAAACGTCCTTTGAAAACGCATTTGAAATCGTGAAAAAAACTGAATTCTCGGCCTATTTAAACGTAGCGTTTGATTAGGATATTAATTCGATCGAAACAGAACTACATTCTACACCCGGTGAAAATGTTATTTTACTTTCCTACGCGCGTTTCGAGATGAAAATTCGACACTTTAACGAGTAAAATAACATATTTCATAACTATTAAAATAAAAACTTTTACGACGTTTAATTTTTTAAATTTTTCAAGTGAAATCGGCCCATCACATCATACCTTTATCTATAATGTGTAGTTCCGCTCAGTATTTGAAAAAAAAAAAATTGGCAACAAAAGAAAACGCACACACTACGTCGCTGTAAAACCAACGTTTTCGCTGGCTAAAAAAACACACAATCTCGGTCCCCCGGGCTCGATCGGACGGTGAAAAATAAAAAAACGACGAATTAAAATATGAACGTTACATAACAGAGGAATATACAGATCGTCGTCGTCGCCGCCGCCGCGGCGTGTGTGCTCAACGTTGTTGTTTACGTTGAATAGATTTGATAATATTGTCGACACGTGTTCGCACGAGGCGAGAAATATGTTCGATAATAATAATATGGCGGTCACGGTTCGAGATAAAATAAATAAATATAATATAATATATTATAATTATTATATTATCGTCGCAGTAATTACGCGTGATTTTATTGCGGCGGCCGAGACGACGACGTCGACGACACGACGCGACGCGACGTGGGGAAATTTTTGTTTTTCACCAATTTCAAAAACACTTTGTTGGCCACCGGTAACGTTCGAAAGCGGAAATCGAAAAGCGGGAGAGAAAAAAAACCACCGTTTTCATTACTAATAATATAAGCTTAGCTTATTAAAGACAAAACGAAATAAAACGCAAAGTTTTTTTTATTATTTCTCTTTTTTTGTCGTGCAACAGGCTGCTATTTTTATTTTTTTTACCACGACGAAAACTACGCACAACGTCGCGCGTCGATTCGCGTTTTATATTTCAAAACGGAATATTATCACGCGGCGAGACCTGTTCGTCAATCCGTTCTCTCTCGAAATGCATATCGGCACACACGCGCCGGGTCATGGACCCGAGATAAAACGCAACGGCCGATAAATGCAACGGCGGAATAGATATTTCAAAATTTAGTGGGTGTTGGTATATGATATAATTAATAATAATAAAAAAAAATCGTGTTTTCGTCGTAAAATACGTAATACTCGCGCAACCGATTTCGACGACTTTTCGTCTCGAATTTCTAGCGAGAAATTCGCAATCGTCGCGCAAAAAATCCGAAAAACTTTCGACCTAAAGACTATATTGAGACTTACGTGAAATAATTGTATGTTTTAGCACGAAATCAAAACTTAAAATATTTACCCACATGAAAAAAATAACAATAAATATTATAATAACGATAATGAAATAAGACGACAATACGGTGTTATATTATGCTTTATAGTCCCATTGCTTCTTCTTTCTTTCCTCCTGAACCTCCTCTTTGCTACCTAACACTCTGAAAAATTACTTCCAATCCTTAAGTACCTCCACTGGGAGCCTCCCCTCAAGTCCTGTCCAATATCGTGTATTCGTATTGTGTATTGATTTTTTATTTAAAAAAAAAAAAAACTTATATTTTTAATTTCAATTTGCATTCGATATTTCCAGATGCACATGCACCGCGTTAAGTGTCTAGCCTTCTAGAGCCAGCACGAACACATTTTGTTTGCACGTGACACGTGACAGAGCCGCCGCGCACAATTGACCGTGGGAAAAAAACATAGGACGGTCAGATCGAAACTTGCAACGTTTGATGTGCGACAAAGGGGTGTTATCGATGGTCATTGGAAAACTTAAAATTTTTTTTTCAACGAATAAAACAAAGATTATTACAATATTACTATGTATTATTATAATTACTGTCATTACTTTTGCTATTGAATAAATTACAATCATTACAAAAATTATTATGACTATTATTTTTCACCCTTTTTCAACGCCCTTTGGAGTTGACTTTCGGAAAGTCCTTTCTACAGGGGTCTCTACTATACAAAACGAAACTTTTGACCAAATTTTATACTCGGAGATCTTACGGTTCCGGCCGGGCAATTTTTTTTCCAGTTTTACCCTTTTAAATCCCCTTTAGGGTTGGACTTTTGAGACGTACTATAGCTCAAAACCTTCCCCGAGACTAGGCCAATCCGTTGGTGAAAATCGCACTGAAATCCACCGAGTACTTGGCGAGATATGCGCGTACATACAAAAAAAAATGGGGCTTTATTATTACTATTATTTATTATTACTATTACTTATTATTACTATTATTTTCGCTTCAAAACCGGGAAAAATGGTCGAAAAATCGCGATTTTGTACCAGGGGTTCAGGAACCGACGTGGTTTTTTTCTCGACGATTTCTCCGCTACAATGCTGCCATCTGGCGGCGATCAATATCGATCATTACTCTCGATTACTCGGCAAAAACGACGCTACACCTCCTGAACTCCTGGTACAAAATCGCGATTTTTCGACCATTTTTCCCAGTTTTGAAGAGGAAAATAATAGTAATAATAAGTAATAGTAATAATAAATAATATTTCTCTGACCAATATTGATCGATTTTGTCGGAAAAACCGTGAAAACCTCCGAATTTTCACATTTTTGGATCAGGAAATCCTAAGTCATCATCCAACTGTCACTTTCCACTGTACTGCGCATAAGTTTTTTGAGTGACAGATGTCCTGTTGATGTTTTGGTACTACGCGCAGATTTTTCTCTGACCAAATTTATCCCTATCACAGTTATCACTGTTATTTATTATTTATTATTATTATTTATTATTACTATTACTTATTATTACTATTATTTTCTCGTCCAAAACTGCGAAAAATACTCGAAAAATCGCGATTTTGTACCAGGAGTTCAGGAGCCGACGTGGTTTTTTTCGCGACGATTTCTTTGCTACAATGCTGCCATCTAGCGGAAACCGAAATTTATTATTACTATTATTTTCGCTTCAAAACCGGGAAAAATAGTCGAAAAATCGCGATTTTGTACCAGGGATTCAGAAACCGACGTGGTTTTTTACTCGACGATTTCTCCGCTACAATGCTGCCATCTGGCGGCGATCAATATCGATCATTACTCTCGATTACTCGGCAAAAACGACGCTACACCTCCTAAACTCCTGGTACAAAATCGCGATTTTTCGACCATTTTTCCCAGTTTTGAAGAGGAAAATAATAGTAATAATAAATAACATTTCTCTGACCAATATTGATCGATTTTGTCGGAAAAACCGTGAAAACCTTGGAATTTTCATATTTTCGGATCAGGAATTCCTAAGTCGTCGTCCAACTGTCACTTTCCACTGTACTGCGCATAAGTTTTTTGAGTGACAGATGTCCTGTTGATGTTTTGGTACTACGCGCAGATTTTTCTCTGACCAAATTTATCCCTATCACTGTTATCACTGTTATTTATTATTTATTATTATTATTTATTATTACTATTACTTATTATTACTATTATTTTCTCGACCAAAACGGCGAAAAATAGTCGAAAAATCGAGATTTGGTACCAGGAGTTCAGGAGGTGACGTGGTTTTTTTCGCGACGATTTCTCCGTTACAGTGCTGCCATCTAGCGGCAACCAATATTTATTATTACTATTATTTTCACGTCCAAAACTGCGAAAAATACTCGAAAAATCGCGATTTTGTACCAGGAGTTCAGGAACCGACGTGGTTTTTTCGGGACGATTTCTCCGCTATAGTGCTGCCCTCTAGTGGCAAAACGTCTCTCACTCGGGGACGATCTTTCGTCTGAAAACGAGTGAAAACCCTGGAATTTTCATATTTTGGTACTGGGAATTCCTTAGTTTTCGTCCCACTGTCACTTTCCACTGTACTGCGCATGAGTTTTTTGAGTGACAGATGTCCCGTTGATGTTTTGGTCCCACGCGCAGATTTTTCTCCGACCAAATTAATCCTTATCACTGTTATCACTATTGTTTGTTATTACTATTATTTATTATTACTATTACTTATTATTACTATTATTTTCTCGACCAAAACGGCGAAAAATAGTCGAAAAATCGAGATTTGGTACCAGGAGTTCAGGAGGTGACGTGGTTTTTTTGAGACGATTTCTCCGCCACAGTGCTGCCATCTAGCGACGATCAATATTGATTATTACTCTCAATTACTCGGCAAAAACGACGCTACACCTCCTGAACTCCTGGTACGAAATCTCGATTTTTCGAGTATTTTTCGCCGTTTTGAAGAGGAAAATAATAGTAATAATAAGTAATAGTAATAATAAATAATAGTAATAATAAAAAAAAAAAATCTGTGCGTGGGACCAAAACATCGACAGGACATCTGTCACTCAAAAAACTCATGCGCAGTACAGTGGAAAGTGACAATGGGACGAAAATTAAGGAATTCCCAGTACCAAAATATGAAAATTCGAGGGTTTTCACTCGTTTTCAGATGAAAAATCGTCCCCGGGTGTTGGACGTTTTGCCACTAGAGGGCAGCACTAAAGCGGAGAAATTGACGTCGTTTTTTCCGCGACAATATTTCGTCGGAAAACGAGTGAAAACCCCCGAATTTTCATATTTTGGTACTGGGAATTCCTTAGTTTTCGTCCCACTGTCACTTTCCACTGGACTGCGCATAAGTTTTTTGAGTGACAGATGTCCTGTTGATGTTTTGGTACTACGCGCAGATTTTTCTCTGACCAAATTTATTCTTATCACTGTTATCACTATTATTTATTATTTATTATTACTATTACTTATTATTACTATTACTTATTATTACTATTATTTTCTCGTCCAAAACTGCGAAAAATACTCGAAAAATCGAAATTTTGTACCAGGGGTTCAGGAGCCGACGTGGTTTTTTTCGCGAACATTTCTCCGCTACAATGCTGCCATCTAGCGGCGATAAATATCGATTATTACTCTCGAATACTCGGCAAAAACGACGCTACACCTCCTGAACTCCTGGTACAAAATTGCGATTTTTCGACCATTTTTCCCAGTTTTGAAGAGGAAAATAATAGTAATAATAAATAATATTTCTCTGACCAATATTGATCGATTTCGTCGGAAAATCCGTGAAAACCCTCGAATTTCCATATTTTTGGATCAGGAAATCCTAAGTCATCGTCCAACTGTCACTTTCCACTGGACTGCGCATAAGTTTTTTGAGTGACAGATGTCCAGTTGAGTTTTTGGTACTACGCGCAGATTTTTCTCTGACCAAATTTATCCCTATCACTGTTATCACTGTTATTTATTATTTATTATTATTATTTATTATTACTATTAATTATTATTACTATTATTTATTATTACTATTACTTATTATTACTATTATTTTCTCGTCCAAAACTGCGAAAAATAGTCGAAAAATCGCGATTTTGTACCAGGAGTTCAGGAGCCGACGTGGTTTTTTTCGCGACGATTTCTTTGCTACAATGCTGCCATCTAGCGGAAACCGAAATTTATTATTACTATTATTTTCGCTTCAAAACCGGGAAAAATGGTCGAAAAATCGCGATTTTGTACCAGGAGTTCAGGAGCTGACGTGGTTTTTTTCGCGACGATTTCTCCGCTACAGTGCTGCCATCTAGCGGCAATCAATGTTGATTATTACTCTCGATTACTCGGCAAAAACGACGCTACACCTCCTGAACTCCTGGTATGAAATCGCGATTTTTCGACTATTTTTCGCAGTTTTGGAGAGGAAAATAATAGTAATAATTAGTAATAGTAATAATAAATAATATTTCTCTGACCAATATTGATCGATTTCGTTGGAAAAACCGTGAAAACCTCCGAATTTTCACATTTTTAGATCAGGAAATCCTAAGTCGTCGTCCAACTGTCACTTTCCACTGCACTGCGCATAAGTTTTTTGAGTGACAGATGTCCTGTTGATGTTTTGGTTTTACGCGCAGATTTTTCTCTGACCAAATTTATCCCTATCACTGTTAAGCCATACGCTTCTCTAAAAATAGAAAAAAATCCGATTTTTAATCGGATAATTTCGTCGGCGGTTTCGTTTTATATAACGGAAACTCCTGGAGAAAGGATTTGCCGAAATTCGACCCCTACCGGGGTTAAAAGGGGTGAAAAGGGTGAAACTAGAAAAATTCACGGTATTCAGTTAGGTTAATCGGTAAAAATAAATTTTTAAATGTAAATTGTATATCTACTCGTATATCGTGTGTTTGTATAATAAACTATTAAATAATAATAGCAGTCGGCTAATAACGGGGGAAATGTCAATCATTATTATTATTATTTGGACCATACACATTGTTTATACTTAAACCCGGCAAAGACGGGTAATTCAGCTAGCATTGTTTATTCCAACATTTCTTCGATTAGAATTGTATCTTACAAAAAAAAAACAGCCTATAAATATATGTTATCAATGAATCTAATGTTTATTAACAAACAATTAAATTGTGAATTCCACGTAATATTAGCACTATTAATACAATTAAATTAAACACTAACACACGTCATACGAAAATGCCAAAAAAGTAACTAATACACGGGCAACGCTGTGTCGGGGCTGCTCGTATATATATTTTTTTTAATCATACAGTGATTTAAGAATGATAGTATCTTTTTCATTATTATAATTCATAAATATATTTTTTTTGAATTTGTTTGGTATATTATATTGGATGTCTTATTACCAATACTATAACTATTACTATTTGTGACAATTTAATATAATAAAGAAAAGATTTCTTATTGTTGGTCAGTTTGTTTTTGTTTACTTTACTTTTTACTTTTTTTACTTCGCTTTTTTTACTTCAATGCATGATGTATCATGGATGATACAGGAACTTAAGTAGTCCTTAAAAAGTGAAATTTAAATAAAATTCAAAAAAAGTATTTTTTAGATGATCATTAACCTTATTTACATCTAAAAATAATTTTTTCAACTGAAAGTTTCAACATAAAAATTAAGTCACGCAGTGTAGGGTTAATTATTATAGTTAGTCCGCGGTAATACAGGGGAAACATGAGCCGACAAGAATTATTTTAATATATAGATTCGGTTTATTACTTTTATTTGCCTGATTAGAAATTTAATTTGTATTTTTGCGGCGAGTAAAACGATATGCGTATTGTCGAGCAATCGATAATAATATCGTAATTATAATGTACAAGGAGCAAAACGTTTCGACGAGGATCCGGTCCGCGCAGGAACAAACGTGTCCGTGCACGTCGCTCGCTTGTTCGGTTCGGACGAAAAACGTTTCGCTATAACAATAGTATGAATAGCTGAACGACACGACGGAGGACATTTTGATCCTGTTGCGAGTACGAACTTGTCTTCGCTCGATTCGAACGTTAAATGATAAATAAAAACGCGACAATCGCGCCCCTCGGTGCGCGCGTGGATTTATTTCATTAGAAATCGTCGTCGTCGGACTTTTCGGTTAAGTCGAGATCCTGTGGTGTCCTCGTCGTCCCGCGGCGGCGGACTGAAAAAATCGTAGAAATTTGCTCGCGCTCGCTTTTTTTGTCGTAGCACCTATTGTACGCGTGACTAATTCTTTCGCTTTTTTTTTTTTTTTTTAGCTTCGCGTTACTTTTGCCAAAAAACACACCTGCCAACTATGGGCCGTTGCCCGAGGTTCGGGCAACGACTACGTATGTATATTTCCGCGAACTCTTGTAGGTCTTAATTATTCGCCATCGCCGCCGAGTGAACGTCCAAACGACAATAATATTATCTAAATAATAATAGCAGGTAATATAATATAATAATATGATACGTACTTATCGGAGTTGGATTCGGAGGGGGGAAGACACACTCGCGCGTGACCCCGGGGGGCGTGAAAAACTATCTCGATCGTCGAGGACGTGCGTTTTGTTTTCCAATCGATAAATTGGCTCTGCGAAATAATAACCGTATGATAATTAGATATATTTTGCAACACCGCGAGCTTGATTATTGTTGCTTTATCATCTCACAGAGTATAATATCGAGTGCAAGCGATTTATCTTCCTACTCCGAAAATCGTTACCGTTAATTATTTATCGTTTAGGAGAGAATAATGCGTGCGGCGAAACATCAATACGGTGCGATTTTCAGAGTGTATAACGTTTATAGCTGTACAAACGGTCTTGTCGTTGGATTTTTGTTTTCGGAAAACGTGTTTTGTGTCGAGCTTTTGACCCAGTAAAGGAGGCAGTCTCCGTCAATTAATAAATTTACCTCGGTCGAAAATGATTTTTTTTATTATGATGTAAATTTGAACATTTCTCGAGTCATATTTCAGCGCGGTCGAGTGAATATAATTTTTAATACCGTCCGAGCTCTAATTATAATAATATAATTATCGCGTTGTATTGAACTGTTAACGTTTCGACGCGGTACGAGATCGGCGGCCTCGATAACACGAGTATGACTCATCGACGCGCGGTTTCCGCGTGCGGAACGGTAAAACACGCCTTTGTACAGTATGAAAAAAAAAAAAAAAATAGGAGAAGAGCAAAAAAAACCAATCGACCTTTATATTTTGCCGTCGTATCTGCGGCGGCGGCGGCGCTGAAAAAGTTTAACATTCCGATGTACTGTTTTGCGTTCGCTGCGAAACGTGCGCCAAAAACGGCTCAGAGTTCGGTTTCAGGCTGAAAACGGACAGGAGAGAAACGTTTGGAAAAAAGTTCTCGGATAAAATTCGATCTATCGGGGTTTGCTCGCGATTAGATACGACGATGATTCACGTTCGCCGGCCGTGGCGAACACGTGTGGTGCGCGCGTGTGCACACAATCAAACGATTGAAAAGAAAACAGAAAAAAAAAAAACCGATATATAGTGTTTACAAAATATGGTTTACCGAATGAGTAATACGCGTACAACGTATTATAATCGTCGCACCTGTTTAACCTGTATGATTCATCGCGGCCGCGCGCGGCACAATGCAACAGCGAGCTATTTTCCGAATACAATGCGCGAGCAGCGTATTCGTATGCGTATTTGTGTACGCGTGTTGTATATTAATCTGTCACCCACGCTTTTGTGCGGATCGATTTAGAAAACGATAATAATAATTAGCCGCGTCTGTCGTTTGGCGGATGTACGCGCGACGTCGACAGCGTTTCCCAAACTCATTTCTCGCGCGGATCCCAAAAACGCACGCGCCAACGACAACCGAAATTCCAACCGCCCCGAGTGTGTGTTTCAACAACAATTATAAAATCGAACGTTACTCAGTGCCGCAACAATTGGGTGTGCAAGGTGCACGGGCCTCCGGTTCTTAGGGGCCTCCCAAACCATAAGCTAAAAATTGAAGATTGTCCGTTTCAAAATGAACTTAGCCCATATTGGTATTCTTTATACTTCCTCGTGGCTCGTGCCTCGAAAGATTTTTGATTTTTTTATAGTCTGTTTTTAGTTTTTATAGTCACTTAATGAGGACTTCAACTTTATTGACGTACGAATTATTATAGGAATAAAATTACGAAAATGATATTATAAAGTATGACAATATAATTTTGTAGAATAATAGTCATTATCGCAGGGGCCCCTCTCTGTTATTGCGAAATATTTCTCATGCATTTTTTAAGTTAATTTTTTAGAGTTTTTAGGTCATTTTTGCATTTTTGTGTATTTTTTAGGTCATTAAAATCCTAGCTCTAATAATAACGCACAAAGGCGCTCGTTTTATTATCAGCGTGCATTTGCATATTTTTACCGAGCGAGCACAAAATATGTACGACGTTCCGCGGAGAGAAAAAAACATGTTTTCGCGCGCGTCTTTTCGGAGCGCAATAGGTTTTTTCGATTTTCACGTCTTTTTACGGCATCTCGTGTGTTATGTTTTCGCGCCCGTTTCGTAACTTTACGTTATAATATCCTTTTCAGGCGATAAATAAACTTTTCAAGGACATTCTCGCGTCGGTTTCGTGCCGTTTTTTTGATTTGAATTTTCTTTGAAATCCCGGTGATGGAATAGTGATGAAATGACGAGACTTTCGATCGGCACGTCATTCGCAAAGTTGGCTTTTCGAGCGAAAAGTGCCAATTAAATCGGCGCGTTGTATTTGCCGAGCTTTCTGTGCGCACACAATGAACTCACACCGGCGGCGGCGGCGTGTAATTGTAGTGCAGGTACGAATGAAACGTCGATTCGGTGCCAGACCGCGGCGTGTAAATAAATTGGCTCGGGATGACTAACCGCGGCGGCGGCGGCGGCGGCGTATTGACACGTTACACACGCGCGAGCGAAAAACACGACGATCGGTTTAAACAGAACGTAAGTTTAGCTGCACATTTGTTTACCGTTCAATGACATTGTGTTTGATTAGTATACGCGTATTTACGGGGTTTTCGCGGTAAATACGACATGGTTTATATGACATTTATAGCGCACGGGCGGGCGGTATACGCGAAACGAAAACCTCCGTCATTTCTCGACGGTTTTTCTCTTGTTCCCTCTTGCACCCGCCGACGCGCACTTCTTTCTAATCCTGGCCTGAAAATCGAGCCCGGTCGATTTTAGTTTTTCACTATTATACGAGTGCAATGTCAAAAACGTGTTCCAGCAGAGCAAATTTAAAACATCCAACAAAATGTTTTCTGTTCCATCAGCGCTGCAACGTGTTGGAAACAATAATTTTCTGTTGCGAGTTATACGTTCAGTCTAATGTTTCGCGCATGCGTACAATGCAAAATATTAATTATTGTGATAATGTTATCTTGTTTAGACAGTTGGCTTGAAATACTATTTTATATTTTTATTTTATTTATTGATTGACATTTTGAGATGGATTTGGAATTTTTCGACTCCTCGCGTCCTCTTCATCATCGTCCGAGTCCGACTATGAATTTTTATTTGTTAGCGACGACGGAGTTTATTTTGAAGACAGAACAAGACCGAAAAATCAGAATTATATTTTGAAATACCGTATAATCGATAAACAACCCACGTTAACACAGTAATATACCTTGGTAAATGGTAATAACCGCAACCGAAAACTTTTTTAGCCAAAAACTGTTCCAGCAGATCACTGGTTGCAAACTTGTTGTGTTAGACGCACGCGCGTTGATTTTATGTTGCTAACAATTATGACTAGTCACCGACACTATGCTGGAACAAACCTAATATCAATAAAATATTTTCTCGCAACGAAAACGGTAAAAAACGGTACGTGCAGCTCACCGCTCTTTTCGCGGAGAAAAAAAGAGCCGTTCGAATATTCCCGATTTTTCCATTTGAAGTTCGTTGCTTTCGATGGAAAAAGAAATTCGATATCGTTACGTCATACTAATGTATCATTTGAGATGGCCGTTTTCTTAATATTTTCCTTCTCTCGACTCTTTTACACGTATATTTCTATTGGTTTCGTACGCGACACGATCGGACACGACGGTTGTTTCAAACGGCCCTGCAAAAGTTGCAAAGCTGTATAGATTTTCAAAAAGTCCGTACGGTGTTTTTGACAAATCGTGTTTGTCACGTAGCGTTTGACACGACGAACAATGTTTGTTTTCACAATACGTTCCATTTATTGCGATCGATTAAAAACAATAACATTAAACAACTCGAGTTTCAATCGAAACAGTTAATAACTCTCCCCGTAAACCTTATACGGTACCCGCGCCGCCGGCGGCCCGTACTGACATGTGTATTCATAAATTATTAAAAAAAAAAAAAACGTTATGTGTGTAATAATTGTTGTTATTATTTGTTTGTTGAAAAAATTGTGACTCATACAGAGCAACGCTTTTGATATTTCCATTTGTATATTGTCTGAAACGACTTGGTTTTTGTTTTTTTTTTTACATTTCGGACGTATTGTGTTTATTTTTGTATTTCAAACGACGTGTTTGGATATAATCGACACGAGATAAATGACGACAATATAACGTTGTCGGGGCATTTTTTTTCTTTTAAATCTGAGGTGTCCGCGGAGGAGGACCCATCCTGCTGTTGTTGGAATAACGTTTTTTTTTTTTTTTTATACTTTGCTTCGGTTTCTGTTTTGTTAGCAAACGAGAACTGTGTCAACACAACCGTTCCGATCGAACAACACAATAATATACGTAAATAATACCATGTCGTTACGAAAAGGTTTTCGAGCAGAAGAAGTCAAGTCGGTCGTCCTGCGTGGCGAAACCAGGGGGCAATCCGATAGTCTTATTCAATAGTTGATAAATTTGACAATCGTCGTCGCACGTCAATCAAAATGTAAAACACGAATTTCACTAGATATATAAAGCTCGCGCAGGACGTGATTTTCCCCGTTTCCCCCCCCCCCCTCGTATTGTACTTGCAAGCGCGTACTCGATACCGCGACGTTCACCGCGGTCGGGTCAGCTCGCGATCTGCGAGCGCCGCCGTTCTAACTTGTAATTTATTCATCCGCGTGTACTTATTACAACGTACGTGTATATACGCGCACACGACCGATCGCGGTTATTGGAGCATGTTTTCTCGGGGATAGGAGATGCCCCGGAGATACGATTGTAGCTCGTGTCGTCGTCGTCGTCGCGGAATACATTATTATTATACGCCCGTCGTCGGTGTGCGGCTCTCGAAGAGTATAGACGAAATTCGCAAAAACAGCACTCGGAATCCAAAATAGCACCAAAAAACGTGCGTCAGTAAGCGACCTTCGTGCGAGGCGATTGTTTTCATAAATCGTTTTAAAGTTGAAAAAATAAAAACTCTACGAAACGAAACGCGTCGTCGATCTGTCGGTTCGTCGGGGCACACACACACACACACACATACGCTGTAGATCTAAGAGTTTTTTTTTTTTGTTTTTTAATAAAGACGCACAGATAATAATTATTGTAGTCGACGAAAATAAAAAATAAAAAACGCGCGTAGGTATCACTCATCTCACTCGTCGAGTAATGAATATTTACGATTACGACGCTTTTTTTTTCTTTTTTTTTTTCGTTTCTTTTCAACGCGTATAATCGCAACACCGAATGTGTTGATTGTGTGAAGAAAACGCAGCGTTTTTCGTTCCGTTATTATATACTCGTTATTATAATAAACACTATTTGCATATTATGCATATCGTACGAGTATACCTATTGCGATTGTTCGCGACGAGCTCTCGGTGCCGTTTCTTTATTCTTTCGAAAATAATTAAAACGAGATTATAATAATATTATATTGCGGGCGCCGCCGCCGCGTTAACAATGATTTATTTCAAGCGCCGACGCGCGTTTCTAATTAATTTATTACCGTGTGTTTTTTTTTTCTCGAAAATATTTTTTTGGATTTCCGTAGGTAGTATACAACGTATGCGACGTGAAGCGGAATTCGAAAATCCGGTGACTACTCGATATCCGTTTTCAAGTACTTTTTTGCGTCGTCTTCTGAACATTTTGATCGATTTTTTAGGGCCAATTTCTCTGCCTTTTCTAGTCGTTACACTGACCTTAGAGTATAGAGTAGGCGTGTATCCTTAAGCCGTATGTGATTTCGTCAAGATTCAAATAAGGTACGATATAAGGATTGTAAGACCGTCGCGGAAACGCGATCGTAATACAATCCGCGTGCAGGATTATTGCGTCGGTCCTTTTCTCGCGCCGGTCCGCAGGATGTGTTGGACGTCGATTGTCTCGTTTCGACGAGCTTATATACGAGCGGCCGAAATAAAAGCGAAAAAACCCGCTTAAATGCGTTTTCAAAGCCTTTGTCAAACACACGCAGAGGTTTATTTTAATCGTCTGGCGCGCAAACGGCGTATGCATTATTTGAACGCGCGCGTGTGTACACGGTCTTACGACGGCGGCGGCGAGCTCGCACGAGATGACGCGCGCGCTCGCGTTGTTATTTAGTCCTGCGGCCACCGTTAGCGGCACGTTTGTTTGATTTCGGTATTTATTTTATTTTTTTCCCGATTCCGCGAGAGCGTCTTCAAATATTAAAACGCCGTGTCGCCGCTGTAGATAAACGCGCGCAGCGCCCGTAATGCCTAGCGATGACATTCCCAACGTGTTTTATGTTTTTACCTTGTAATATACGCGCGTCAAAACATTCTCAGATGGATAAAAGCAGGCGCTAAACGCGCCGATAGGAGGGCGCACAGAATTCGACGACCTCGCAGGATGCGAAATTCGAAACGCCACGAACGCAAAATAACCGCTACATACGTAAGTCCTTTCGTCTATTCAGTGACATCGTCTCCTGGGAGATATGATCGAGGGAAAAGATCAGCTGACCGACACCGTAGACATTGATCAAAGTGTAAAATAGATCAATACGTTAACAAACCATTATATCCATGTTTTTAAAATCTCTCGAGAGTTTAAGCGTTTACGACGTTAGTCGCTCAATGCTGTCTGGCGATAGGAAACGGTCTGAAAACAACCTATTCGACGTGGTAATCGTGAAACAATAGGACGTACATTTGTTATCATAATTATCTCATCAATAATCGCGCGTTGGTCAGACGTAGACGGCACTAGATGAAACTAGAACAATAAAAAAAATAAAAAACAAAACGAGAATATAAATAAACTATTCAAACACGTTACATACACACACACACGAATAAATAAATAAATATCTAATTCACAGTGTGTGTGTGTGTGTGTTTGACGTTGTAAAAATACCTTTTCGTTATCAAATCACGTTTATAATGGATAAAATATAGACGCGCTCAGCGTATTTGTGAAAAACACGTTTTATCAATGCAAATAGGTACACACACACACACGAGTTAAAAATAACTTAAATCGTAAAAAAATACAAACGCGGACGACGACGCAGCAATTACGAATGTATAGATGTATAACATTTTTTGTTGTATAGAGCGATAGTCTTGTTTTTTTTTTACGTTCGCGGAGCAGCGAAGAACTGCTAATGCACTGGAAAAAAACGAAAAAAAATGCAAATTGGAGAATAATATTCTTGAAAAAAACGGCCGAGGCAAAGAAACGAGACTCACTGTTATCGTTTCGAACCGACGACGACGAGGGTAAATCGAAACGGCACGTATACTACGCAGTCGTCACGTTCGACGATCGAAACGAGAGGAAAAACGCGTAATTCGTATCGATTCGAGTCGTTAAATAGTCAAACCGGATTGAAAGAATATTTCCGAAATAATATTACACACAATATCTACACGAAAAACGAACAACGTTTCCGCGGTCGTCGGAAGCCGTCGGCGAAAAAAAAGAGAAAGACAACGCTCGTGTACGAGTAAACCGAGTTGTATAGTAAAATTTTGTTGTTTTTCTGGTCGACGACCCGAGCGAGCGCGTGTTGACATTTTCTCGCCGACCGGGTCGTCGGATTAAACCTGATTATGTATACGCCGCACGTGAAGTTGTCGTCGTCCGTCGCGAGTTTATACGTCGATATAAATAATACATATACGAGGTGTATACTACGCTCGGTCCGAAAACCCGTCCGCGGGCTCGCGGCAACGCCAACGCACCTGTCCGCGGAAAATTTGTTACCTTTATTATTATGCCGTCGCCGCCGCCGCGTGACGACTAGCGCGATGCGATTGACCTCGTCGCATTTGAATATCGTCGTGTACGCGTGCGCCGCGTATAGTCTTATGGTCGTCGCTCGCGCGGGCTCTCCGTGAAATTCTGTCTAGTAAAAAAGAAAGAGAGAAAAAAATATAATCGCATTATAAAACGGTGTAATTCGAAAACGAAAATAATAAACACGTCCTTACGAACTTATGCTTTTGCCAATATCGATCCGGATCGCACCTTTGCGATTGTTTTTCTAAATAAATCGACGACATGTTGAAAATATTAGTTGAACCTACTCGTGTTTTAAATTAACGTCCCTCGCGGTGCAACTGCAGCCGACCTCGACGAACCGCGGAGTCAAATGCTTCTTTTGAGGGGTTTGTGATAGAAAGATAATTCTCATAGATAAATACGTTTTGAATCGTTCCGATTTCAATGAAGTAAACTTTTTTTCGCTGTTTTTTGCTTTTTTCCACAAAACTTGCTTTTTATTGCTTTTTCCCCTGTTTGGTTATTTTTTCTTAATTTTTACATATTGTTCTTGAAAATTTAACTTATTTTTATGTATATTATACTTGGACTATATAAATCATTATTACCAGAAATTTTAAAACCAGTGAAAAAACCAGTAATAAACGTAATAATCATAACAGTATAATTTAAATGATTTAGTTTACATGAAATATGCATGGATTACATCGGTTGATGTGCAAAGGTCTTTTTCTACGTATAAAATATATAATATATTAGCAGCACCCAATAGAATGAGTTTTAATGAAAGTATCTTGACCAAATATGACGTGGTCGTAAATTCCTTTTTTAATATTTGATTTTATGTGTTATAGAAATTTGTTTTTTTTAGAATTAAATTTAATAAATGCTTTTTTTTGCTTTTTTCGGCTACTTAAAATGCTTTTTTAAGGATTTATTTTGCTACAAAATCCGAGCCCTAGTTATTATTTATCCGGCGACCGAACAACGACTGACGCGTCGTCGTCGTCGCGACGTCAGATTCCTGTAGAAAATCAAAATTTTAGTCAAAAAGAACTCGTGAAAACGGCGCGATTTTGACTTACGCCGGCGAATTTCACAACACGAGTCAATATTGCAGTTTCAAAGGTTCATCGACACTTGAAAAAATCGGAGGGCGTCGTGGACGGCATATATTATCAGCTCGAACATAATTATTGTGCAATTCGATGGTGGGATGCGTAATAACAATGCGCGCGGCGAATTCGCGGTTTCGATACAAAAAAAAAAAAAACGGACTTGCATCTCTCGACTAATCTTCTGACGGAACGCGTTCCTAGTCGGGCGGAATCGGTCGTTTTCCATTTCATCGTACGATTATTTTTTATAATAACAATAATAATAATAATTTATTCAGCAGAATAAAACGGGCCGAGGCCCAATAGTACAGAGCAAACAGATATCTTATGGGTATATAAAGTTTACAAAAATGTAAAAAGGGAAAAAAGTGTTAAATTTGAAAGGCAAACCCAGCATGACGTATTCACATTATTCATGTGAGCGTTTATTATCTCCTTTAAGGGATAGAAGAAAAAGTCAACTCGCATCGAAAGTGTATTACATAGAGCCATAGCCCTGGGAATAGGTGAGTTTTTTTAAATAGTTTGTGCCATATGTGGAACGATTATTGTAGGCTGGAATAGTAAAGGGGATGCAATTTAAAAGATGAGGATCATCGGTGATACCAGGGCCGGATTTAGAACAAGTGCCGCCCTAGGCCCTTTTAAATATGCCGCCTCTACCCCAAGAAAAAAAAAATTGTAATTATTACAAATAAATTTATTTCATTTTAAAGAAATTAGGTCAATAGGTATTTTATTTAGAACTTTACTCTCTTTATATTCTTTATCTTTGGCTCGCTTTTTATACTCTGAACCACTAAAACGTTTACGACCGTCACTCATAGTGAAAAAATGCTAAATACTGTAAATTATTAATTATTATTTATTAAATATATTATGTTGTAATATGCACTCCCGACAATGACGAACAATAAACTGAAATGAAGTGTGGTCGTGTGCGATGTGGATACACAATATCTTTAGCCAATTTCTATATATATTATATTTTTATCGTAATTACTTTTAGGAACAACTTATATTATTATATACCTAGGTAGGTATCTTATCTTTATAGCTCACATTACGAGAAAATTGATTTCGGGTTAGTGACATTTTCAGTTTCATGCGCCCGTATATTTTACATACAGATATCTAAAAAAAAATCATATAAATATTTCATGCATTCATATGATTCTTTTTTTATTTCTTACAAAATTTGCCGCCCCAAAAAATTTGCCGCCCTAGGCCCGGGCCTCACGGGCCTAGGCGTAAATACGGCCCTGGGTGATACCATTAATTATATTAATTTTATCTCGGACGGGTAACGTCGGACGAATATCGGGCGGGGACAGGGCTTTTCACGTGAAGTATTTCGGTTTTTCGCGTAATAACTGATCGTGTATTGTTGTGCGGCGCGAGGAGAACATTGAGCCTTAATTAACGCCGATAATTTACTATAAAATATATACTTTAGCACTGGCGAGCGTTTCAAGGACATCCGCGGCGTGGATCAAAGCACGTAAGCTCCAACGTTAATCGATACATTTATACATAATATTAGTAATTGAATTAATAATTAGTATTATGAGTAACGGCGTTACGCCGTAATCGGCGAACCGAGATTTTTATTTTTCATTGTCGAGTTATAATACAATACCGTACGGTTAATTCATTCTAATCTGCACGTATTTATTGCGTATAGATAACGCGCGAGTGGTATACGGTTATTACTTCAGACGAAAACATGATTTCTATACACACACACACACACACACACATAATATACGATTTACATATTATTACACCGTATTGTAATAGTCTATATTTTATCAGTTATACAGAACTCGCGAGAGTAATAAATAATTTTATCGCGCGGGTGTTATGGAATATTACAGCGTAACAACTCGCTGTTTTTAGAAAGAAAAAATAAACACCATTGGCTTTTGTGAAAACGCGTCGTCGAAACGTTATGGATATTGTGTATCCGACGTGTTCGATGATGGACGACGCGCGAAACCGTTTTAAGGATCTCTACAACGAGAAGAGTAACCTTCATTCATTTCTGTTCAAACAACTCTGTAGATTGCCCTTTATCTACTAGAAAGATTAAATTTTAGAATTCCATACCAAATCCACCGGAAATAGTTATTTAATACGACTATAGGAAATACTATGAGTGCAGTTAGTTTTAGTTAGCGGTTAGTTATGGTCGTGGATTGTATGCCTCTTGGTTATGTTTTTGTGCTACTTGTAAATGTTAATTTATTGTGTCTGCGTCACTACGCAAAATTTTCCATATTTGTTGTTTTAAATTGAGTTTTCCGTAAAATAAAGACGATCATACAGGGAGCGTCGTCGATACGGTTTTTTTTTGTTATTCTTATCGACGTGAAATTAATAACCATTCGGTCGCGTTATATCTTCCATCTCGCACATATGTTACTGCGAAATAGTCGCGCTGTTCGTCACGCCTCGTTTAGTCACATTACGTTATCCGACGTCGGCATCGGACACCACGTCGTCTGCAACAACGACTCGTATGCTACACCATTGTTGGCGAAGCTCAAAGTACAATTTTTAAACACAATTTACAATCAACCGAACGCAATATGTTCGTAGGCACGCGTTAATAATAGAATATTACCTGTTTTCTAGTAGCCGATGTTTATGATATCAGGTAATCGATCAAACGATCACGACTGCGGCTTGTGATAACAGCGTTCTGTTATGTTCGTCGAAAAAAATAAAAATATAATTCAGATTAAGACGACGATGAGTTATTATTTTGATTAAAACTAGTAATTCGGACGTAATAACAATCGGCGAGTTTACTACATTGTTTTTGATCGGTTGCGTATTCTTCGATATTTTTTTATCGAGGAAATCAACGCGTAAACAAGGCGTCATCGACGCTACTAAAATAATAATTATTATTGACGTAAAATATTACTACGAAAAAAAAACGTCTTACTAGTCGATTTCAGTGGTTTTACGTGTAACACATAAAACGATTGAATTACCGTTTTATTCACATGTTATAATAATATGTTCTTAGTATGAGATATTTGAAATCGGATAAGAAACGCGTACGGCATAAAAACAACAGCGATTTTATTTAATTTTTATTATTATTATACTCGGCTACGACTTTCGATGAATTTCGTCGGGCGCGCGTTTGTGACTTTCGAACTTTTTCGATCGCCAAGGCTCGTCGTCTAGACGTCGGTTCCCTACGTCTATCGCTTTAGAATGTAAAAACGTATAAAAACATTGGAGGCGTTATAGGTACTCGATATTACGCTCGCGCGCGGCCTCCGTTCGTTTAATATTACGATAAAACGTTCATTAATAACGGCGAAAAAGAAAAAACCAAACCCCTGCCGCACATCTTCGCTGACTAATCGGTGTCTCGACGAGTAGAAATCTCGAGAGCGACTCCCGTGCGACGATGAAATTATATAGTTATGGTGTAAAGTCCCACAACGTTGGGTACACGGAGACGTATTGAACAAGTGGCCACTCGAAAACGAGCCGGGAGGAGAACAACAGAAAAAAAAAAAAAAAAAGGTTAATCTCTATGACGTCAATGCGAAGCCATTGATGTGTTCGAAAACACTTGGAACCGAACTAGGCTGCGAGTAAATATACGTAGAGAGAGAGAGATACGATAAAAGTGATAAAACACATCGAACGTTGTTGTCGATCGTCTTTGGCCCGTCAAAGTCGCAGCCCAGAAACTCATCACAAGTCGTCCTTGAAACCGACAAAAATATCTTTAAAAAGCAGAAGGACGTATCCTTATACTACCTACCCAAGGAACTTGGTACACCGTTTCTCGAGAACCATACTGTTCTAGAAATTTTCTTCGCGGTCGATGCACAACGTTATTGCGGTTTCCGACGACGAGGATTTATGATTCGTACATATCGTGTGTACCCTTTTGACCTGTTCCGGACCGCTTTTCGAGCGCACAAATATGATTTATTATCGTTTGGAATTTCACAGGCCGCGGCCGTGCACATCGCATGTCTGGTCGCGTATACTTTTCGGAAATTAAATTACGAAATTATTTACATAAACAACCGGCGGCGGCGCGAAGTCTCTGGGGTTATTAAAAGTTGCGGAATTACCGAAAAACTTTCGCTCCGCCGCCGCCGCCGAGTGGTTCGTTTGCCGGATATTCTGAAACGGGCCTTTTCATATCGTCCGATCTGATGAAAATCAACGTTTTTGCGTTCGGATCGTCGTCGTCGTTACACGTGGAAAATTCGCACGGACATTTTTACTTCTCGGAAATGTCTCGAAAACGGAATTCGCGAAACTCGTAATGCTTGCTCGGAGAATTTCACGACAATACGTCGTCGTCAGCGAATTATCGTCGCGAGCGACCGCGGGTGTCATGTTTTGTGGCACACGCGCGCGCGGAAACGTCTGAAAAATGGAATTTTCAAACGCCTCAGAACGTCATTGTAATAGAGTTATCGTACGCGAGTGTTTTGGAGAAAAAAATAAAAAACCGGCGATAAAAACGTTATCATCGACGTTATATTATTATAATATATTTACTCGGTTGATTGATCGGCGTTCGCGTGTGGCGGACACACGCGCGCGCGCGCGCGCGCGAGCGAAAGAGTCTGCGAGTATTATTATAGCGCGCGTGTGTTGCGCACGAGGTTCAACGGCCGAGTGAGACTGTAATATTATAGTCATCCGCGTGCACGTAAATATTCTAATATAGGGTAAATTATAATAAACGCGTATATATAAAAAAAAAATATGTAAATTCGTCCGCGACGGCGTTTTCGACGGCCTTCGGGGCACACGGCATTTTCAAAAGGTCCTGCGTTCGAGAGAGGTCATTATTCGGCCGTGACGCCGCGCGTCTCTTACGCAAAGGTAAACGCACAACTCGGACACGTAATAATATTATGCGCTCGTAATCCGATGGGATTCCGAATATCGCGATAAGCCGCGTCGTCGTTGTCGTCGTCGTCGTCGCCGATGGGAGAAAAAAACCTCGTACGTTCGCGTTACGATAATAATATTATGCCGCGATTGTTTTTCGGGGTTTCGTTTTTTATTTAAATGCGCGTCGTCGTAATATTATTGTGTCTACCTCTCGTCAGACTTACAGTCTGTCCCAAACGACAAACACGGGTTTCCGTCTCGACGACGACGACGAGCTCTTTTACAACACTGTCGATCGACGTTTTTTAAAAACCGTTTTCGCACGGACCCGAAGCCAGGGGATCTAGGGGAGCGAGAGGGTCGAGCGTTTTTGTTTTTTCTTCACTCGTCGACGCACCGTGCCAAAAAAAAAATATCACGTCTATTTTCGTTTTTTTTTTTTTTAAGACTACCCGACGAGAGTCGATCGACCAACGACGCATCGACTGCATCGTATAAATTGTACGGTAAGTACGCGCGTCAACACAATCTGATATTATAATACGTCTTATATGACCGATACGATACCGATAAGTATTTATATCGCAATTAAAATAAAACGCGCGACTGTATATTAATCTGTGTACGCGAAAGGCAATTAAACACAACGAAAGCGAAAAGAAACGACGCAATTGTTCGAAAATGTCAGACCTATGCCAACACAATATAGGTTATACTGCGTTTCTAGCGCATGCTGATCTCGCAATAACAATATTATGTTTCGGCACTTCTTGGGCGACCGTAAATCGCGGCGCGACGATAATATAATATATATATTTCGACCGCTCCGGTTTTCTAAAGTTTTTCCTCGCCGTTCTCCGATTTCAAGTTGCGAAACGGCGCGAAACTGGCGCGTTTCCAATCAATAATGAAAAAAAGAAAAAAAAAATTGTTAATAATAATTCGTCTGTTCAAGAGCAGTCGTTTGACATAATAAAGTAATCGAAACGCGGCCGCAGTGGCCGTATTAATAATGACGTAGGCTCGCGGAAATGATATTTCGACGCGTGTTTGCGATGAGAATAAAACGTCGAAACGTGATTTGCGCGACCGATAATGTAGTCGGTCGATTTTTCGCAAAGCGATGTTCTTTTCGGAACGGTATCGAACGAAAATCGAAGGACCTATATTTTCGCCACCATTCGCGAGCCAAAATCTCGTACCGTCGTCGTCGTCGTTTATTGCATTTGCATCATTACTCGTTTCGATCGGAAGTTATTTTTTATTAATTCTTTTCTCGGGACACGTCTCGGATATCCTGCGGTTTTCAGGATTCGTATTTCTTCTTCTTCTTCCGTCACCTGCAGTCGCTGTTCGCATTTTGGTTAGAAAACGTTCGCGCCGACCATTAGATAATATGTCTATTGATCACGTCTCTCGGTCGTTTCGGGTGTTGAATAATATCGAGAGAGGAAAAATGATATATAAAACCCCCCCGCCGCGGCCCGTCCTTTGTCGTTTTCAAAAACCAAAAACCGCGTGTGTACGTACGTATATACACGCGACTGCAATAACAGCGCCTATAAATACACCCCCGCGGCGCGGGGTTGTCGCGCGTGTGAATATAAATATTAAAATATGCGCCAACACGATTTCCAATTTCGACAACGAATTTATATACATAAAAACGTATACATATATAAACGGCTGTGCGTGTTATTACGGCGCGAAAGGGGGAAATAATAATGAACCGGTGTAGAGGGATGAAAAAAAAATAAAATGTATTCGCTTCGTCGTCGTAATAATATATTATTCTACGACGAATTCGAAACGTTTCGTACGCGATATTTTCATTTATTTATCCGTACCCGAAACCTTCTGCCCGTATTGGAATTAAATCGTATTGAAATAGGATGGATAAAGATCGAATTTAGACGTCAAAAGAATCGTTACGATTCGGAAGATTGGATAATTCGATCGACCGCGGGCTCGTTGGAAACAGATGTAAAACGTTGAGCTGCAGCGAGAAAAAGATTTTTCACGAACAATAGGATTTTCAAAAGCAAGAGACAATATAAAGGATGACCGATAACGCGACAGATGAGATTTTCGAGGAAGGAAAAATATTATGAGAGTAAAGACCACGGTCGGTTAGACGATATAAGACGATTCGATGTTTTGAGTTTAGTGCGAGAACGGAGGATTAATCGAACGATATTTGATCCTGTGCGAAAACGTTCCCGGAACGCCTGAAAGGAAACGGCTCGGAAAGCCGCGGAACGGACGAGAAAAAAATAATATGATATTACCGTTTGGCCTCGGCAGACGATGATTTCAATCGATCGAGTCGGCAAGTGAAATTGACTTTTTTCAACACGGATTTAAATTTGTCGACCGAACGACGAACGCGTATCTTTAAATACAAATAACATACAAGAACATTGTTAATAGCGCACATTGACAATAAACTGCAGGACGAAATTTGGGAAAAATCGCATACTTGCATTGTAAGCCTTGACGCGATGTCCTGCAGCCGTTCCTTTCGCCGGTGTTGGCAAAACGTACAGCTGTTGCGATTGATCCTGAACTTATTTAAAACGTCGTCGGCAGTAAAAAAATTGTATTATTGTACCGTTTCAATACAAGGCGAGCGTAGTAATAATAATACGATTTCGAGGTGCCACCGCCGTCGAATCAGGCGAACATCCGAATTGAATAATAATAATACGTAATTGCGAATATTATACTGCAGTGTGCATTGTGATAAGGTTATCGACTGCTGCAGGCCTCCGGGGGAAATAAGGAAAAATAATAACAAAGCCGCCGCTCTTCCGCGCGTCCGATTGCCGTACGCGTCCGACTTTCTTGCGTTTCGTTCTCGTTATATCTCACTTTGTTCTAAAATCCCGGTTCGCCCGAGCGTTTTCAGTTGCTGCAAATCGCCGCAGCTACAATTTGTTCGTCTTGGGACAGGACGAAGGATTCAGGAGAGCCATTCGTCACATGACCTTATATCGACGTAGATTTGTCAAACTGCTATTGCATCCTTGTCGTTTGCAATTTGAAGTACTTGGAACTGGGTCCAAAAAAACGACTCGGCAGGCCGCCGCGTAAACCAGAAAGTAATCGTGCCGCCGCGCCGTAGTGACCTCGTGGCCCCTAGGAACCGATATCACGCGATCGCGTTGTACGTTGGTCGATCGAGAAACGTTAAAATCAAAAACGAAACCGCATCGGTTAGTTTTTCCTGGAACTCGTCGAGCACAAACGAAACATGAGGACTGCGTTTTTGTAATGAGCGCGATCGACAAGTTGGTTTTCGTAGAAACGTTGGTTTTCGCGGTCATCCTGTACACACATACGTCGAAATCGCACGTTTTCGCGCCGGCTGACGTGCGTGCGAGTAATAATTTGCCCCCGTACTTATTACCGTCACTATTATTATTATTATTATTACCGTACGACGACGTGTACGGACGCACGTAGGTAGGTGTATACCATATTCGTGTTATATATCATGTATACCTACCGGGGTAACCGTAGGTCGGGTATTATATTATTATTATTACGTCTTCGCGGTCGCCGGACGAGCTGCAGAATTTTCGCTTTCGGCCGATCGCTGCAAATCATATAGTATAATATAATATAATGACGACGACGACAAGAATAATAATAATGATAATACGGGTGTATCCGCGCCGGTGCATCGTGCGCGTAAATGATATACTGTTTCTCGTGTGCGAAAACCGTCTTCGCGTTGCATTATCGTTGTTATTATTTATGATTATTGTAATGAACGCCCCGCGGGGTTAAACCGCCGCCGTGTCCAACTGTAGTCGCCGCTAAATTATTATGAAATCGTTTCGGACCGAGAGGAGTGATTTTTAAAGACGAAAACTCGATTCATATTATAAACCTCTTAATTAGAGAAACGAAACGGTTTACTCGAAGTTTGAGTTACGACTTACTTCGCTTTGCCTTTCTATGCGCACTCATATCTATAATCTCGGCGGTTTACTTCAAGAGCTCGCGTGTTTTTTAGCCGACGAAAAATGATCGCCTGAAATCCGACTGCGCGGTCCGCGGGAAAAACTAGGCGTTTCCCCGGGAGAGTCTGGCGTCTCAGGACACGCGCGTCGCGGTCGCGTTATTTGGCCGGCAGACCGGGAAAATCGTACGCACGCATTTGTCACGCACCGCGGCGACGACGACGACGACGGTGCAGATGTCGCGAGATATTAAGACTTTTTTTCTTCTTTTTTTTCCGTCGACTAATTACAATAGAGTTAGTCACGGACGGCATAGCGCGCGGTATAATATACGGTATTACAGCACGTATTCCAGATCGGAACGTTATGCGACGAACGAAGGTCGCGCAATTGCGAATAGTTTATCGCGCGTTTGAAAAAAAAGTAGTAAAAAAAATCAACTACTCCGGGCGAAATCTCGCGACTCCTTTCGACGCTGCCGGCGGCGGCGACCTACGAAATCGAACGTTATTTCCGAGTTTTTTTTTATCCTTTCTTTCGGTTTTTAAAAAAACTTGTACTCCATGTCCTGTCGGAAAATTTGTCGCGCGAAACTTTCGGTCGAAAACTCGGTGATCGCCACCGAAGTAAACGATAAAAATGAAGAAAAAGAGAGAACCGATAAGTTTTCCGTTTCGCCGGAAACTAAAACGCTATGGTTTGTGCGCACATCGATTTCAAATTGCAAATTATCTATGAAATATACTGCGTTTACTCGTTCCGCTGCCGGCAAGCGTGTTGTGTAATTTCGTCGCGATTTGGCGTTCGTCCTGCGTCCTGCTGGAAGGAAATGGGAAATCTCTTCACGTAGGACGTAGGCAGGGGACGATATTATTTATTATTAAGATAACGTACGATTATTATTATCGTCGAACGAAAACATTCTGCCACCGCCGCCGCCGCCGCCGCCGTATCTCGTGAACCCTTCGACGACGCGCATTCCGACGTGTGCGCGCACAATAGGTTTCACGAAAAAGTAAAATGTCCTGTGTATATGTAAGTTTTTTATGATAAAAAAAAAAAAAAGGATCGTCGAAATAACAACACACCTTCGGCCGCGCGAGCATTATACTATTGTACGTCGCGTGTGCATTGTGTAACATATAATATATTACATAGTCGTCATATTTTATTCACACGATATTTTCATTATCATCCGAATCGAGACGGCGGCGGCGGCGGCGACGAGTTTCGTGTAATACAGGTAGCTGCGGTTCGATTTACGTATTATTTTCATGATATTGTACTCGGAGAGTTTTTTTTTCTGTCCGCGTTACCGTAACCGCGGTATAATAATGATCAGGGTTCGGATTTTATAGCATTTGCTACTTATTATGGGATAGAGATAAAAATAGCAGAGTGGGCTATAAATTTGTTTTATGCGTCAGGGACTCTAAATATGAAATTTAATTTTGCTATTTTTTGCATATTTGAAGAATTTTAGATTTTCAGTGCTATTTTTGAAGTTTTGGTGCTATTTTTTGCTAATTTTCGCTTTATTTTGTATTTCTCATAAATCTCGTTCGTGTCGAATGACAAATAATATTAATTTACGTGAATCAAAAAGAAAAATTCCCACATTTTCGTTTCGTATTGAAAATTGATAAATAATATGATATTGTTTAACATGTCATAATCTCTTTTTCAATAGCCCGGCCATGTCGAATATATATTTATTCATTTATACCTGTTATTGTTCCGTATGATTGTAGATTCTATAATATACCATCGACTGTAATTTTGATTTGTATTCATTTTATTTTTTATTTTTTTTTTGCTGTTTTTAGGGCATATTTAAAGAGCATATTTTAGAATTTTTGGTGCTATAAAATCCGAACCCTGATAATGACAATAATATGTCGCCCCCGTCCCAAGTCGTCGTAGTATCACCCGTGTACGAGCGGCGGCGTGAGAATCCGCATTGTTAATCATACCGTTTTCCGACGGTAATAGTATTCATCGAACTGTGATATTAATAATTTATTCTCCGACGCCGAACGCGTCGATAATACACGTTCTCACACAGCTCGCGCGGACCGACGACGGACGAACAAACGATTGGGTATTGATTTCCTTTTTTTTTTTATTTTTATTTTTCGATAAACTCGGTAATTTCATTCGACCAACTCTCGCGATACCTTTCGGACGACACTGACGACGACGGCCTTTGTGAATAACACTCGCACTGCTGTGTTTTATTATTTTACGGACAATAATATTGTTAGTGTTATACCACTCGAGTCTTTGGTAGAAAATAAAGAGAAACTGCGCCGAAAAAATAAGCGATAAAACACGAACGAAGTGTTTTGCAACGCGTTGTCCGTAATAAATATAATATAATATTATCGTGAAATTACTGTTGCGTCACGTTTTGCCGAATTATTACGCATAATAATTCGTCGTCCGAATTTTCGGAAAACCTATGCGTAGCTCTATTTACTCGAAACCACGCGATACGTCGACAACTAATCGTTGCTAGTGCGACATTGTTTCAGCAGGGCCAACGAAATTCGTAAAACACGCGTACTCCGACGTATAAAATTCATGCGAAAATATGCAAAATTAAATTAATTTACTAATTGTTTACAATCGTAGAAACACATTTATTATAATTTTATCATTATTATTTATTTTTAAAAAATAAATAATCATTTTTATTATATGAGTAACTCGTATGACGCATTGAGATTTTTCATCGAAACCACTGTAAACGATAGAAATATGAATTTTCACGATGTAAAACCTCGATTGTAATGGAAAAATTTGTTTAAAAATTACCGGACGCACGTGATAAATAATCAGGTCATCGCGGAGAGTAGTTCAAATAGACGAGAGAAAGAAGGACCGTTCGAGAAAGGGGAGCAAAAAGCCTGCGGCGGAGGTGAGCATAATTATTACCGTAACGAAATCGGGTATTTTCGAACCCGCGCGGCCAAAACGACGACGACGGTAATTCGATTACGAATTTTTCTCGCGTACACAGTTTAACTCGTAATTTCGACAGACCGCGCGGATCATTTCCAGAGCAATACTATACGTATACTGTTATATTATCGAATTTTTTTTCCTATTCTTTTCGTCGAAAAACGCTCGTTTACGCGGCGCGTTTAAAAATCGCAGTTCGACGACCTCACGACGTGACGACGACGTGTCGAGGAAAAACAGAGAGAACGATGGTCCCGAGTTGATGACGACATAATATTGTCGCGAATCGATGGTGAATTTCGATATAATATATCCCCGTCGTCGGTCGGCCGGTTGATAAAAGTTGGCCTTTATTTTATTTTTCGTCGTTAGCGGCGTTTTATCGAATCCGACGCCCACACGTCGCTATTATTTTTTTTTCCCGCCATTTAATGCGCAGGATAAGTATAGTGCTTTGTTCGTCGGGCTCGATAAAACCACTACCTATACGCGAGTCGTTAACGACGATTGTTACAAGTCGAAAGCGCTTTTTTATTTTACCGCATAATTCGTTTTTTTTTTTTTAATCTCTACGCTCGCGCAGCGTACGAATTCCGTCGTCGTGTTATCATTAATAGGACCCGGACGACTTTTATGTGCTCGCAAAACAAAATACAAAAACAAAATGCGTTTACGACATAAATTATAATATACGGAACGAGTGATAAAAAATTCCCATGAAAAATATTAATTTTTTTACAACCTCTCAGTCTCATAAAAATATTTCCAATCGATTCGGCGATGAATCGCGTGTCTCGGAAAATAGTCGAAAGTCTAATCTAAAATGATATCGATGAGATATCTGTGAACGCCATAAGACATTAGAAAAAAATAATCCCAATTATTTATTTACATCGATCGAGACACGTTTTTGGCGAGATAATGGCGTTTACGACGGAAAACCGTCGAAAAGCCCACCTATAAAACGAGAACCTATAAAACAATAATCATATTATGTCCCCTTGTTTTTATTGTTATTTACATAAATCGATATGTGTTTTATCGTAATCCCGACGCGGCTAATAATAATAATACTGGCCATAATCCATTTATACGGCAGTTATATAATATTTTATCGCACCGGAGAACGGAGTCAAACGTAAACGACCGGCGTAAAAATAATCACGACCAAATGGTAAAACAGAACGGTTTTTATTCGCGCCGAAGGCCGTGACGACGACGACGACGACGCGGCGCAATATCAATCCGCGCACGGTCCAGAAACCGCTAGAGCGGTTCTATCTAATCGACGAGTTCCTATACGAAAATCCGCAGGACCGTTTAATATTTTATACTCGGTCCTCCCGGTATACAGGGCATATTATGCATGCGCGCGCGCGCGCGTCCGTGTGTCATTTTTCATTAGACCATATTTGAAATAATTTATTTCACTTAAAGACGCTCCGTTAAATTATGCAACGCAACTATTACCGGTACAGTCGAGTCGCGATAACTCGAAGAACTCGACAACTAGATTTTTTTTTTTAATTCCCCTAGAAATTATAATAACACTCAACGTATTATAAGTCTTGTTAACTCGAATATAAAATTGTGATGAATTGAGCTTAGTCGAAGTATATTTTTATATCTGGATATTCTGGGTATATTTCATGATAATTGTGTTAATTATTATGTATTATGCATTAGATTATGAGTCAAACAAAAAGGCACGAATGACTGGTGATTTGTTTAAAAATTGGCTTGTAAAATTTGATCAAAATATGCTTGTAAATCAAAGAAATGTTTTATTATTTATTGATAACTGTACAGCTCGTTGTAATATCAATTTGAAATCTGTAAAAATCGAATTTTTACCTCCAAATACTACATGTAAACTACAACCGATGGATCAGGGAACAATACAAAATTCCAAAACATTATACCGCAAAGAAATTATTCGAAAAATTGTTTACGATATTGATGAGGGCAGACCATGTTCAATAAATCTATTACAATCCACGTGTAATTATTTTTCTACTGTATCTCATAAATAATACACATGTACATACTTATAATTTCATTGTATTTATTTTTTTAATTTTATTTAGTTTTTGTATAGCATTTATGTATAAACATAAATGTACCTATTATATATTTTGTCATGACGTTTTTATCGTAAAATTTTAAAATTATATTTCATTACATAGGTAACTCGAAGTTTTGATTTTATTTTGATAAATTCGAGTCAGGTATCTCGAATAATACATATATCGAGGAGAATTTTTATCCCCCATCAACTTCGAGTTATCGCGACTCGACTGTATATTAATTTGCCCAATAAACTGACCGTTATTCGGGGAGGGGAGGGGAGGCTGAGGGTGTCTCGCCACTTTCTCCATGGTTATCGACGGATATTCTACGAGCACGTTTTAAAATATCGCCGTACGCTGCGCCTACCTCGGTTAGTAACTATAAATAATAGTACGTTTGCTCGACTATTGTACAAACGATCAGACTAAAAGGGATATTCCCAGCTATACAACGTACATTTTATTTCCAAGTAAACGCGTTTGTATTAAAAATCCCATCGCGATCAAACCCGACACTGTGTCCACTCGCCTCTGATAATAGCCGCTTTCCCTGTCCGGTCGTCATTCTATAGTAGTGTAGTCCACGAGACGCGCGAGAATTCCAATTATTTGGCACCAGTTATTTCTCCGGTTTTTATTCCACAAGAAGTCTTCGGTAGTGTTCGTAATAATATACTCGTATGTACGACGCTCGTCCTGTTATTGTCGCGTTGCGTTTACGATTTCCTTTCGAGTAGGTACTTTTCTATCGACGTTTGCGGTTAAAAGGATCCCGAAATCCTGCTGCGCAATAATAATATCGTCGCGTATATAAAAATAATCGCCGACTGACACACGTCTACGTCGCGCGACGTTACCCAACAACAGGTTCATCTCGTCATTATCGTCGCTATATTTTTATTATTATTATATATTACATTTTATTATTCGTCTTATTGTACTCGCGCGAGTATAGACGACGGCGGCGGCGGCGGCGACGACGACGACGGTTCGATACGCTTTGTTGTCCGTGTGGTTGTGCCGAGTCGTGCACGGAGTTCAGGTAAAAACCAGAATTAAGGTGCCCACCGCACAATGCGAACTGCAGTCTTCGGGGTAGAAGCGTCGCGTATACATTTCACGTACAGGGTGTCCCGCGGACGCGATGGCGCTTTTGTTTGATTTTTACGTCGTAATTCGCTGTCGAACGACAAATAGACGTAATAGGTGTGTTTATCGATTCGCCGGCCAACAGGAGAAACGAAATGTCAACCTTATCGATCGTAATGGATTTAAAATCGATTTCGAACCCGACGAAACGTCACAAGAGTTCGGACGTTTCTCGAAAGATCGAGAGATGAAGCGGTCTGGGAGGTAACGACGTCTGGGGCGGGTTGTTGTCAAATACGATTTTATATTTTTTCCAAAAACAAAAAAAATACGTTTTCAAACGACGCAGAAATATTGTAATCGCACGTTCGTCGGATCTCCGCCGAACACCCTGTACACGCTCGCTCACACACACACATAATGTGTACATAATACGAGCGTGTTGTAACTCGTGTAGGCGTACACTGTAATAACTGATAATAATATAATACGCACACACACAACAACAACGTTACAAAGGGTCCTGTGGGGAATCGGTCGTTCGACCTTTCCGTCGTCGGTGCTCCTTCTCTAACCATCCGAACATGTATATTTCTACCTGCAGTTCTTACGCGCGCGCACGCGCACACACCGACGTCACTCTTTTTCCTTTTTCCCTTTTTTTTTTCATTTCCACGATATTGCGCGGGTGTACCCGACATGGCCGCTAAATCGATTCGCCGGCCTTTCGGTCTCAATAATTTCAACCGCGCGCGCGCTCGCACGCAAAAGGAAATTCTGCCCCGCACTGACGACCGTTTGATTTCGACATTTCTCAACGGCTCCCAGTAATAATATGACAAATTATTCGTTTGTAGGCCCCTCTCGACACGTTGCTTCTAATCGTTACGTTATTATGAAATCGGGCGTTAGTTCGCGATAGGTCCCGGAGAGGAAATCATCGCCTTTATCATCTATAAACCTATTTGTTTTCGAACGCACACAATATTATTTATACACGTTTATAATACACGTCGTAACACACACACAAGTCTCGTTTAATTGGACGCAAATTATTGTAACCTTGCGCGTCTTCCTCGTCTATACCAATAACGTACCTAATTCATACATCATTATATTATACGTATATAATATTATGTGATATAACACGTGTTTACAATTTTGCATAATTTATATATATATATGCAAGTCGTTACGCGATAAGTACGTACCTATCACAGCGCATGTGTTAAAATATGTAACACGTGATACGTGTACGGAAACGGAAATGTAGACGCAAGCGAATACTGATTTAGAAGTGTAAAAAGGGAGGGACCGAATCTAAAATATGCATCTATGCGCTCGTCGAACGAATGAAATCGGAATACGGCGATACTCGTAGCGAAAAATTAAGTCGAAATTAAAAAAATGCTCGTTCTAATCACGCATTAAACGATTCTCATTGTACAAGAGTATAATAAATTCTCTTTTCTTTTCGACTTATAAACGAGAACGCGGTGTCTTTTAAAAATAGTATAGACGCGAACGATTTAGGATTTCGGGTTCAACGAATCAGTTTTTCGTCCAGTGCCTAATATTGTATTGGCGTTCGTCGTAGGCGAATCCAAAAGTCGAGCGGAAAAAAATCCCGCCGGATACATTCATTGTGTTGCATTATTTGCCCGTCGTCGTCGTCGTGCGGTTTTGTCTTCTGGTCGAATGCGCGCGCGCTGCTTAGGGGTAAATCGAAGACGGTACGTAATTAATAACCGATACAATATAATATATACCAGTGATGCCCAACCTTTTTTCCTCGGCGGGCCACTTTGGTAAACATTTGTAATCGAGCGGGCCACCAAATATAAAAGTACTCATATTCTCAATCTTAATATAATTTAGTTACACATCGTAGGTTGCAATATAATATGGATATCTTATCTTTTTTATTGACTATAGCACAGATTACAAATTGAGGTACACGTTGTAGGTACGCATTAACTTGATCAGTACGCTCTTTATAGTGCACGGGTGATATCGATTTTAAATCATAAAATTTCTATTTTAAAATGTCCGACAGAAAAAAGCGCAAATACAATGATGATTACCGAATTTTTAACGAAAAATGGTCAATAAGTTACTTTTTCATTGAAATTAATAGAAAAGCTGTTTGCCTTGTGTGTCGTGAAACGGTTTCAGTTTTTAAAGAATTTAATATCAAACGACATTATGAAACAAAACATGAAGCAAAATTCGGCAATTTAAAAGGTAAGCTATTATTTTCATTATAATTAAGTTATAGGTACAAAAACTTAATGTCGTGTAATATTATTTAATTAGGAGAATTACGTGTTACTAAGTTAGAAGCATTCAAAAAAAATATCCACACCCAAAATGTTTCAAATTTATTTAAAAAACAAAATTCAACTAAAACAAATGTTGTACAAGCGAGCTATAAAGTAGCGAATTTGATAGCTAGTGAAACTAAACCTCTAAGTGAGGGAGATTTTATAAAAAAATGTATTTTAACTGTGGTTGAAGAAATAATTCCTGAAAAATTAGAACTTTTTAAGGAAATAAGTTTATCACGAAACACAATTACCAGACGTGTTGAAAATATAGGGAATAACATACTTACACAGCTACAGAACAAAGCACGAGATTTCAAATATTTTTCGCTAGCACTGGATGAGAGTACCGATATCACCGATACTGCCCAGCTGCTAATAATTATTCGTGGCATTGATATTAATTTTAATATAACAGAGGAGTTGGCTTCTTTAAAAAGTATGCATAATCGAACAACAGGGGCTGATATATTTGAAAAAGTAGATCTTTGTCTTCAAGATCTTAAGCTTGATTGGAAAAATCTAAGTTGCATAACAACAGATGGCGCTCCAAATATGAGAGGAGAGAATATTGGTTTTGTTGGTAGAGTAAATAAACTTTTAAAATTGAAAAATATTGAACCTCCTATTAATATTCACTGTATTATTCATCAGCAGGCTCTCTGTGGAAAAGTTATAGGTCTCGAACATGTTATGTCTGTTGTAACAAAAGCGGTTAATTTTATTAGGTCTCATGGCCTTACTCATAGACAGTTTCAAAGTTTTCTTCTCGAAATAGAAGCTGAGTACAATGACGTGGTGTATCATAATCACGTTCGATGGCTAAGCAGAGGAAAGGTTTTGAAACGATTTTTTGATCTACGAAAAGAAATTGAAATGTTCATGATCGACAAGGGAAAACAAATTTTAGAACTTAAAGATGATAATTGGTTGTGGGATTTAGCTTTTCTTACAGACGTAACAACACATTTAAATATTTTAAATCTTAAATTACAAGGACCTGGAAAATTCATATTTGACATGTATAATTCTATTAAAGCATTTGATGCAAAATTAAAATTATTTATTAATCAAATTGAGCGCAGTGATTTCAGTCATTTTGAGAACTGCCAAATATTTAAGAATAACACAAAATCATTATGTTCAACAAATCGATTTGTATGTATGTTAAACAAATTGCAAACCGATATTTCATCTCGATTTTCAGATGTTAAATTACACGAAAAATCGTTGCGTTTATTTGAAAATCCATTCAATATTGATGAAATTGATGTCGATACTTCTTTTCAACTTGAACTTATCGAGTTAAAAACAAATTCATTTTATTATGATGAATTTCAAACAATGAAAAAAAATGATATTTTAAAATTTTATTCAACGCTTTCACACGAAGATTTCCCTGCTTTGAGAGACATTATGATGAAAATGGCAACTGTATTTGGTTCGACGTATATATGTGAACAAATATTTTCACGGATGAAACAAACAAAATCAGTTCATAGATCGCGACTTACGGATGAACACCTTCATTCAATTTTGAGGATTGGAACAACTAAATTCCAACCAGATTTTTCATTATTAGTCAAAGAAACACAAGTTCAAATTTCACATTAAAAACATTTTTATATACTTTTTATTTTTATTTTTATTATTGTATTTTTTAATCGTATTTTGTAATAATTTTACTTTTTTTGGAATATTTTGTTTTATTTTAACAATTTGTAACGGGCCACATGGAATACCTTGGCGGGCCACATGTGGCCCGCGGGCCGCGGGTTGGGCATGACTGATATATACGTTATCGATGAATAATGTCGAGAATAATCGAATCGCATTGTCTGTCGTCCGCCGTGGATTCGAGACGGAGAGATGATCTCCTACGGACGTTTCGGCCTTTAGACGTGGTCGTTCACAATACGCGTGGATACTATTGTGCCAATCGATAATATACGAACGGTCCGAAGAAATTAATTAAAAAAACGGTGGAAAAAATTAAACGCTCTCCGGCTTTTTGTTTTCCGAGTGCTCTGACCAAACGCGTCGTACCGAGACGAATATTGGTTTTGCGACGACGGTGGTTTTTTTTTTTTATACGTTTGTTGTTTCGACGAGTTTCGTTTATTATAATTTTATTCTATCAAAAACACGAATTACTAAACGTTATTTATTTTTTTTTTTAGTGTTGTTCGAATGACTCGCAATTAGGAGAAGAAGAAAACGATCTTTTCAATTGTGTCATTAACCGTCGAGTATCGAGTCGTACTCGAAATCGAACAACGCACTTTTCACCCGCCCGTCCGATCGTTATAATAATATTTCGAAATACTCGTCTCTTTTCCTATTATATTTACGAGGTAAAGAGAGAATACAAACCCCTTCGCGTGCCAGACGTTTTCCAATCACAGCGCGAGTGAATAAATTCCGTTTGCGCCCGATTCGCGCTGTCAAAAAACCAAAACGATAACATAATAATTCTTGCTCCGAACGAAACTGACCCCCCCCCCCCCCCCCGGCCCGGGCAGTCGGCTATTCGGATCACGTAGATATCACACATTTTACGATCGTTTTTTGTTTACTGATTTATGAGAGATCGGATTCAAGGTCGCGAGCGCGCGCTCACGTACACGCGCGCGCGTATATATTTTTATCATATCGTCACTTTTATCGGTCGGACCGTATCGTTTAAACGCATGGAAATCGGCGATTTCGCGAGTCCGCCGGATTACGAGTCGAGTCGCGGTCGTCGTCGACGATAATTGATATGCACCGTGTCATTTCAGCGCACTGTTTTATAATATTGTTCGAACGACAAACGTCACGACGATAATGGTCGAGAAAATAAAATAATTCGCGCACGTTTTATAATTAAAACAATAAGCGTACGAGATATTATATTTATCGATTGGTCGCGACGACGAATGATGCAGTTCATATTATTGCAACGGCTGTTTTGCACATCGTAAGACACGTACGTGTTTATTTGACTTTGAACAAACGACGCAGCCGAAAATCGTTCACCACGGCGGCGCGGCGGCGTGTTGTCCGACAAGTTGTTTTGATACTAGCAGATTAAAAATTAATTAGTCGGTCCCCCCGGAGCCGATTGAAATCCCACCGGGTCAATTGAAATAAAACACTATAATAAATATTACGCGTTTTCACAGAATGAGAGGGATATACGGTGCGACGGCGACGGTTATCGCGCGTCACCTACACGTGTTTCGAAGTGAGTTTTTGTCGTCGTACACGTCATGTCGTCAACGATTTATACACAAAAGCGTCGTCGGCGCGTCTCTCCTCTCGTAACGGGGACTTGTCGTAATAATAATAATATAATTAGAAATCACCTTGAACGGTAATTGCGATTCGTAATCGCGTCATTTATACGAAAAATATGATATCGATAACGGAACGAATTCAAACCGAATAGGCTATAAATGAAGTTTTCGTACGCGCGAACGATTCGCGATAGTGTTTTTGGACGACTGAAACGCTTATCCGATCGATTGATATTATAAAACGGAAAGAAATAGCCGACGACGACGACGACGACGACGACGTAACGTATATTAATAATTATCGCGACGACGACGACGTGATGACGTATTGAAACGCGCGAGCGCCGGTATAAAGTATACGTTGTTTGCGGCGAAAACAACGAAATCGTCAGTGTACGTACACAATATTATTATTCTTCTGTGCTTCTGACTGTGTCTGACGCTAATCGGAACCAGTTAAACTCGTGTACGCGGGCGCGCACGCATACCCGCGTAAAAGGTTTTTTTTTTTTTTTTTTTTTTATGGCCGTGACAATTACCCGTAATTAAGACTCTTTCGTCGGATCGATTGTTATAATTTTGTTTGTGTACGTTTAAATTGCACAGCGTTTAAAACGCGTGTCGGAGTTCAACACAATGACGTTTGTTTATGATTTGGGAAAAAAAAAACCCGACGATAATGAATATTATAGAAAAGAAAAGGAAAAAGAACGACGATTTTCCTTTGTAAGTTTTATTAATCGCAATATAATTATTATTATGACATTATACCGTGTGTGTGTTGTTGTTTCGTGATCGGTGCGAAACGGGCCGGAAAAAGCTTAACGTAAAATTAAAACGATAAATATCGCGCGTAGGTATAATAATACCTTTATCAGACGGCCACTTAAAGTCATCTGTTATTTATTTATTATCTCTCTATATAATTATTTTGTTGGTATGCGACGACGAAAACTTTGATCAGGTGCTTATATACTAGTTTTTTTCAAAACTATTTATATATTATACGATGTTAAAAACGGCGAGCTTTGGAAACGGTCGCAATCGAACTTATCGTTTGTACTGCAACTTTGTCGCGATCCTTTGACCCTTTGAGCCACAAGGCGGCTGTGGTTGTGCATCGCAAAGTCGTACAAACAGCGGGCCATAATAATAACAATGATTTGATAAATTCTCGACGGGCACCCGAAGAAACGTGGTTATTTTTATTACCGATTCGAGTGACGTCGGAGGTGTCGCGCTGATGTTTTCGGTAATTTTTACAACGCCACGATGATATATTATTATATTATTTATTACCCGGTTCGGTCGTTTTTATATAATTTATTAACGAGTGAAATCAAACGAGTACAGCAAGTAGAAAACATATTAAACGTCGTCGTGTAAAAAGCGAAAGATATAAAAATATATATTCTTTGGTGTCAAGGAAAAAAGGCTCCTCAGGAGTTTTTTTCCATAGTCATTGAAATAAAACTAATTCCTTTTTTTTTTCCATGTAGAAATCGAGTATTTTATAGCGTTACTATATGAACGCGACGGTTGAAAAGGGAGTATATTAATACCTATTTTGGACTAACCTGAGATTTTTCTAAACTTTCGGCTCATCCTGAAAACAAATCCTGACACCAAAGTGTTGTTCCGTTTCTGTTGGGGACAAGTTCCACCCCCGGTTACGAGAACGTTCGTTCGCGTGAAAATATTCTGGACGTTTTCGACGTGTAGCTTTCTCGTACAGGTTCTCTGACGGCCGTATCGCTTCGTTCGAGAAGAGTCATATCGCGCGTCCGAGAGTTCTATTAAAACGTTGGCCTCGGGCCACGCGATCTCGCGGCACTCGTCGCCGCCGCGATACGGTCATTATTTATTTTTTCCTGCCCCTCCGATCACTCTCTCCCCGTCTGTATTTTAAATAACGTGAAAACCAACGTCATCCCGCGCGCGCGGTTCGTGAAAAATGAACGTCGAGCGTACACACTCTCTGCGTTGCGAGAGGGTTATTTAAAACGACGAGCTCGTCCGCGAGTCCACGTCATCCGCGCCCGACTGAAATTCAAATTCGACCCGTTTCAGTGCAATTGTTTTCAACTCGAAACTCGAGGTAGGTTTGCTTATTAGTCGGTCTGTTCGTTTTTATGTATACGTTTCGAACGATTGTTTTGTATTTCACGATTTTCGAGTTACAAAAACGACTCGCAAATATGCTTTAATTACGCCATGCGAATGCAAAAAAAAACCACCCGAAAATATGCAAATATATGCAAAATCAAATTGCATAATACTCAGAAACGTTTGGCCGCGAAACTCATTTCGATATAAACTAGTTATTTATTTGATCAAACAGTAAATAAAAGATCTAAAATATAATAATATTTATAACGCCGTCGTTTCCGTTTTCGCGCGTAATCTTTTCGACCGAGAGTTCATGTTTTATTACAATATTACACTGTGGCGATAATTGAAATCGAAATTTCGGTCCCTCCGAACGCATTTGAATATTAATTGAATTTTTGATAATTCGAATTGTTTTTTTACACTCCCCTCGAGGATTCGAGTCGTCGCGATTCGACTGCGGTAATTGAGTTTCTCGGCCTGCCCTCGACTCGGCTAAACGTTTTTATCAATTTCCGCCGAACGCGCTGCTGCTGCTGCGACGTCGAGTCGACTTTGGCGTTTTCGTTTTTTTTATCATTTAATTCGATCGAATCTCATAATATAGACGACTGATTTTTTCGTTGCTTTTTTCGGTCTTCATTATGACATAATAAAAATACGATTAGGTTAGGTACACTTTGTCTCGCCCATTAATACGCGCGCGCCTCGTTATCGGAACATTTTACGACACCGATCGAATAATTTTTCTTCTCGTCTTGTTTTTCTACGTACACATATTATACATTATCGTTTATGATATCACGTCGTCGTCAAACCAGTCGGACCGCGGATAGGTCGTACCGATAAATAAATAAAAAACCTACTCGATTCATGATTTTGTTTTGCATCGTTCCGAAACAATCGTCTGAATAATTTATAAGCCATTCGAGCAATCGGTCTGATCGAATGAAAATAATTTTCGTTGTCATGACGTCTCGGATTAATATTAAACGGACTCATAATATATTTCGTTACATTAGATATTTGTACTCTTCCGATCCTATCTGGACGTCTCGCGTGGGCACACGGGTCAGGTTATTCCTTCTTTTTTAACGTTTCGCGTTCGCGTCGTAGTTAAAATATGGCTGAAAATCGGCCGACCGTTATGATAATAATAAATACATCGCGATTGTATATTTTTAAGTGTACTTTTCCGAATTATGGCTCGCTCAAACCGAAGCGGTAGCGGCAGCGAAATTTAATGTCCATACGTTTTAATACGAGTGCACTCACTAGCGCGAAATTAATACCGCGGCGAAAATGTTACCGCAAGATTGAGCGCGATATTTTTATTTTTCGCTGCAGACACTATATTTTTCGCTTACCGCTGCGATAATCAGTTGTAAATTCCCAACTCATATTATTAATATATTTATCAAACACATATCTATTCATCGTAATCGTACGATTACGATTACGATTTAAAGTTTACACCTCGCAATTGAATCTAACGTCGTGGTGTTCAATGTATGAACGATTCTCTTGCTTAAAATGTATTTTTTAATAATAAAAATGACTAATAATAAAATTGAACAGTTAATTGCGATTGTTAAAGAATATCCCATCATGTATAATATGACACTATTTTAGGTATTGGCACTCGAAAATGAGTCGTTTCTTTACGTATATCTTCATTAATTAAATTTAAAATTTCATCAAAACAATTTGATGTCATTCGGAAATAAATAAAAAACCGTTTTGCATCATTTCGTAATTAAGGCATTAAATGATTGAATTCACCTAAACTTTCTCTCTGGCTATTGATTTCATGAACCCATTTTCGTTTTTTACGTCTAAAAATGGTCTCAATGTCAATGTCTTCGATGTACGCGCATGGGTGTCACAATGTCGACTAGTAATTTTTGGCGAAATATTTCGCTCCGGTTAGGTTGGATCAGCGGTATTTAAAAAGCGATAAATACCGCTGAAGTTACCGCTGCCGCTACCGCTTCGGTTTGAACGAGCCTTTATGGCGCTGTGTCGAGCGGTCGCTTTTTGATTACAATTTATGAACGCAATGAAATCTCGTCGGTTTTGCGATACAACTTGCTTTGTAAATTTCGGATAAAATTATTGGCGTTTTCCTTTTATAAAACTTCATCTCGCAATAACATGTGTGGTGCTAACTATTGTGTATTCTATACGAGACCACAAACCATATGTTTTTGAGAAACAATTTCAATACGTTTACATTGCCTATAAAAGCACATAATTCGCAACACGCTTGGTAGCCAACGATTTTTTCCAATCGGAAATAGGAGAAAAGAAAATCCTTTTGTCCGATTTACACGTAGTAAATTTAGGCAATAACGCGCGCGCGCGCGCGTGGTGACGAAATTTTGTTATGATTTTTCGTGGACTCTGTAGTGTGGTGTTGCTGCGTCGTCGTGCGAGGATGTTTATAATAATCGATTGTGCGAACCCCGCCCGCGGGGTTTGTAATAGGTAAACAAAACAGAATTAACGAGTGAATGTTTTGTTTTTTCTCATTATAAGTACCGAGATAACGACGATAAAACAAAAGTGTGTAGTCGTTACGTTTCAGTTTTTACTGCCTGTTCGCCGGTAGCCTTGAGCGGAATAGTCGACCACAATATTATAAAATACACACGGCCCCAAACGTACACGTAATATAATATTATTACATATTATTATACAGAGCCGTAGAGCAGCAGCGAGCGCTTGTGTGTGAGAGAACGCGTTTTGGTGTTTGTGTAACATAATATGTCACTCATTTCGTGATAGTAATTATTATTATTGTCGTTATCGTCGCAGAAGTTTTGACTATTTTTAACCCGATTATGAGTAGGTATAGTGTATACTATAATATGATTATAATGTATGCACAGTCGACAGTTTTACGAGTTGTACTTGGAGTATAAAGATTATCTTGTGTACACACACACACACACACACACACACACACACTACACACAGGGCACAACTTAGAAGCGTACGCGCGGCCGTCTCTCCTGCGAAATGTATTTCTTATTATTTTTCGTGCGATATATGTAATCAAAACGATATAAGAGTAAGCAAGTCGACTCGAGTGGAGAGTACTCACGTACCAAGGTGTATAAATATCATATAACAATCGAACAATGAAATAGGTAACCACTTCACAGTCTACAAACACGGTTATGACGTTATACCACCTAGTGCACAACTGTTCTATCTACGACCGTGGTCTGTAATATACAACGACCACGTGAGATTGTGTTATATTTATATTGTTTTAGGGTTTTAATTATTTTTATTGCTAATATTAAAAACTCGAGTGACTCGAAAAAGCGAAAAATTCGCGTTTCAATACACGTAACACATAACGCGTTTGTAATTTCAAAGATCGCTACTTACCCGGCCAAGATGACTTGCGATTTTTAATATCATCGTAACGTTTTATTGCCGTGATAACACAAGTACACGACAACTCGCAACGGCGCGGCGGCGGCAGCGTACGATATTGTTTCAGACTTCCGGGACGAATCTGTAACGAATAATGTTTACAAGAGATCTGAAATAAAGTAGAATGAGTAATAAAACACGTAGATTTGACATTTTCAACAGCACTTGATGCGCGAAAAAAAAATAAATATGCGAAACTCGAGTTTGATTTTCGTAGTATTTTGTGATTTGTAATTTATTTCAACTTCCGTTCGACATAATATAATATTATGCGTATCAATATAATGCTTTTTATTTTTAAAATCGAAACGAAAAACAACACTGACGCCGCCGCTCCTACCCTCCCCCCCACCCCCACCCCATCCGATCCCTTCGAGTCGCTCGGCCGGGCCGGATACTTGTATTATATCGATTTTGAGAAAAAGACTTCAACCGTAAATTCGACGCGAAACTTTTCAGTGACTATAATATAATCATAATAAACTATACGAGGCAACAACGACCGGCGCGCGTTTACATGCATATTCTCGTGGACGAGTAAACGCTCGAATTTTAGATATTCACAAACCTAACGGCGTGCGGTACCTGCACACACACTCGACTAACTAGTTATAAATTAGGTATTTTCCGCTGTATTATCGTCACAATATATAACCCGTTGTAGTTGCGAGACAATATTTTACTCGCCTACGATTACGCCAAACGAAAACTATTTTTGAACCATAAACACACATATTATTATATTTAAATAAACGAGTATGACGTATATTGTCATAGCTTGATGAAATCGGTATAATATGTAGTGCACGTAGGTATGTGTGTGCAACTCGCGAGGAAGTATAAAATAAAACTGTTCGTTTTATGTACGTATTATGACATTACGAGACGACAAATAATATTGTGTTTTAACGTATAGTAATTTTCGAGGTCAAGAGAAGTAAAAAAAAAAAAAAACAAATTAAAAAAAAAATATAACAATAATAAAACAACCAATAAAAAATTCGTTTTTAATGGTTTATCCACATGCGAATGTAATTTCATTTGACATGGCCAAAAAAAGAAAAAAAAACCAAACGAAACGAAACGAAAGCTATCGTTAATTTATGATTTTCTGGATCCTAAAAGAGAAATAAAACCGTCGTAAAAGTGTTGTCTTCGGGAAAAATATCGCACACGTGTGCACGAAAATATTGCAGATGTCGCAATTATAAATTCTTTTTCTTTCCTCCCCACCCCGTTCTTTATTTCGTCACAAAACCGATATTATTTATCATGTCGTCTTGATATTATTTATATACACGCCCGCGAGAATATTATTATACACACACGCGGACTCGAATTGATTATTTAAAAAACGCGTACAATATTTCTTCGCGTCCGAGCGATTATTTTCAACGGTGAAATAATTATTAGACCCGAGTCTTTTCGATTCGAGTGTTTTATCTGCTCGCTGCACTCGAGTACAATACTGTATGCGACACGTGACTATACGAGTTTTTGTTGCCGAACCGAATCGTCGATTCGAACAGTCTGAACACGACCTGAGCATTTACCGGTATACCTGACGATCGAATATCGATTTTCCGTGGCGTTTTGACCGTTCGTGATTCGTATCGCGCGGGAACAGAACACACAGTTTCGCCGCGTTTGGAGTCCAGTGCCGCAATTATGAATTCAGAGGCCCGTGTGCAAGGATTTATTTAGAGGCCCCAAATTACTAATATTTTTATTACTTGATCCTTGTATTACTACAGAAATTTTTTAGCGTTTTTCAGTACTATAACTTAAATATTTGACGGATTCGCGGAACCGATCAGAAGAATAAATCGTGTAAATTTATAAAAATCTGAGCTTCTAAATACCTCCTCTATAAATTAGTATAACGAATAATCAAAAAAAAATAATGAACAACTTAATTCAGTGATCCAAGTCTAGCGTCCATACAATAATTATTTGAAATATTTCGCAATAACAGAGAGGGCCCCTGCGATAATGACTAATATTCTACAAATTATGTCAATAAAGTCGAAGTCCTCATTAAGTGACTATAAAAACTAAAAACAGACTATAAAAAAAATCAAAAATCTTTCGAGGTACGAGCCACGAGGAAGTATAAAGAATACCAATATGGGCTAAATTCATTTTGAAACGGACAATTTTCAATTTTTAGCTTATGGTTTGGGAGGCCCCTAAGAACCGAAGGCCCGTGTGCATCGCACACCTTGCACACCCAATTGTTGCGGCACTGGTTTAGACGGAAAAAAGAAAATAACAAAATACAATTAACTGACCGATAGTTTACAGGGGAAAAAAAAGAAACCGGCGGCGGTAATAATAATTATTGCGGCCCGGTGATATCATCGGACGGACTCGTCTCGTGAATCACGCGGCGTTCGACTCGCACGTCGCATTTCTCGGGCTATTAATTTTTATTTATAGTCATCGTTTGCATAGGGCACCGGTCGAGATTTTCGGCGGCGGCGGTCGTTCGTTGGCCCGAAAACAAAAGGTTACGCGGAAATTTGCAGACGCGATTATTACGGCGGCGGCCGATGCGAAACGGACGGCGATAACGTGTCACTCGCGCCGGGGATATATATTTATAATGAGTAATTTCCTTTTTTTTATAAACGTGATATCACGCGGCGAATAATAATAATATTACATCACTGACAGGTCGGTCAGACGCGCGGCCGCCGCCGCCGCCGCCGGACGGATTAAAATAGACTTCAAACGTAACGCGCGATGCGAAACGTGGCCGGAAGACGGCGGCGGTCTCGATTGCGACGAACCGCCCCGATAAAAAAACACAATACAATTATTGCTGTTTCGATTTCCGTCGTTTTTCGTCGAGCGCACTTGTAAAAAAGAGAAAAAACGCCAGAAGCCCTAACCGGTCGTCGATTTCGTCGACATTAATTGATAACGCTCGCCCGATCGTTACCCGTCGCTGTTTTCGAGACACGTCTATTTAACCACGGCTTGTTTACTGCTGCTTCGCGCGCACGATAATCATAATAAGTGCTAGGGCTCGGATGTTTATGAAATTGCATATTTTTTTCTATTTATCCAATTTATTGCTAACCTGGATACAAATTTGATTCATGTTCTACTGAATAAAATAATACTATTTTTATTTTGCATATTTTTGCATATTTCAAGACAATTTAACGTAAAATATTAATAATGTTCCTTATTAGGTATTTTTTATATCGTGCTTGTCTGTAGAACGAAGTTTTTCACGTTACAAAAATTTACTTTCCGATAACAGACGCAGCTACAAGTTTGATGAAATTAAAAAAAAAGCTATTGTATCACAGTGTAACGCTGATAATTTAATAATGTAATCAAACGAAATATTAGTCATATTAATAAATAATAAATAATAATATAAATTAATGTTAATAAAACGCTATGTAAATTTAAGAAATGTATTTTAAATATGTGTAGTAAAAAAAATAATATATAAAAATAACTGCTGGGTAATAAAAATATAATACTTTTGTGTTATGAATTGTAATAAATTTTTTCGTGCATATTTTGGTGTTTTTATTGACTGAAAATGGATATTTTATCATTTTTAGCGCATATTTCGTAATTTCTTAGTGCATAAATGCATGCATATTACAGTAGTTTGAAGTGCATAAACATCCGAGCCCTAATATTAATAACATATCGTTTTCGCAATACATAATTCGCGTTTCAAACGGTTGGGTAACACGGCAGTAGTAGTAGTCACCTATCCATCACTGGCAATTAATATATTATTATTATTGTTATAGGTGTACCTCGTACAAACCGAGCACTAATGATAGTAGTTACGGTGCGCGCACGACGGAGGATTCGCGAATAAAAATTATTTTTCGCATCGTACGAGCGCGGTTTTATAAATATCTTACGCAACGCGATTATTTCGATCCTCGTTTTCCGACGGAGATCGCGGCCAACAGTGGCGCAACTAGGATTTTTTCAAGGGGGGGGGGGTGTCCGCCAGTAGCGTATACAGTATTTCCCCAATTCATTTCCAAAATTTGTCAGTATACTATGAAATATTTACCTATTATATTATTTTATTCAAACGATTTGAATGAAACCACCACCATATTTATTTCTGAATACACTACTGACGTCAAACGTTTTATTAACTAAACAAGTCATGATCATGTTCCGCGAATTTGTCGATAAACTATGGACAAAAGACTTATAGTAGTAACATTTATCAGTTATAAATTATAACACTAGATTTAGATTTTGAAAAAAATATTGAACATTTTTTTTCAATGTTTATTGAATATAATTAAATATAAATTTCCTATTATACGGTTCAAGGGGGGTGTCCGGACACCCAAACCCCCCCCCCCTTGATTGCGCCACTGGCGGCCAATGACAATAATGTAATGCGATGGGTTCGCGTGTGTTTGTCGTTCTTCGGACGAGTCGGACGAGCTAGGCGTTTACGGCGTTTTACAACTCGAAACGTACGATCGTTTGTTGATTTTTTTTCGCCTCTCTCTTTGCTCCGAGCGTAGATACGAGCGAACTCGGCGCGAATCGTTGTATCGTTCGAGATTTGCGCGCGAAAGTTTTATCGAAGAAAAATCCAAAATCACGAACGAGATCGTTGTGTTGATGAAAAAATGTCTTTTTCGATTTGAAATTGGTAATTTTGCGAGTTTAAACGCGCGCAATTCACACTTTAAACGATGCCATTAACACGCCTTCGCGCGGCTCCCGACGAAACGCGTACCTGTTTTCCGCCGCGCGTGCTGTGTAATCGATCTCGTTCTCGCAGTTAAAATCGAATTTACCGTATATTTCACCGTATTCGCCGGCGAAAATGTTATTTTCCGCGCGCCTTGTTTTTTCCCCGATCAATCTCATTTCGTCATTAATCGATTTTAAATGTATGTGTGTTTTATAAACGATTATTTAATTACGTTTTCGGTCACGTAGGCCATCGAATATTAGGCTGCTCTGTTTGACGACGGCTCCGGTAACAGCGAATTTTTCGGTAAAGTAACCGTTCCGGGGAGATTAAAATGAACAAAAAAAAAAAAAAAGGACGACGACGACGAGAGGTTACTCTCTGCTACCGTGCTCTCGGGCTGACGGACGGCATTCTGTTTCCGAGCCCGACGTGTATAATAAAATTCCGCGTGACGTTTTCGCGGTGAATTTTTATTAGTCGCCCGCAAAAAACGTTGTCGGAAAAGAACGAAATGAAAAACCAACTTCGTTGTAAAACCCGGCACGTCTATCTAATTCGGCTCCGTTCAGAATCGAATAACGTTTTGAAAAAAAAACTCCCCGTAACACAAAATATCGCCTTTGATTTAAAAAAAAAAAGGTATACCTTTTATCGTCTGCAATTCGCGTATAAAGCGAATATAAATTTCTTATTTATACGGTCGATAAAATACCATGTACACGTAACAGTGTGATTCATATATTATTACTTACTGGACAATTATGTAAAGAGAATTCTAAATTATATTTACTAACCTTATTGTAATACAGTACGGACTTGGACGACATTCGCTTTCTTTCTGTCATTTCAAAACCGAATTTTATCATTTTAAATGTGATTCGCATCCTTTTTTGATTTTTTTCGGGCTGATTTTAGATACTACGATTTGAATTCGATTCTCAATGCCTTTTATGGATCATATAAATTATAAATTATTTAATAAAAAAACATAATTTTATCACTTGCCTACTAAAATAATACTTTGGATCGCAGCGCCTTAGATAAAAGTCCGTTTTATCGAGGCGCGCATTACGACACGTCGTCGTATGATAAATTTTTAACGATTCGTAAACAGAAGAATTAATTTCTATCATTATTCGAGAGTTTTTTTTTCTTTTTTAAAATCCGTACTCTAGTGCGTCCAGTTATGACTGGAGACAGTGTTTTCCGTAGTCGATTTGATTTCTCGGTTTATGTTTTCGTATAGAGCGAATGGAATACGCGTTCTCAATTTATTTTCCGATTTCGTCGCGTTTTAAAATGATATTTCTCCCGGCGGCGCTGTAGTTAACCGTGCCCGGTTCTACGAGAAGGACTGAAGGGGGGCGATCTGACCCCCGTTCTACCCTCCTCGAGAGCACTCCGCTGATTACTTACATTATACAATTAATCCAATTCCCGCTGAAACGAATTTTCATAAAACACACCGGCGCGGCGGCGCGGCACTCGTTTAACACGTGATCGCGTAACACCGCGTCGAATAGTTGGCGGAAAATACATTAACGAAAAGTAATTGTCAACAGTCGATTTACACCGAAAATATCTCGACCGCATAATATTCTATATATACGTAACAAGCCATATAATAATTATATGCATCAATATTATACGAGTTCGTCGCGCGATTTTCCGTACTTACAATCGCCAGCAAACCCGACGTACGAATGAAATAACCAAACGGCCGTTTTCCGAGTATATTAGTGTTTAGTGTCCAAACGGTCATCTCGTCTCGATTTTTGATTTTTGTCCTGTAAAACAATAGTTTTATTCGTTTGGCGAACAGAGTGTGTACACAATCGACTGATGTCCAAAAAGCAAGAGGCTCGCGGGCAGATAAGACGAGAGAGTTCATAATAATAAAATATTTAACCAATAAAACAAGTAATCGAATACCGATAAGTAAACCTACCTAATGTGTATAGTATACGCTCTAGAACCTTATTGGTATATTGTAATTAGCGAGATTAGGAAAATGATCGTTTTATTGATATTATATTATACTTACGTGATAACTTTAGTCCTTCGCGCATTGGACTTGGTACCGAAAATAGAGAGATTTATTATAAAACGTTTGCACAGTGATAATGTCTCAATGAAAGTGAAGTGATTTTCATTCTTTCATTCGTTTTTTTTAATGGCTCTTTTATTTAACGAAAAGAATACGAACGCAACATGTTTTTATCGTTTCTCTGTTCGTCGTACGTAGTAGCAGCAGCAGCAGCAGCAGCGTGTGTACAATACGTTTGATAAATATTTGAAAAATCGAAAACTCGCGCACAGGCGGCGGTAGAAGAGAATTTAATCTCAAGACCTGTGTAGAGATTTCCGCGTTCGACTAGTTTAAATACGCAGGCTTAGATTTAATGCGTAAATTGCACTCGCACTCGACGGAAACGTATTTAAGTTTTTCGAACACACCACAGTCGGTGCGCACTTAAAGATCTAAGATCTTCGATTATAGACAACACAAGGTGTTACGCGTATCGTAAAAAGAATAGAGTTTACGAAATGTTGGAAAAACGCGATTTCACGTCCCTCTGCGAAGCTCTTAATTTCACCGCGAGGCCCTGACCGGCTGCCCCTTCTGCTCGCCCTCTCCGTCGACGACGGCCAGTTTATACGCGTAAACGATGTTCGACCGTAATATTCGTCGGCGATTCAACCATATTAAAACGAAACCAGGCCAAAGAGAACAAAAAAAAAAAATCCGTGTCGTCCGACTCGTCCCGACGTAAAAGGCTCGCGAGTACTCGCGTGTGTGTGTATGTAATAATAATAATATTATATATATATATTTACTTATTCGCGACGCGGCGTTTAGGTAGGGCGATGACCGACGACGACGAGAAAAGCGCAGCGTTTGCTTTACGACGCGCAAACGTCTCGTGCGAAATTATATTGCGCGTTATTCTCTAACCAGATCGGTCAAAGTTTACTGGGTTATACGCGTTTACACACACGCGCGGCGAGGAGAAAAGAAAGAAAATAAAAAATCGTCTTGCGACATATGTCACCGAAGCACGGCTTATTTAGACATAATCGAGTCGGGATTCCGCGGTTCGGTTTATGATAAATTCGTGCGCCGAGTCGTAGACGAATAAAATCGAAACATGTCGCTCAAACACTCATTATTTTCATGCGCGCGTGTTACTCGAACGGCTTTTCTAGAACTGTCCCGTTCGATTTTTCACCGTCTACCAGGGTCTATCGCTTCTCGCGTTTAAACATAATATCTAGACCAACTTAAATATTTTCCCGCACTTTACATAACATGTTACATGATATTATTATACGAATACCTGTCACGTACGCCACGTCGCCGTCGTATTATATTATATATATATTTCGATTAGAATCGTTTTGCAGCAGATGTGCCGGATACGAGTTGTATGTAGAAACGGCGGCGGCGGCGGCGGCGTTCGTATGAAAGTTTGCCGCAACGGACACGTGTTTTATACACGAATCGCGATAAAGCCGCGCGCATATATTGTAATATACGATTCGCGCGAATTCGCACAGCAACCGTTGACCTTTTTCGACCGCTGCGGCCGCGATTATACTCGTATGTACGTCCTTCCCTCCTCGCGGCAGGCAATGCCAGTGTACAGGGTGTGTGTCTCTCTACCGATTCAGAGTCGCTCTCAGACCGTTAACTCCTGCGCTGGCCGCAGGACTCGCAAGTAGTCTCTAAAGTATAAGGGCAAGACAATCATGTTTCAATTAGCTCTACGCGTTAGAGTTTTAAACGACACCGTTTCCGTTTCATACTCAGATACAGACCGCATATCGATCCGAGTCCTGTAGAGTAACGATATTCGGTGCTCGATTAGACTATACGAGTTTACTTGAACGCCAGATGCTTCGTATGTTTTCGTGTAAATACGCTTTTTTCCAGCCTCTCTCTCTCTCGTTGCTTCTGTTTTTCTTTTGTTCCGATCGCTGTGTGTGTTTACACTCCTCGGCCACCGCCGCCACACCGTACCGTCTAAGGCAGCACACGTATATTATATACAAAACAGGGCTGAATAGTCGTGTCCATTAAAAACAGATTTAACGGTCTGCGCCGTCGCGCACGTAGACACGTGAGACGTACACATATAACACAGTAGGCTGAAACCACCATGTGTGTGCGTGCGTGCGTGCGTGCGTGCGCGCGCGCGCTCGCTCGCGTCTTGGTCCCGATCGGGGGGCCCAACAAAGAACACATGGCCGAGCGTTTGGGGATTTTTATTTTTAACGTTTTCGTAATTAGTCGGTGTATTTACGGGCTCTTCGGTCGTTTTCTTTAGCGTCGTCGCCAACGAAATCGTACACGCCGCCGCCGCCGCGCCGGTGCAATATATTACGCGTTGTAGAGGGCCCCGTCTCGCGTATTATCAAACTTGGGCTTGTTGAGAAAAAAATGACCCCTCCGAGGACGATATTTTCGCCAAGAAATTAACATTTATCATCTGTAAAAAGAGGATTCGGGACGAAACAAACACGCGCTTTGTCCGTCAAAGTATTTTGCACGTGTTAGAATTGGAAATATAAAAAAGGACACGTTTTTTTTTTGTTGTGAAAAGCGCCTCGCGTCCACACAGAGTAGTTATCTAACTACTACATAACTCTGTACCGAAAAGAAACGACAAGACTTGGTGTTATTAGAGAACTCAGCCGATTCGCAATAATTATTCAACCTTTATCGAAAATATAGCTGTAATATTTTCTCGTGTACCGTGTAGCCGGTTCGTGACACACACACACACTTCGGTAACTATTTCTTTGGCCGACCAAACAACAATAAAAAAAAAAAAAAAACATGCAAAATTATGTAATCATATCTGTGCTAATTATTATAATAACGTGTTTATACGTTCGCGTATAATGTGCGGCGGCGGCGGCGTGTCTATCTGTTGTTATCTGTTGAATTTTTTTTTTTCAACCGGTACGTGATTTTTCGATCCGACTCTGAAAAACAATTAAATAAAAAAAAAAGAGACTGAAAAAATTATCGTATTCTTCGTAAAAAGCGAAAAAAAAAAAAACACTCGTTAATGTTATACATATTATATAATAATATACGATATAATGACGAGAGTTGTTGGAAAAAATAACCCCATGTACGCGGCGTATCGCACGAATATTTATAATATAATCGTTATTGGAGTAATTGTTATTGTTGTCGCACGAGGAAAAAAAAAAAAACTATCTGGCTTCCAACGGTTTCCGAGAAATCCGCACGGTAACCGCGTGATTATTTGCGTTTTATCGAAAGCGATTTCCGTCCGAGTTCACATATAATATTATATTATATATTAAATATTTAGAAAAACCATCGCTTTCACAATATTTACAAATAAATCGAGTACTATAATATAATATTATTATTTAATAATCCTGTTTTCCTATACCGACGACGTCAAAGCGCGTCCAGTTTTAAAATTCGGATTAAATATCGGTATTATGTCGCTTGAAATATGAAAATCTTAAAATCACGACGTCGAGGATTAACAGTGTTTCAAAATAACAACACAAAAACAAAATAATCGGACGAAATCGTGAATAAACAACTACATTGTCGTCTTTACTATTGTAATATATGGAAAGTCAATTTAATTTCTAGTCGATAAAACCTAAAAGGGCATCCAAACATCAAATCAAAACTGTTTGTGTTCATTACTAGCTATTATTATTTAATATTAGGTGATATAAAAATCTATCATAATAATTAGTTTTCGAAAAAAAAAAATTACTTAATCGTACGGTTAAAATGTTTATATATTTTTTAATTTAAGTTATTAAATTGATACGATTGCTGACAATCATTCGATACTGCGATAATTATTGTTTATTTCATAATCAAAATATTTAAAAATCACCTTGCATTATTCAACATAATACACCACTCAGGGTATTCAGAAAAATAAACCGTATAAAACGATAGTCTTGCGAATATCGTAAAATTAAATTTGATTTGACCGTTTTGATAACTAAATCAACATGAGGTCGTTGGAAATAATAAACAAAAGTTTGGTCCTTTTCAAAAAGTTACGTTAAGTAATCGGCACGAAAGCGAGAATTCACCGTTACATAATATTATTAATTAATGTCTAAATCGAGTATATTGTTTTACCGAAACAGAAATGAGATAAAATATCGGTTAATTATTATGATACGAGTATTATAAACGATAATTGTTTGAAGTCATATAACGTCATAATAATATATTAATTATGTTTTTACGGTAATATAAATGCAAACACGCAAACTAAAAATCAGTTATTATTATAATTTCGATTAAGAAAACGTCGTTTGAAGCGTCCCGAAAAATCAAGTCCAAAAGTCGTCGAAATCCGAGTTTTAATCGTTATGTAATTTATATAAAACGAATAAGTAATTTTACTTACCAAAAGAATTTGATTTGTTTTTGAAAATTCGTCACTTTAGTCGATCGCGGAGGTATTCTCGAAATCGTTGTATTTCGGTGACCCACCACGTGACCAATGACTTATATTTCTTTGCTGCTCGCGCACAAAGGATATAATTATGTATTTAAATTTATTTTATTATATCGGAAATACGTCTACGTCGTCGTCGGTACACAATGTTTGGTCATAGAAGTACTGTAAAAAGTATACGTTTTGTTTAATTTACCAGTCGTTTTATAAATACAATAATATATTTATGTGTATTATAGAAATCGAACACACTAATGTTGTGAAAAATCAAAATCAAAACGTTACGACTAACCACACAGGCCGCGGGGTTTGACGACGACCGACCTCCGATGTGCATCGAGATTTTAGTAGACAGATTTTTTTTTTTTTTCATTACGATCCTTTCGACCTTTGAACGGGTTTAATTATGATTATTATTTATTGCTTTTGCGCGAACGTGACGAGAGGAACAAACACCGAAAAAACGTGTCTCTAATTTTCACAACTTTTTATTTTCTTTCTACACAAAAACACCGTGAGCACTATTATACGGACCGTAACATTGTAATATACGCCTAATGGGTATGGTGTGCTGTGCATGCAACGGGCCGAATTCGATCGTAGAGATAAACGGACCATCATAAATCACGCGGTTTACACAATAATATTACACCATCTATTTATTACGACGCCCACGCGCGCTATTCTAATTTATATTATAATCTGTGTGTTAATCATAATTATTTTAAGTATGTTCCGTGCGCGATCCTTATCTCGGCCACTACGAAATAATAATACGGGCAGCGACGACGATGATGATGATGATGATGATGGGTTTTCCGACGCGCGGCGATCGCGGATTCACGGAAGTGTGTCCAAGTACCTACGCGTCGATCATCGCGCGAAAGTCCTGAAAGAGTCCTAACCACGTGGCGGCAAAACGTCGGCGTTGAAATCACTAGGATTTTACACCAGGTTTTCGAAAAAAGTACAAACGGAAAGGACATTGCGAAGAAAACAGCGAGCCCGCAGAGGGTCGTAACGAATTTTAATCGAAACGAAACCCGAACGAAAAAAAAACGAAAACGAGGGCGGTTTAGTTACGATTGATTTTGTCGACGACGACGTAGTATTTGTAGTCTTTTAATTAAAAAACGAAATATAATTAAATTCAAATCAACGTTTATACTATGTCGACGAACGGACGATAAATTCGTTAAACAATTGAAACGGACGGGATTTTTTTCCTTCAGAGAACGCGCCAATATAAATAATATGTATTGAATTTACGAATTTTAATAATTTAGGCAGACATTAATGAACTCGAAGTACTTATGTAATGGATTTTTGAATTTTTTTTAGTATTAAAATATATTTGTAAGTATTGGAAAAAAAAAATTGAAATATTTTAGAAGTACTTATTTTTTTTCAGTGTAAAAATAATTTTATATTCGATATAAAACTGAAAAAAATGCAAGTACTTATTGTATTAAAATATTTCAATTTTCAAGGGATTTTTAAGTAAAAAGTTTTTTATTTTCACCTCACCTGGAAAGACTGTCGTGAAATGTATTTATCGTTTAAATTATTCAAACTATTTTTCATATATAACCGACCGTGAAAAATACGAGTATATATTCAAAAGAATAATTTTTCAAAACCCAATATTTTACACTCGTGTTATATTATATTATGAAAATAAATCCTGCGGCGTTTGTTTTACGTATATTTTCTAGGGTATCGTCAGGACGTCGGCGCAGTGCGCGTTCTATTAAGGACGAAGGCGGCGGCGGCGATAGACTCTCCCGTCGTCGAGCTGATTATAATATTATATCGCGTTATTATAACGCGTAATGCTCCGGCGGACGACACGGATTCCGACCGGAGCCAAAAATCGTGTGAAACGCGTCGTAAAACGCGCGCACGTAAGCCGTCAAACGGATTATAATAACGTCTACGATTAACTATACCGTTCCGAGAGACGCGCGCGCGCGCGCACTATATCCCGAGATGCCATTGTTGTGTTCCTGCGCGTTATTATTATTACTATTATCGTCGCATCGCAGGAGCGACCCCTTTGGTCTCGCAGCGCGTAAACGTGTCATATATTTTTAGTTAATCCCGCAGTAACGTTTCGAGGACGGTTTTAAATATTACATAATATTTTAACTCTCCAGACGTATTATATAGGCGCGACCGGGACGCGGTCCGTTCTTAAATTAGTCGTTAATTATGCACGCGGTGACTTTACGCGTTAACGACAGCGACGTTGTATATATTATATAAATCGTAGTGTTTTTATAAAATTTGCTCCCTATCGTCTAAAAAAATTGTAAATAAAATATAATATAATCGGTTGTACTTACCCCTAGCTTGTCGGCGGGTCGCTGTTGATGTTCGGTGTTGGCGTTGGCTTGTGAAATTTGAATAAGCGCCGAACTGATACGAAAGTCACTCGACGAAAACGATTACGATCGAACGTAAAAAAAAAAAAAGTCGCGTTTAAAATTTCGATTATTCGTCGCCGGCGACGGCGACGGCGACGACGACGACGACGACGTTGTCGACTAATTACGGAGAAAAATTAAAACCGCACTGTAAAAAAAACGAGAAGAACTTTCCGAACGGCTGTCGACACAATACTGATCGGCTGCACAGGGTGTGCGTGCATTAATTATAAGCTGCTGCACTTTTGGGCGTATCGGTCGGACGGCGCGCGCAGCTCGGGCTCTCATTGGCCGTGTCATCCGCGCAGGATTCGTCCGACGATGACGTAAAATATTATTCCCATATTACGCAAACACACTTATTGTTTCATAATTTTCGTTTCGTAACGAACTATCTCATACGTATTATATAATACGAGTGGTATACTATATATTATATAAGAGTGGTATTTTCTTTTACACGCGAAATCTCGAAAACCGCTAGACCTACGAAGCTGAAATTTGGCAGGCACGTAGCATGTAGACAGGAGACGTGCACTGAGTAGGGGGTTTTGCGAAATTCAACCCTTAACGGGGTGTAAAAGGGGTGTAAAATCGTTAAAAATGGAAAAATTAAAAAAAAAAAAACGCTGGAACTTTGGGTATCAAAAGTTTTATATTGTAGTTATTACTATTACTGTTGTTACATAACTGATCGGCAACGTCGCGTTACTTTTGGGTAAAAATGACGTTTCTATTCAGCGCAATGGGGTGTTACGCGAAGGATCGATCGCCTTCCGCCACTGTAACGGAGTGACCGTAATGATTGTTATCGTCAAAACGGGATCGCGTCGTCGCGTCGTCCGGAACCGCGGCCACAGGAAGGAGAGTATATTTGCCCGTGGCGCGCGACGCGTTATTTGTTCGGCGCGCGCGTCCTTTCCGGCGATCCGAAACGCGAAAACAAAACAAAAAAACACGATTTTTACACAGTAGTGCGTAACACACCGGCCGCTATTATAATATATGCGCTATATTTATACCGACTATTTATATTTATACGACTAGCTATTTAATGCGTATAACGTGAACCCATGCGCGCGCGCGCGCGCTCGCGTTTAACCCGACTCGCCATCCGTGAAAAAAAGTCGCGTTTCCTCCGCGCGTTACGATGTAATTATTATTAGGCACCGTATCATTGTTCGGACGACGAGACGGGGGGGCCACGGGAGAGAGAAAATAATAATAATGAAAAAAAAGCGGAACATATCCGCCGAGAGTTGTGTAGTTCGCTCGAACCGTCGACTAGTGCTAATAGCAATGGGTACACCGTTTTTCACTTTACTCTCGACATCCGCCGACGACGGCCGGCGGTTTGTTTTTCGACTTTTCCCACTCGTTCGGTTTCGATACGTCCGTCACTCGTCTTCGTAAACATTACACGCCGCGAAACGCATATTCGTTTACGGTTTTTCAGTACCTGTTCGTTTTCGTGAAATTCGCGCGGAAAAGAAAAACGTACTTCGTGCTGCGTCATAACAACCTATCGATCGATTAGGTATTCTTCTAATATTCTAATAGTGGAAAGGCAGACTGGGAAAAAATCATGGAAAAATCTCTTTTTCGCTTCACTCGGACTTTGTCTTTTAAAAGATAACGGATTTCGTTCTGTCGACCGCGCGAGGTTTTCGACTGATCGCGACCGCAGGATTCGATATAATCGTCTCGTATCCGTTCGCAACGGACGGCCGGTTTTCGAAAGCGCGTCCCGACCTCTAATCGGCGTGTATTATAATAATAATAATAATAATAATACGTATACGCGAGCAGCGCGTACATAGTAGTAGTCCGTCGCTCGCAAATTACCGCGAATGCTTTCGGGTCATAATAACGCAGTGGGGCAGCAGTTTATGGCGGTCGCGGTTGTTGTGTGTAGTATTTTCATTAACCGTCCGCGTAATTACATATCGTACTCGCACGCGTCGCCCGAGGTGCTGGTGCGCGCGAAAACGGAATAAAAAGTAGGCGAGGGGAGACTGCACGGGGAGAGAAGAGAGTTTGCATGTAATAATACGCGCGACGATCTGTCCAGAGAATCGTCCTTCCTCCTGCAGGCGTTGCGATTCGGATCGATTTACCGAAATTTAAGTCGCTGAGACGAAATATATTCGAGTACAAACATTTGGTTTTCAAACTGCGCGACGAAAAATGTCGTTTCTCGTCGAAATCGTTTTGCAGGTATACACCACATTTGAATCGATTATAATAAAGCGAGAGAAATCGTAACGATCAAGCGCGACCGCGACCTGTACTAAATTTTTAGCCGTGTGTTTTAAATTTGCGACAAAACGTGAAAAAACAAAAATTATTTATCCATCAACAACTATAATAATAATATAGTAACTGTGACAAAACAACTCGTAATAGTTGGATGATATTATCGAAATATAATCAGCAGACAAAGTTCGAGTAAACATATTCGCCGGAGTAGTTCTTTGGAAATTATTGATTTACTATACCGACGAGCAGATGTCGACAAATAATAGTAATCACAGACAGCGACGACGGTGACAGTATATTATACATATGTCGTAGGACAAATCGTTCGGGAAAATCGTCGAGTACGATATTTACACAGTCTTTCCACGGCTCCACACTTACATCACCGGAAAAGCAAACAATTTAAATATGGATTTCGACATATCGCGCAATCCACAAAACAAAAAATAAAACGCGAAAATCGGACGGAGACAATCGAACGGTGGTAATGTCCTGACGCGGTTCCTGAATTTTCCTGGCGATCCGAAACGACATCGTCCATGCGTCGTCGCTCGGTTGACGCGTACCCACGTTGTGTAGTAAAGACTAAAATGAAAACCCGTTATTCTCTCCGCGAATGCAACAAAGTAGACTTACTGCAGAACACAATAATTGTATACTGCAGCATGCAGTTTGTCTGCAGCCTCCCCCCCCCCCCTCTCACCCTTTTCTATCGCGGTTTGACACAAAACGATTGGCCAACGGATTAATATGGAAACGCATAACGTTTATTATAGCTCGCACGATTGTTTTCGTTTAACTCGATTTCATTTCACACGTCCACGCTTAACTTTTAGTTAATTTTCGAGTGTTTTCGAGAGAAAAGAAATGTCCTCGCGCGCACATCGTACAAAAGGATTTAGATTAAAATATAATTGTTATCATTTGATTAGTTATTTTTGTAAACGTTATGTAACGAATAAATATGCGTCACGCGACCGGTGGCGTGCGAGGGGCGGCGAATTTCAAAGGGCTTTGAATTTTCGAGATTTTTATTGTTCGCGCGTTAGAATAATTTTCCATCGCTCGCCGTCGAGTGCGTTGGAAACAGAACCGAAAACACACGGAAGAGGTTTGATGGCTGCAACCGCCGTGGACGAGGAAAAAAAAGTATACGCCAAACGGGTTATTCAGCTCACGTCTCACGACTGACCAAGTCGTAGTCGGCCGGCGCGATATACATATTATAATAATAACAGCTACGCGGCATAATTTACAATACATTAGCCATAGTAGACTTTTTACACTGTTTTTCGAATAATTTATTATCGTCGTCGTCGTCGTCAAGACAAAAGCTCGATTAATATCGGGTGTTTTTTTTTTAATACGATTATAATTCCTAATATTAATTGACCGCCGCGGCCGTAATAACAATAACGAATATAAAGCGGAGCGACGTGATGATAATCGCGAGAACGATAAAATATTATTATTTTATTCAAATCTCGATCGGCGCCGAGCGGTTGCGTCCGGTTTAATTACCGTGTTCACGTCCCGGATGACCGGGTTACGGGCAAGCGCCGCGGTCCGAAAAATAAAAAAATAAATCGTCGCTGTTTCTCGTCCCGACACTCGCGCGGAAAAAATAAATAAATTAAAAACGCGCTACTGTTTGAAACTAAACTAAAAAAAACGAAAAAGTGACGTAACTCGATTTTATTTTTAATATTTCGAAATAATATTGTGCTTCTAGAACGTTAGAAATACGATGAGTATTATCAACTCGACGTAATTGTCTGATTATCGAGTGCCTCGAATTACATGTCAGGCGTAGAAAAGTAACTCTTCCGATAACCAAAATAGTAACTATATATATCGTATATTGATTCTGTAACTTTTTAACTCGTCCGATCCCCTTCCCGCGCCTATATTTCAATGTTTGTCATTGAGAACATAAGTCCTTCTTCGTTTCGAATTGTGTTTAATCGTGTTTGGACGGACGAAGGCCTTATTACAGTTCTCAGGACCGGTTTTCGACTCGAGAAACTTAAGGAGATAATTATACACACGCGTGTATACCTGATATACGCGTGTTTTTAATGAACTCTTCATCGCACCGGTGGTAAATCGTAGTTACCACTTTGCCAGAGTGAGTTTTCCATACGACCGTCGTCTCACTATTATCACTACGGGACACCTTTTTTCCGTTTGAGACGTCGTCGCTTGTTTTGAAACACATTTAACTTGACTTTGCGTTAAACGATCCGTTAAAAACGTCTAGTGAGATTTCGATGTAATCATCAAAACGTTCGTCAATGATTTTCATTGAAATTCTGTTCGTACCGAACTAGAGTCTAAAATATTATCAAACAATGTGTATACAATCGATCGAAGACCGTTAGACTTTTGTAGTTTTTTCCTCTAAATATTATAATTTGACTCGACGACGGAGTGAGCAAAATGTGTCGACTCGCGCTCGGTCTCGTTTTTAAAATACGACTGTCGTACCTACCGTTGTTTTTCTCTCCAATATGAAATACAGTAGCACACAATAGACGTCTGCGATATTGCATTTTATTCCGTTCGGATGCGACGAGTGGACGTTTCTAAAAACGGGTTCGGCAGAACGACGACGATGTTTGACATGACGAGACGACGACGACGCGCGTCACGGGTGGAAACGATGAAAACGAAAACTTCTCGCGACGGGGGAGCTGGGGGAGGGGGGGACGCAGAAATTATATTGGTCATCCGTCACGCGATGATTGTTATAAATCGCGCGAGGAAACCTGTTTGAATGTTTTTTATATTCCATCCGCAGAGTCGGTTTTGCGAACTCTCTACGGCGACGTATATACGAGCGGACGTATATTTTATCGTTTCCAACTTCGCCGCCGACCAGAAAACGCTATTTCAATCGTTATTATTTATTGCGCTCACGAAAAGGTAAATAGTATACGTATATCGTGCGAGACGCTATTGTTATCTCGTTTGTTTGCGCAAAATTATGTGACGTTTATTATAATCGCGTGATATTACTTTCGTAGTTTGGGTTTTTTCTTCTCGACGAAAAGTTTTTCATTTTAGAGAACAGTCAAGTTCATCGCGTGACCTTATCGTGTGTGATCGACTCGTTTTCCCGTCCACATTATTCGTCCGAGAGCAAAAGAAACAAACCGTTCGATTTGAACTCGACATTCTTCTAAAGACGAACTCGAGTTGAAATAAAATAATTAAACACTCAACAGCCTTGATATCACGAGATGGAATTTTTTTCGTAAAAAAATGTATTTTCCATACACTATGCGGACGAACGATTTGCGCGCTGCTTGTGAAATAATAAATTTTATCGTCTGCGTTCAATTCTTTCTTATTTTTTTTTTACCAAGGCGCCACGTGTAAAATATAAATATCGCACTCGTTAAGTACACCCGGGGCAGCTCGAAAACATCGCGTGTACAGGTGGTCCCGAAAATGATTATTTTGTTTCTCTTAGAGCAGCCCCCTCGACTCCGGCGGCGGCGGCAGCAGTACACAAGACGATTTGAAAAGAGAGAGAAAAAAAAACCACCACCACCACCGCGGTGAAAACGTTAAATAATACATAACAAGGGCGATTACGAGAGAGAGACGGGTTTTAATCGTCGTTTAATGTGCTCGAAAAGTCGGTAAAAGAGCTTATTATTGTAATAGAGTTAAACACTGCCCGCGAGTCTTTTTGCGGTACAGGGACAGCTTTAAGGACCCTATTTTAGTTTCGGCTTTTGTGCTAACGATGTGTGTTTTCGACCGTCGCGGTTATTTCTCCACGACACGTCTCGTCGAATGGCGAAATTCGATGAAAAATCTTACGACCGATTGAAAATTAAAAAAGCAAAAATTTCTAGTAAGCAGTGACAAAGTAACGTTAAAAAAACGTGTTGAATCTTCCGATCGTGTCGAAAGAAAAATAGAACCATCGGGCGTTTCACTAGGAATTTAAATTGATAATTAAAATAAAAATAATAATTATGAAAAAGACACGCCGCGATGAAATCTATACGTATATATTATATATAAGCAATGATTCGATTAGCTCGAGATCTAAAAACACATAATGAAATCAATGCCGACCAACCGGTTGGCTGTTTTTAATTTAATTTTTTCACGGGTCGATTTCACGCGCAGGAAATAAAACGCTCGTGAAACGTCAGATAACGATCGTAAAAAAAAACGGTCGTGTTTCGTTCAAACGGATAAAAATATTATAACATAATTAAGTATAAACAGTGTTATTATCAAGCTGAAAACGTGTGTTTTTTTTTTTTTTTTTAATACTTACACTATGGTAATTGGTAGTCCTGCAGTGTTGTACACACGTCATATTTAATAATAATAATGTAAATAAACAATATTTCGGTATTGTAATATTATCAAAATATACGATTAAAACGCCGTAAAATATTATCGCCGCGATTGTCATTAGCGTAATATTATAATCACAGCCGAGGAGACCATTTACAAGTATAAATTATACGAGCGTTTAATAAACGCCAAGTATAATATTAATAAGCGTAATGATTAGTGTAATTATTTTATCGCGGGATCGTTTATGTGTAGGTAAGTGCTCCGCGACATTGTATTATTGATTAATTATGCGTATAAGTATGCAGTTCGAAATAGATATGTCATAATCAAGGCTCGGAACTTTATGCACTAAAAAGTACTCAAATATGCGCATACATATGCGTTAAAAAACATCATAATATGCGGTAAAATATGCAGTAAAAATTTGGGAAATATGCAAAAATATGCAATTTATTGAATAATAAATAAATATACAAACAAATACTGATAACGACCTAATGGTTAAACTTAATTCTTTACAAATTACCTAAGTTATATAATTTATTTATATCATGGTACAGAATATATGAATGCCATGGTACATTTGGATAACAATAAATACGGGCCGGCCGATCGGCAGTCACTATTTCGAGTTCTCAGTACTAGAAATGATATAAATATTATTGTTAAATGCATTGGGAGCAATACAAAAATAGCCGTTGACGTATTTTTCAATGGATTTATTTTGTAATATATCTAATATTTTTTGGTCAACTATAAATTTGTAAGGAAAAAATATTGTTTTCGTTAAATCTATGAAATATGCATAAAAATGTTCTAAAACCTATACAATATGCAAATTCGTACAAAAAATAACGAAATATGCAAAATTATGCAACAAAAATTTTTGTATTTGGAATATACATGCTATGGATCAAATTTGTATCGAACTAGAAGTTCAATATGCACTTTCTAAACAAATATGCAAATGCCTAAAGTTCCGAGCCTTGGTCATAATATTATGTGTATTAAATCGCTAAAATGTTCTTCCCGATCAAACGAGTCGGCGCGGCGCGTTGAAATATAAGAAAAATTCATCGCATCTCTTTTAGAATTCCTAGTAAAACGCGTTTCGTTTATCCCAGTGTGTTTTAAGTATTTTTTTCGATCAAACTGATTACGAAAAAGTCGCTCTATTTCTGTCGACGACGAGAATGGGAAAACTTCGTTTTTTCCCCCACAAGTATTTGATTCTTACGTTTCAACGAAATCAGGTACCGTCGACGAATTTCGATTCGTTGATAATATTATATCATACTCGCATAGTTATTTCTCTTTTAGAGTTGTTTATATAATTTTTCTTTAATTCGTTTCCGAGCGGAGTGGTTGCCGAACGCACTGTTTTAAAATAACCGCGCTCTCTTTATACACCTAATAATAATACAATACCGTGTACACGAATATGTCTGTGCGCGCGGCACACAAAGGCCATATTGTATATATTTATACGTACGAAACGCGTGCGCTTTCATTGAAATTAAAACCGCGTGCGTTTCGTGCAGCGTTTTTGTGTGCTCGTTCATAACGCTCGTCTGCGGTTTTCGTTCCGACTATTTTCGAAAACGTAAACACACTCTACTTTATGAATTCGCCGTGTAAATAAAGCGCGCTCGTGTTTGCGCAGTGTACATGTATATTGTATATTTATACGATGCGAACGACCGGCCGGGCTCGGGCGTAACTCGAACGTTCTTTTGGACCGGGCACGGTCGGTTCCGTACATAATATTCTGATATAATATAATAATAACCGTCCCGTCGTCGTCGACTTGAAACAATGCGATGGTTTTGGGGCTTGCGAATTTTCCGACTAAACAATGTATTATTCGTAGAGCTCATCGAATGATTCGAAATAATCGCTAAGACGAAGTAGACGAGGAGAAATGGACGACGGAGTGAGACGAAAGCCATCCGGACGAAAACCGTCGACTTTCTCTAATCAGTCTTTACCGTTTCCGTCAGGTTCCCATCGTCGGATATTATTTTTATTATAATATTATTGTCGATTTTTCGTTTCCACTCTATAGTTGCCCACTCGTGTATGCATGCAAATGGTTTCGATCTTGAAGAATTATCTAGGTTTTTTTATAGGTATGTTATTTTTCTCTTTGATTGAAAAGTGCTATGGACATTTCGTCTTGAATTTTTCATTCGTTCTAATTTTTTCCCCTACTTTATATAATATTATCTCGACTGTTTTTCGTGACGAAAAACTCGCTTTTTCCCCGGAACATCGAACTGCGTTTCGTCCTTATTGTTTTGAAAAATATATTATCTTTTTTTCGTTTGGTTTTTTGTTCACAATATTATTACCAAAAAAAAAAACGTGCGTGTTTGCGTTCCATTTCACACGATTATCGTAACAATATATCATAACAGTGAATCGTATTATTAAAACAACTGTGACATTATAATAATAATATTGTCTCGCGGTGCTCTAATAAAGAATATGCACGAAATTATTATGTTAATACATCATCATCGCCCGCGCAATCGGAGAAAAGAAAACGCTCCATCGTCACCGCGGGTCAAATTATCATAAGAGGACACTTGGGGGGTCCTTTTATTTTTTTTCGTCCTTCGAAACTAATACGTCCACTTTTTCAATAATAAATACACACGCGAATCGTACATTATATCGCCATAACGAGTATAAATAGATAATATCATATCCGATTTTTTTCGTTCTCGTGGCGCCTGCCCACCGGTGGACGTTTTCCTCTCTCTCTCTGTCTGTCTATTAAACCTCAGGTTCAAACTGTCCGCCGCGTATATTATTATTATTTTAATGACAATAATATTTCGCGGCGACGAATTTATTCGTCGGAAACGCGCGCGTCTCGAAAGAGAAGGAGAAAAAAACAACGCACAAATAATATTATAATAATAATAATAATAACACACGTAAAATTAATGCTCCGGGCGCGAGGTGGAAGTAGGTGAACGGTAAAGGAAAACAACTGTTGGCGGCGGCGGCGGCGGCGGCGGGCTGACGCAACGTTTCGTTTCTATTTCGACGGCGGCGGCGGCGAACACTGCGAAAACACAATAATAATAATGTTAATAATAATAATAAATAACGCAAGGACGATTGGAGAGAAAAAAAAAAAAAAATGATAATAAATAATAGTGACGCGACAACATTGCCTCCTTCCCTGTTTCTCGTACGATACGTCGTCGTCGGTACTCGCTAAATATTATTTTAATTCGGCGAGCACGAACGATAATAATAATAATATCGATAATACGCATTCGATATAGCTGTACGCGTATTATCGCAGAACGGTGACTTTTTCGCCGTCAATTCGGACGCCTCGAGGTAACATTGTATATTTTCCATCCGTAGTACATATACAACCGATCGGACTAAACGCAGCGGCGGCGCCGCCGCGACAGTAATAATTTTCGATATAACGAACCCGACCGGCGTCGCTTTAAATCGAATATAAATAAACGTACGTTTACGTAATTTTCACTCTAAATCTCGACACGTTTCCGTGAAATACTTTGTAACACAACGATTTGTCTACCGAATACTTGGCAAACCTCACGCCGTCGTCGTCGTCGCGGTCCGTTACGCCACTGGCCGAGGACTTTTTTCCTTTATTAACACGTGTACAGCGTTATCAAAACGAGAACTTTGTTTAAATGTCGAGCTCGTCTTTTAAACGACGACGTCACCGCACGACGACGGCTCGTAGAAATTTCATCGGATTTCAAAATACCCAATAATAACGCGCTCGTACCCGTCTAGAACGATTCCTCGACATAGGTGTCCTTATACCTGTCGCGTCACGCGTTCGTCCAGTCGAACGTTAATCAAACGCCGAAAAAGGTCGAAAATATCCTTCCCTCCGATTTCGAGTCCGTATATTAATTTTTTTAATTTTTTCTATTTTTAGACGAATCTCAAATGTCGTGTTTTCACATAACGATTGTGAAATTAGATCATTATAATATTATGAATGCGATTTCGGAACGATCGGGGAAAAAAATGTTTTCCGTAGACATTTTTTGTTGTTGTTGGTTTTTTGCCAATTAAAATATGTATTAAAAATAAAACGATGAGTCACGTTTTCATTACACAATCAATCGTTTGTAAATGATTACGTAAAAACACCCCACGAGCCCTTTTTTAGAAAGCGAAAGTCAGCGCCAATGAACGATCGGAATATTTCGAACGCGCGTGCGTCTACTGCTGCGATTGGCTCGGCGTTTTGGGCGGCGCCGCGACTATTGTTTTTCGTGTTTGGCCCACGAAAGCTCGATAAATAGCTTCGAGGACGAGGAAACGAATCAGTCTAGTTCCGGATCCGCTCGAGAAACCATCTCTCAAGCATTTCCTCAACCATCTCTCTTCTCAAGCCTTCGTTCGACAGACGTTACCACAACCGTGTTCCGCGCACTCGCCGGCTGCAACGATCTGCGATCGACTCAATTCGGGTGAGTCCACTTTATTATATTTTTTATAAGTTTTTAAAAAAACCCCGACCGAACCGTTACGGTAGTTAAATATATTAGTATTTCGTAAAATATATGACACACTCGTCTCGTATTTCGAATAGAAGATAAAATTTTGACGGAAAAAAAATAATAAATGCTCGCGAAAAATAATCTATCGCGTGCGATTAAATTTTACGACGCGTTTTCATGTATGACTGAAAAAAAAAAAAAATAAATACATTTTTCCAAATAAAATATAAATTACTCTCGTCTCGTATTTCGAATAGAAAATTAAATTTTGAAAAAAAAAAAAAAAAAACGCTCGCGAAAAATAATTTATCGCGTGCGATTAAATTTTACGACGCGTTTTCATATGACTGAAAAAAAAAAATTTTTTTTTTACATTTTTCCAAATAATCGCTTATTTTACGAGTTTTCTTGGAAAATAATGGATTCAAGATGGAAAAAATTCATTTCTCATATTTAGTTTTTCAAATTACACTCTGTAAATTTTCATTCGTTTTTCTTCCGAGTGCTTCTTCCATATTTTTTTTCATTTGTTTATCACATTAATAAAAAAAAACACGATATAATACTAATAATTATTTCGTATTGCTATAATTATATTCGATTATTTCACATGGAAATGTGTGTATAAAAATAAAAATTTTATTGGAAAAAATTGTAAATTTGTAAATTAATGCGATTTCTGGGCCTGCAGTTTAAAAGTTAATTTTTCGACTAGATAATAATAATAATTTTATAGATTATAAACTGACTATATAACTAGTATAAGCATTAACTATTTACGATTAGATTATATTTTATTTATAAAGAAAAAAGAATTAAATATAATAATGGAAAATAAAACACAAAAATTAATAACGTTTGAACTATCTAACCCCTCGAAAAACAGTCAAACTACCACTCCGATTATTTTATATTTATAGCAAAATTAATTTCGTCTTAACTAGCGTTAGGATTTCTATGCGATTTGCACGTTATTTTCTCTTATTTCTAGAACGTAACGCATAAAATCGCGTTACTATTTAAAGATTTTCGCGAATATTATGAATTTTAAACGGTATTTAGATTTCAAAGTTCGACCGAGAACTCGCCTCTAAACTATACTCGTATTATAATATTGTTTAGTCGTATCACAAGCGATCCGACTATTGTTATTTCACGCTGCGCGCCGTTTCTATTCAGTAAAAAAAAAATAAAAACGTTATATACCGAACACGATGATTCGACGGCTCGAAAATGATTCTTTCTTTTCTATTCTTCTCTCGGGTGATGTTTTCTACGTCGATGGGTGGTATAAACTATAGTGCATGTTCTAGCGCATAAAAAGTAGACGCGTCTGACAGGAAACGACTGTCAGATTTCGGTCGTGTCGTGTTCGTTCTCCAACGCGTTCTTGTGTTTGCGCTCCGAATACGCGTGTTATATTCTTCTTTCGATACTTATTATTTGTTTTTCGGATTTGCCGTGACCGGAACCTCGCGATCGATTTTACAAAACATAAAATATGTGAATAAAACGAAATTTTTCCAAATTTTTACAAAAACGTGTGTTTTTACCCGACATAAATGAGATTCGTACGTATTACTTTATTGACGCCCGAGGGCGTATCTATCGTAGTTTATTTACATCGAGTTGGGCGAGTTTTATAATATTCTCTATGGAAATGATTACTCGCCCGTCGTGTCGTGGGAAAAAAGATTTGGCGACAAAAAACCTCTTTTTTTGTGTTTCGCGTAATTCCGCCCGCAGTGCGTTTTATCGACTCTGTTCACTCCAAGTATTTCATATCGCGCACGTCGTATCTGCAGTCGGTATTATAGTCCCGCGTGCGGCATACAAATCGTTACGAGTTTAAAAAAACTGTCGTTCGACTTTGTCTCGGCAAAGACGACGTTTTTTCTCTCTGAATAATATTTTACGTTTTTTTTCACGATTATTGTTGCACCCTGCCGATTCCAGTTATCGCCTTATCTCGCGCGTAATAATTACGTAACAGCTAAATTAGAGGATAGTTGTGTTTGCGCCTCCGAGAAACGGTCGTTGTTTAATTTCCGGTTCGGGTTCAGGTCGATACAATGCCGCGGCGGCGGCGGCGGTACGCATTATTCCCGGGGATATGGCCGAACAATAACGAAAATTCGAGAGTGTTTAATTTTAATTTCAAAACTAAAAATTAAAATAAAAAAGAATTGTTACGGTTTTATGTTAATTTCGACGCGTATACACACACACACTCTCTCTCTCTCTCTTTTTTTTACATTAACGAATTCAAATCATTAGTCCTTTATTATCGCACAATGTATATAATACGTTTTGTGTGCCTATATAATTATTATTATTATGCGTACACACACACACATTATGTACAATTATTCGAAAAAAGAAACGGGTTAAATTATACGTTCTTTTTCGATATGTAAACTCGCAACGTTTTAATAGTCTATAGGTACCCGTATTTATCGTGAATGACGTGTTGATTTTTTTTTTTATATATCGTTTTTAAACGATCGTGTCCGCGCAATCGAAAGCAGCGCACGACAAAGGATAATATAATATTATATTTTAAGCCGACTTGTAAGTCTATATCGATATAATGTGTATCCGTTTGTATTATAAACGCATTAATACGATTTCCAACGGTCGGCTTTGAGCACAAAAGTAATTAATTACCGTCGAATGTGCCGCGTTATTGATGAGTCGTCGCCGTCATATTTGTTTACGCTCCGTTCCACGCGGTTATAAAAATTCGCGCGCACGTTTCTTGTTCTATTCTCGCGTATACACGAGAATAATATAACGACGACTCGGATGCGATTGTTCTGTTATCGTTTGAATATCGTAATAATAATAATAATAATGGTGTAGCTGTAGATGTGTCGAGGAAATTTTTTTTTATTAGAAAATGAAATTATCTAATCGACCTACAATTTGCATCATTAAACCGGTTGTGTAGGATCTATAGAATCGGCCGTCCGCAGTAGTAAACACATTTCGGAATATTGTTTTCGCATAGTAATGAATATTTTATTTTCATGCTCTCCGTCAATGCGTTTCGTGTGTGTGTGTGTTGAACGTGTATAATATGCTCACGCGAACCGAATTAAATACCCGCCGCTCGGCGGTCGTGTATAGCGATTTAATTATAACGCGATATTTAATTACCACTCGTGTGGTATCGCCTAAACCGTTTTGAATATATCAATCGAGCATTAATAATAACGTGATGCATACGCGTTTTCGAAAATCATTTGTGTTCCAAGTACAATACGGAAATTATATCTATTTTTTTTTGTCGTTTTCGACGCGTTCGTTTGACCCGTAAGTACGTGTTTTCCTTACTCTGTCGCGAAAAAAAATCGTTTTCGAATTTTTTTTATCTCTATTACGTATTATTTACTCTCAAATAAACTCGTGATCGAATCGTAAAATACTCCGGTGCTGGTGCGAAAGACTACGGTTAAATATGTACAGTAGAACCTCATTAATCCGGACTAATTGGGGCTCTAGGTTGTCCGAATTAATGAAAGCCCGGATTAAACAAAATAACCAAAAATCGTAAATTATAAACTTATAAAAATTTTATTGCATATTTTATTAAACCATATATTATTAAACCTAAAAAAAATAGTAGATACATACATAATAATTATCGCAATAACCCGCATTTATGGGAAATTTGTAGAACTCGTTTTCATGTTTATTTTAATCTACGGGGAAAACTAGCGTAATTTCTTATTTACGTATTTATAAACGGCTGTCCGGATTAAGCGAAGTCCGGGCTAATGAGGTCCGGATTAATGAGGTTCTACTGTACGAGTAAAAAAAACGTAAAATTTTTAGAATTTCAAATGCGCGTTTTATAATACACTATACGTCGAGACGGTTGCGGGCCGGAGTATAATATACTATACTCGCTATCGAAACGGCGAGATTCGCGGAGAGTAAAATATTATAATAACGATAATAGGTGTGTGTGTGTATATACTGTTATAATACGCTGAGAAACTATACTGGCAAACAATAGTGAGCCGAGCCAGCGACGGCGCAGTGACGCAGGCAGGATGTTTTTGTTTTATTTTTTCGAATGTTTTTCTCTCTCTCTACGACGACGTAGAGAAAAAATTATGTGTCGGTCTGCATTCCGGTGAAAAATATATTATACGTAAAGCGGTTTTTCGAAGGCGAAATAAAAATATTATAACGACGCCGAACGTTTCGAAAATTTCATATTTTCATCACAACGAGTTTTTAAATCTCGCGTTTTCTGCAGCCGCCGCCGCCGGTGAATATAATAAACAGTCTGTTTTGTATGAGTAGGTGTCGAACAATGTTGCGTCAGCCGTTCCGTACGTTACACGGCCGCTCTCACATACACGAGCGCGCGCGCGTAATATTATAACCACTTCACCGTTGTACACCGCCGCGCCGCCGCCGTCGTCCTCAACCGGGGCCACTTCTCTAGCGCGTGCAGGATAATATATTACAAAAAGTATATTTTCGTTTTGTTATTATTTTTATTTACTCGTTTGTGCATAATATTTTATATTATCATAGTGCAAACACGTTTTTTTTTTTTTATGATCATTACGATTCGGTTTTTTTTTTCTTCAAAACAAACGGACGGCGACACCGTTAAGACGAATAATATACGTACTTACTATACGGCGATTCCGTTGTGCAAAAACGTGTCGAAACGCGAAATCGCCGCCGCCGCCGACGACGTTATTTTCTATCCGTAGAGTTTTTTTTTTTTGTGGATTTACAGGGGAAATGTCGGTGGGGGGGAAAACGTATTTTTGATTATAGTCGACTTTTTCGCTCCGTTTTCTAAACGATATTCGTGCGCGGTTTTTAGACGAGACACAATACGAATCGTAAATCGTATTTTTAATTAAATATACCGAACTCGTCTCGCGCGTAAAAATGTAGGTCAAATTGTTCGAATAAAATTTCATCTCTGAAAATATTGTTTATAACAGACATTTCGACTGTAGATAAATGCGCGCTCGGACGGGTAAAAATTTTAAATGAGCGCAGAATCGTTCGCCAAGGGCGCAATATGATGGCCGCCGCGGGCGTTGTGGGTTACCGTGCCGGTCACCAAGGCTGATCGGAGTCGACGATATATTATAATAATTAGGGTTCGGGACTTATTGCACACAAATTGTAGGAAATATGCATGCACATATGCACTTAAAATAACCGAAATATGCAACTAAAAATTTGATTGGCAGTGGTAATAACGGAGCAATATCTTTAAAAATTTGAACGCTGCTGGATGGAGCTTTTTTAAAGATTTTTTTCACGTTGGCAATAATTTTATCAACTTTGGGATTTAGAATACCGACTGTTTCAGCCACTCTGTGTAGACCGAGCTATACGGAGAAACTGATTAGGTATATTGAACGAACAACGCATGAAAGTAGAAAAAAAAATAAAGTCATAAAATAAATAATTAAAATATTTAAACAAAAACTGTGTAAATATGCTATAAATAACAATTAAACTGCCAAAATTGGCAAATATGCGAAAATATGCAATTAAAATTTTTGTATTTCAATCCGTTATGACTTAAAACTTATTTTTAAATCTTACTTAGACTATTCTGCAGTCATTATTAAGCAATATGCAAATGCAACAAGTCCCGAACCCTAATAATAATATATTATTTTAACTGCGCCGCCGAGTTTACAGGGAAAAAACCGTTCGATAGTTTTTTTTTATTAGAGAAATATTGTTTTCGATTCCGTGAAATCGGAACCGATTACGATATTATTATTATTGTTAACTCGGCGAATAGCGTTGAGTTTTTAGAAATAAAAACCACACGCTGTATAAACTTTCTGTTCTATAAAGCACTGATTATTACTTTTATTTCTAATAATGTATATTGAGAAACATATTTTGCGTCGTGTGGCAAATATATAATATAGGCGCGACAAACGATTTTCAATTTCCTCTCGCGCACGTTCATAGGTACTCGTCGTATATTATTATATTTACATTGTCTGTTCTAGACGGGGGGGGGGGGCTTGACCCCGGGCGTAAAATATTGTCTCTATCGTCGAGGGCGTACTTACATTTTGTTTGCCGACGGTAAATTAATTTCTACGCGATTGGCTTTTATGAAATCGCGAACGCGTTTTCTAGGATTTAAATTCATATTATACTTTCGCGTATCAAATCGTAACAATCATTACTTCGTGACTATAATATATTATACTATATCTCGAAATTAAATTTAAAAACTATTGAAAAATAATAGTTTCGAATTTCTCGGTATCTTTGGTATTAGTTTGAATTATCTGTGTCAAGATTTGAGAAAATATAGTCAAGGTATCACGATAAGTTACCTAATTATAATAAAATATTTATTTTTTTGGCGAATTCACGCCTCTAATTATGACACCATTATGGAAAGTATAATTAAATTTTTGAAACAGTAGGTCGATTATTAAATAATAAATCATGATTTTAGTTTGTTTTCCCTGGAATTAATAAAAAACTGTGTACATTTATTATAAAGGGCCTACGCGTAATCTCGCGCCACGTAAAACGTAATAACACTTTGATGGTTTTTTTGCGTTTCGATGGAAAGTAGAAACGCTTCTTTCTGGGCGACTTTGATTTAAAAAATTAAATTTTCACCTCGATAAGTCGGCGTTTGTTTTAACGTGATCGGTTTTCTCGAGTTTTCCGTTTTCTTTATTATCATTGTTTCGACGAAACGCCAAAGTGCGACGAGCCCCGAAGAGAGTGTTTGTTTTTTCGAAATTTTCCTCGTTCTTTTCGAATTTAATCACGAGTAACGCGTCGTTTATTACAAGTTATTATATGGACGGACAAAATAAGCCGAGCTAAAAGTCGAGTCGATAAATCCAAAAAAAGGTAAACAACAGACCACCGAAAAGCCGAGATAAACTTGACTTTTAATAACCAAGTTTTCGACTAGTTTGTCGTGTGGCCTCGCCGGTCAAATAATTCGTCGGGACGGTTTCGACCCGGTTAGCCGGTGTTGGTTGCTCGGGTATAACTTTATCATTATTATTTCTGTATGACCTGTGCGCTGTGTAGTGTGTGTGTGTGTGTGTGTAGTTGTTGAGGTATACGTACGGTTTAGGATTTAATGGAAAACGAGAGACGACGACGACGACGAACGAGTCTCGCGTGTATACAAAACCCGATTAAACTTTAACGGGGTCTTAACGCGCCTACACGCGTATATAAATATATAGACGCTCGTGTGTATGGTAAATAAACTATACCCTGGTTACACCGGTTTGATAAATCGCGCGTTTCGCGAATTCGGTTTGCGCGCGCCACATTGTTATACGTGCAAAGTACACGTGCTCTGTACGTCGACATTTACGACTGTTCGCTATATTTTTAATTTACAATTTTGTAAACCGAGGAGGCTTGACTTTTTCTCTTCTAGAAAAAATTAGAGGCTCTCCCTCACGGTTTTGCCGTTATCGACTTAAATAAACCTATTTTAGAGACCTATTTTAATAGTTTTACAATTTTGCCAGTCGTATTGAAAACGCGTGTGCTATTTTTTTAAACTTCTCTAATCGCGTTTTATACAATAGCACTGTTCAACAAAATACTTACAAAAACACAATAAAACGATGTGATAATTATATTACAAGTCTACATAATACGTGTATGCTCTTTGAAGCGAGTTCGATTAAATTACTTTCCGGTCTATAATGATATTTGAAATGTCTCTCGCAATATTTATTTATCATTAAATATTATAATATGAAATTTAAATAAAGTCGATATTACTATGCAGGAGGTACTTTTAATATACTCGATCGATCTGTGAGTGAGTTTACGTCGTTAATGATTTATTGTTAAATGGATTTTCAATTAACAAAACACGTTTGTAATTTTTTTCGCAACCTATATATACGACTATATTTTACTGTACGATTTATACACGAGGTTTTCAAAACTTCTCTTTGCGATCTGTTTGAGAAGTTTTTTTAAATTTAACAACTTAGATTTTTGTAAAAAGTTTAACTCATTCGGTTGAAAAAAAAACTAAACAGTTTTAACGATTGTTTTCTATTCAATAATATAATTAATTCGAAGAATGTACTTTTTTCCTAAAACTCGTTTTTTCAAACGCAACACAAGTATAAATAAATATCGCTGCGATAATAAATCGTACGTCGGAGTAGATTTTTTTTTCTTTTTCTAATTTTACACTGCCCACGGAGAGTTTGATTTCGGGTTGCGGTCCGAGACTCTCTCGTCCTTATACGACGAGCAAATAATACGCAGCGTGTCGCGCGCGCAAACGAGTTAGCCGAGTAGTAGAAAAACGACGCGATTTCATTGCGAAGACGCTATTATTGTCGGCCGGCAGCTTTGTCGTTTACGCGACTTATTTTCTACGACTACGATTTGGAGGATTTAGAATGGGAGTTTTCTTCCCTTCCCCTCTCGCTCGTGTCGTCATCCCTTAACAAATACACGCGCCGAGGGGGTGAGATTTCGCGTATTTAATTACGACCCCTGCGGACTTTGTCGTCAGCGGCGCGGGGGAGGGACACACACACACGCGCGCGCGCGCGCGGAATTACGTCCCTCGGCAAAAGCACTTCATCAAACCTTTTATGGCCGCCTAAGTACCCGGCGAGACGTCACCTAATCGCGCGATATTCGGCGAATTCCGTATCGAAAAATCCCCAAAACCTTTTTCCCGCGACGTTTTAATCCCCCCGCACTCCTCGGTACTCGCCGATCGAGACCCGCAGGATTACGTTTTTGTTATTTCGAGGGTTTCGACCGCGATTTTAGAGTCTAAAAACGGCTTGCTCGCCCCGTTTCCGCGGTTTACCCGACGATCGCGGGGCCATACGCGTATAAACGCGCGATAAATGTTCTCGTTTCGCGAGGATTCGTTTTTCGTACGTTTCGATCTCGTGTGACGGAACGAAAATCTAATATTATAACACCGTGTGTATTGTTTCCACTCGTCTATGGTTAAAAATGGTGTCCCATTGTTGTTTTGCTCGTGAAAAATAATAAATTTTATTGTTCGTTTATACGTTTTATATATTATATAGAAAAAATAACATCGGTATATACAATATTTTATATCGCACCGCGGGTTTGGTTTTTTTTTTCTCTTCATTTCACACTCTGGTCGTAGAATATAATAACGCGTTATGTGTTTACGCGTACAGTATTTGATTTTTTTTCTCGGTCTTACTGATTAGTGATTCATTAACGACCCGATTATTAAACAATAATACGAGTTGGCTTAATATAATATTATCGCGCGTATTATACTATTTTTATTAATATATCCCAACGTCGTCGTCGTCGCCCACGAGTTTTCAAAATTCGCTCGTATTGTAAACAAATATTGAGCCCGACACGTTTCCAGGCACGAATTCTCTCCTCCGGCGTACGTATTTTTTAAGCAATATAATTTATTGGATTTACGACGGTCGTCTGGCATTGTGTCCAGAGGGCACCGCTCTGTCGCTGTCCTCCCGAAGAACGCTTAATATCATAAAAAAAAAAAAACCGTGTTTAAAATCCACTATAACGGATTCGAGGTCATCACAGATAGTCTATGGGCGTGAATTATACTGTACCCGAAATTGAAGTAAAAAAAAAAAAAAATGCCGGGCGCGAAATTAACTGTGATTTTTTCCCTAAAAAACACGCGCGACTACGCGAAAAGAAACTGAACGCCATGGCACCCGACAACAATATTTATTAATTCGATTGATATTTACTTTGCCCGAGTGGGTGTCTTGCAGGGCGTGTGTTTATAAACTCGACTTTCGTAAACAGTTTTCACATCATTAAATCGATAATATTCAGGGGCAGACCCGGGTCAGAGGTTTCGGGGGTCAACTGATTTACAGGTTTGCTCAATATTTATTATGTGAGCCCTGTGTTTTAGTAGACGCGGGAGAGAATTTCAAAAATATAATCGTTTGAAAATTCAACGCTCTGTCAAACCGTGACTATTGCGTTTATTCTTCGGTTATTCGTTTTTTTTTTCCCGAGCAAGTACGCGACCTCGCCGCTGTCGTACAGACCGTTATCGGCGTGCGGGGTCGTATTATTATATGCGGATCGGAACGCAAACGGGACGAAAGTTTGCTCCATATCTCTCTGCCGTCGTCGACCGCTGCACAAAGGCCCCGCCGGTCGTTGGACATGATATTCGACACGCCGCCGCCGATATTATCGGTTTTTTTCCCCCCCCGTTTTTCGCTCGTCCGTTTTAATAGTCGTTTAGCGCGTTCATTATGCATCGCGGCGATCAATTATACCGGCGGCGGCGGCGCGGCGGTCAAAGGTCGTCGTCGCCCGTGCACAGATTAAAAGGATTCGTTACAAGGTTATCGCGGAGGCGGCGAACAAATGGGCAGCGAAGCTCACGCCGCCGCGCACGTTCGCCGCTTTTTCTCTCTAAACGCTCTCGGCCGTCGTCGCACAACAACAACAACAACAATATCACGATTACGAATCGCGGCAGTCGCATAATTATTACGCGTGTGCGCCGGGATATCTTCGACGATTTCTAGACGAGTACCGGCCGTGTACGATTAGGGCTGCCATAGATTGACTATGGTCGACGACCTCTTCCAATCGCGTCCGATCGACTCGAATTCTATAGATTTTTTGACATATAAATTTTCATGTCGAAAAAACCACGGTTTCGTTGAAATATTTCCGTTTTGACAATAGTTACTGCTCTAATAAGAGCACAAAATATGTTAATCATCCTTACAGTATTGGTACGGTATGATAAAAAGTGACAAAACACAGCGTTCTATTTTTGTTATGTAAATGTTTTTCGTTATCGACGGCCGAATAAAGTATAAAGTCCACCGCGATCGATCGTTATAACAAAATATCACAAATGTAAAACCATTGCGCTTCGGTGCACGTACACAACCCAGAGGCGTACTCGTATTCCTAAATAATTGTCGTGATATTTATCCTGCCGCGACAATCGATTTTACTATCGATTTTACTATCGATTTTAACGGAAATTCAGACGTCATATATTCGACACGGTAGATTTTCCGACTGCGCGTTTCGCGAATCGCGTGACTGTTATTAATTACTATTTATATTGTGACGGCGAACGGGAGTTTTTTTCATAACGCGGAAACGCGGCTGATGCAACGTCGGTTCACATCTCGTCATGAGTCACGACGACCGCCGAGACGCGGTTAACGGACGGTCGCCGTGCGACGACGCCCGCGCGCGCGCCGCCGCGCCGTCGAGATTTTCGTATAAAAACGTTGATATTCTTTTTCCTCTTGATAATAATTATTATTCATTGTGAATGTATTAAACATTCATTACGTTTCGAACACATTGTACGAACAGCAAACGTCCGAAACGCTAATGTTATACGCGTACGATGTGTTCGCGCGAAACAGTTTTTGATCTCGCGTAAAAAATTGCAATTAAAATAGCCGAAAAAAAATATTAAAAAACGCTCGTCGAATCGAAATATACGTAATTTTTACAAACGTTTAACCCGAGTTCAGTCCAAACGCGATAGATTTTAGTTTCAAATCGTTCGTATGATTTACGAGAAAAAGAATACACTCCGATTTCGAATAAAACTTAAATAAAGCTGTTCTACGTTCAAATCTCGCTTTGACCTCGCTTTTTTTTCTATAAAACGTTAAAAAACATTCGAGTAGTCAGAAGAAAAAAAAATTAAATTAATTTTCATAAAATGTTTATACATTTCTATAGCTGTTTACCGTCGTAATTATAAATAAAACGTGTGTCTTCATAATATGTTATTCCGTTTAGACTCGTTTTCGTACTCGTGTGTAGAAAATTTGGCCACGAAAACTGTTATTCGCTTAATACAGCCAAGAAGACATCTCTAAACGTTTAAGCCATTTCGTAGAAATAGGAAATCTACGAATATGTAATTCGCTTAATAGTTTGCGCGAACGATTCGAGCGTTTCGTTTCCGATGATTTTGGCAGTTGTGTCGTGCCGGCTGCCGGCTGTGCAAGTATACTTCTGTTTGTCTCAAATTATTCGTTGTTTTCCCGACACCGTCTCGTTGGAAAATTATGACTAGGACCGTGAACTCCATGCCCCAAAACCCTAATAAATATGCACACAAGTTGCTAAATCGCGTCCTTGAAATATACTACGGTAAAACCTCTATTAGTGGATACCTCTACAAAAGTTGGACACGTTCCCGATTGCGGAAATTTTAAATCGCCCGGCAAAATGCATGCACACGATAAGAGTAATTACCTCTAAAAAGTGGCGGACACTCTTAATAGCGGACACTAAAATCTTTTACCGCAAATTACCGATAATTAATGTTATAAATCGACGCGATAAAATGTACTATCGAAAACGTTTGGGTAATAAAAACGCCGGTTGTTTTTTTATTCGTAAATTTATTTTACATATTTTCAACGTGATATTTAATAACGAATATTTTATTATAACGATAAGTAATCTTTATGTGTAAAATTACATTTCACGCGTACCATCGATGATATTAGATCGCGAAACACGTTTCGGTTTAGACTATGAGCAAAAAGACGCGAAAGCGTGTCGTCTTGATTTATCATATTAATTTTTTATCGTCACTGCAGGTCTCGAATAAAGAGCGCTTTTCGAATCGGTGAAATCTCTACGGTTCCGGTCCGGGATGATGCAACCGTGGGTTGCGTTTTGAGTCGTCGTACGTCCGGTTGTGCAGTTGCAGTTTTGCGAGATGATGCAATGACGTCCGTCGTTTACGCGTCACGCTGTCATAATTTGACGAGCGACGTGACGCGCTTTGGACTGCTGATCGTGGCGACAAAATGACGAGCATGAGAGTGCGAAAACTACGATGATAATTAATTTAAAAAAAAAAAACGATAAAAGTTAACTTAAAACCCCCTTTGGAAACGCAGATTTTCATAACGATTAAGTGCGGACGACGACGGGGTGTTCCGATCACGTCCCGCGACTTATTGCGAACGCGTTGAAAACATATTATTTCCCGTTTGCAAACGTCGACGAAATATAATCGCCGTAAAAATAAATACTGATCGGTCTGACTCATCTGTGTCCTCAGAATCTGATTTCGTAATAATTCACAATCGAAATGTTATCGAAAACTAATGACTATTGTGTTTTCGGAACCGTGTCGGAAATCGCTTGTCGTATACATTTTACACGTATGTGTCGACACGGCGGCGTAAGTTAATTTCGTACGGTTTTTTTTTTTTTTTTTCATTTCGAGTTTTTACAATCTATTTCTCTAAAAACCGAAAGCGTTATACGTTTTCCCGTAAAACGTAGAGTTTTGTTGTGACCTATGGTTTTTGACCTCGTCGAGATATAATTTTCAAAAGCGTGTATAAAATGTGATTAATTTTTATGGGTTTCCTTTTTACTCGGCGAGATGCTCGTAGAAGGACGCGCCGCAGTCGAACAAATGGAAAAGCAAAAAGAGCGGACACGAATCATTGAAAAAAAAAAACAATCTAAATCAAAACTCGATCGCCGAGGTATTTAAAAAAATATAATAATATTGATAAAATAATAAGAACGTTAAATATTACAATCGTATTACAATAATACTAATGATTATAAAACTGAGATTCTTCGTACGAATCTACAATATTGTAAATGTACTTCGATGATAAACAATTATTATTGTTTTATTATATTATGGCGTTCGTGTACACACATTTAAAATCGGTATTGATAATTGTTAATAACAATTATTGATTTAAATAAAAATCGATAAAAAAATCCAAACGGTTTTTAATGCGGCGTTCGTGTTTTACAGGTCTGAAATGCTATTTTTATTTTATTTTTTCATTTATAAAGAGCGTCAAAGTCCACACTATACAAAATAATATTATTACGTTCACACAAGACGCGTGTGTGTGTAGAGCAATCAGAGTTTCGGTCATTGTCTTTTATAAATCGGTCGATTTTCGTTCCTTTTGCCTGATGTGCGACCGGCGACGAAAGAAGTGTTTCCGTCGTACCTGTTTTCGCACGTACGATGATAATTATATACGCACGTCGTGGTAGTAGGTCATGGTCACGGTTACGTTAGGTACATGTGGTCGGGGGCGTTATTGGTAGACAGACCTGTGGCGTCGCGGCGGTGTACGGTCGGTGGCGATTTGACGGACAGCGTTGGTTTTTTCCCCCCCCCCCCCCTTTTAATTATATGCTAATTTATTTCAATTACAATGTGTAACGCGCGCGCAGTCGTCGCGTGGAAAAATAAACGTTTTATTATATTTTTCATACATCGGAGGTGTATCGGTAAAAAGGGTACGCGACATTTGTTCTCTGCCTCTCCTCCTCTTATCGGTGTTTGTTACCGAAACTTGTAAACTTGTCGGCCGCAAATTCGTCATCTCACTCTTTTTCAGTGCAATCGTTTGAATAATACTCGATCGCGAGACATTTAACTGCCGTGTTTCGTACAAAGCCGCGTTCAGTGAACTCGCTTGATTATCCGCCTCTCTCTCTCTCTCTCTAGTCGACCGGCTTTTGTCGAACGTTTGCCCGACACGATTGTGTGTTATCGATAAAACGAATTCGGTTATTAGTCCAGAGTCCGGATTTGTATGCACTCAAAAAGGCCAAAATAGTATGCATTTATGCATCAAAAAACTTCAAAATATGCACTTGATATAATATGCTCTTATTTCTTTTTAATAATATGAAAAAATATGCTCTTATACCCAAAATATATGCATTTTAATATTTTTTTTTTGTAATTTCTTCCATAAATAATAATTCAACAAAATCGGATAAACTTAATTTTTCAATTACAGACGTCGACTTTAAACATTTATAAATTTACGGAACGCGGATCACGAAATGATATTATATGGGCACTAGTGCACAATTGACTGACGATTATGACGTCATTGTTGCCGATGACCGTGTTGCGACTTGCGATAAACGAGATATAATTTTAACATAAACTGTCCAAAAATATAACATACGGAGAATAACATTTATTTCCCAACAATACGTAATGAACTAATAATTTCTACGATGAAATTGAAACAAAATAATGGGCTTTATAAACTTTTATATACAAAATATGCTTGAATATGCGAAAATTTTCAAATATGCAGTCATCTCTAAAATATGCATTTATATGCAAAATAAACTTTTTTCCATGCATTATCTGTGTTACACAAATCGTCCACATTTCTTACTCCCATTGAAATGCATACACTCATTACAAATATGTAAATGCATACAAATCCGGACTCTAGTTATTACACAACAGTGGTATCATCGACCGTTTAACGCCTTTTTTTTCTTTCTTCTCTGACGAATTTCGACAAATCACTGCCGTGTGTGCAAAGTCTCTTTTTGTCGCGTTCGACAAACCGTCCGAATCCGAACGCGACGACGGTAAAAAATAATTCTGTCCGCTCAGCGATAACCATATTATCGATTATTATATTATTATATCGGACTAACGTTTCGCTTCGCTCGGCGCCGACCATATTATTATTACAAGTACTCTAAATATACATGCACACGCATAAAATAGTATACGTTTGCGCTATACAGCGCGTTAAATATTTCAAAACATAATATGTTTTATCGAGAAAAAAAAAACCCGGTCGCGATTTCCTAAACTTCATTTTCTTTTGCCCCGAAAACAAAAAGTCTCGGACAGTGCGCAAGTCTACGTGACCTAACAATTAAAATTAAATTAACGTAACGTAAACACTATTGTGTGTGTGTACTGTGACGTTTGATTTTATTTATTTTACTATTGTTTACGAAAAAATGTACGATTGTTTTTGTTTGCAGACGTCACGAGCTAGAAATTTGAAAAAGAACCCGTCGTCGTCGGATCGATGAGAGAGACTGCGCGCCGCGTGCACAGGTAAACATGTGGTGTTGGTTTTTTGTTTTTCGCAAATTATTTTTTTTCTGGACGACGATAATCGGTCGCGCTTTTCACCGTCGAATCGATTAATCATTGTTATTATCGACCGGTTCGGCCGAAACAACGGTTTTCAACGGCGCGCGGCCATTGAATTATAACATCACGTCGTCGACCGGAACGATCGGACGGGGAATCCTTCCCGTCGATTCGCCAGGGCGTAAAGAGGATTCAAACGTTTGTTTCCTTCGCTTTTTTTTTTTTTCCATCTACCACCTCGCCGTCGTCGATTCGTAATCGAATCGTGAACACTCGGCGACCGACGGATTCGACTAGATCGGCGGCGGCGACGGTTCTTATAATATCTACTTGTATTACATAACAGAGTCTTTTGAACTTTTCGTACATTCGACCGAATAATTATACTCATAGTGTGTGTGTGATGTGTACGTGTGCAGGCGTTTAAGGTCAAATTCGGTGCGGTTAATTGGCTGCGTAAAATATTTTTTACATCACTTCCCAATACGTACGAGCACGTAAATGATGCAAAAACGTTCGGGTCTTGCGCTCTATATGTTTTTTTACGAATATTATCTATCTCGCAGTCGAGATTTTTATTATTCCAATGTTATATAATCTATTTTCGTCTGTCCGGGATTATACGAATACAATATCTATGCGAATAGCAAACAAAGTGATGTAAACCGACGACGTCTAACCTCATCGTCGGCGGAATCGCGCGCGCGCCGCTTTCGCTTTTTATTTTATTGTTTTTCATCATTACGACGACGGCGGCGGTGTTATCGATTCGACACGAGTGCCCGCGATGCATACGCGTTATTATTATTATTATTATAACGCGCGTATAAATTATCGCGTTTTTCTATAGACCGCTAGACTATCAGATTAGAGCCGATCGGCAACGCAAAGTTCACGACAGTAATAATAATTACGGTCTCGGTTCGAACGGAGGTAATACCTGTTGTGTGTGTGTGTTGATGATTTAATGGCAGCAACGATTCGCTAACTTAATACGGCCGATAAAAAGTCGAAAAACAATATTATTGCTTTTCGTTGCGCGGCAATAATACGCGCCGCCGAGGCGCGTACGTGCCAATGCCAGTTTATTTATGCGTTTTTTTTCATCACGTGATTAATATGAACGCGAGTTTTATTCGTCAGCCCATTATTTTCCATCCGAATCGCGTACGTTTCTAACCGTATCTCTCTAGTCCTTTATTGATATAATATCGTAAGGACCCTTTTCACAAGCTCTGAACAGTCGTCTCTTGCGCCCGCCCTGATTAAATATAGTCGACCAAACTATATCCTTGGAAATGGCTCGTTCATTCGTCGTTCTCATTTTTTTCAAAACTCGTTTCTCCGACGAAAAAATGAGAAATCACCACCAGCGTTTTAATAATATATTCGGATCGCTGTATAATATAGTCGGAAGACCACCACTAAATCTGTCGGTTTAACGCGCAGACAAAAGATTCGTTAAGTCGCGTTCGAGATTTTGGACGATGTTTATTGCGCGCGCGTTCTCGTAAAAAATATTCTATTTTTTTTTTTTTTTTGGTTCAAACCGATTAAGAGAAACGAGTTTTTCCACTTGGGTATAAATATACACGGCCCGGCGTTAAATGCCTTCGACAAAAAAAATGAAAAATATTTTAAACGGGCCAGACGTGTAAATGCTCTATTACATTTAAGTAGGTGCGTTATTGTGATGGAAAAATTCCATTAAAATATTTTATCGCGCCGAGTCGACGTAAATCGTTTTTGGTTTTCCGTAAAGAAGTTATTTATCAATTTTCGTTTTTTTTGTAATTTCTCCCGGTAAAAGTTTTGTCTTTGCCTCTAAAAGTGTTTCGAGTATAAAAAAATAGTGCTCATTCGTTTTTACGTCTGTATTAAGGAGACGTAATTTTACGCGTTGTTTTGTCCATTTGTTGGTGAAAAATGAAAAAACAAAGACATTTCAAAGCTCAAATTTCATTTTTAATCGTATTCCGTTAGCAATAAAATAACTACACGTATATCAATACGATATTATCAGAATTTTATATCTAAACTATTATTTTTAGAAAAAATCAAAAAAATAGACTCTCTCTATCTCCCTTAAAAAGAGGGGAGGAATTCCGAGCGTCCCGTTGTGCCCCCGAACGAGATCTTGCGTCCGAGACGGTGTTTTATATTTCGAGTGTGTGTCTACTGTATACACTCGACAAACGGTGCGTGCGTTGCCAGAAGACGAGCGCGCGTACATATTATATTTATTTATATTTTAATATTTATTACTACGGTCGCCCAACGACCGCTACCGTGTTACCGGGCAGCAGCGGCGTCGGAGAGGGTTCGTAAAACGACTTGTCGCCCATTATTTAATCATCACCAGCCACTTCAGGTACCTATATATATACACACACACACACACACACGCGCGTATAGATAATATTATAATAACATAAGGACGATAGTGTTTTTTTTTTTTTTTTTTTTTCATCTACTCCGCGTCCGCGCGATAGTGATTCTCGATGTGGTGCGTGTAATTTGTAACGCGTACGTCTCGCAGGAGCAGCAGCGGGAGACGAAGGGGAGACGGAGAAAAAAGCGTAATTTATGAACAGGGCCCGTCGTATAATACGAGATAGATATGAACTGCGCAGCTAACTCTCGTCCGACTCGGACGGCGCGGCGGCGGCATAAATCTTATTTTCCATTTACTCGCGGAGAGACCTTTCCCCCCCCCCCGACCGTTCTCACTCTCGTCCTGCCACGAGAAAACCCTTATTATAACGACGCGTACACATAATATATAAAATAGGTACGAGCCGGGCACGTTCGTGCCAGTGATCGATAATATTATTCCTCGGGCGGCCGGCAGCTAATCGATTCACGCGGTCCCCACTAAGTATTAAAAAATCCGACTACCGTGCGCGCACATGATATTATACGTATAACGTCGAAACCGGTTTCGTCCCGTCCGCCGGTATAATATATTACATTATCACACACGCGTTAGCGTATGCCTTCACTCTGTGCGTATATATACACGCCCGTCAAAGTCTGTGTATATAATATAAAATGTTGTGTAAAGACTATTGTGTCTGTAAGCGGAGAAACGGGCGAGACGGGTTCGGGGTTCCTATAAAATATATCGTAGACAATAATAATAATATATACGTACACACACACACGCCCAGACTCGGAGTCGTCAAAGTCTCTGACGGTTGTTCGGTTGTTGCGGGTCAGCGGTTCTCAACCTTTTCTCTTCGCGCGTAGGCATAGGCGTGTAGTAGTCGAGCAGGAGCCGAACATCTTTCGCCGACCAACGACAGATGGAAAATAGAATTCAGCCTTTACGCAGCACTGATTTTGTTATTTTTCGAGACATAAACGAGACGGCATTTTGTCGGTAAAAAAAAAGCAGCTTTCCCCGTTCCGGAACTGAAAATTCTTCATAAAAGTTGTTATTTCACTCTCGTAAACGTATAAAAAAATTACGATACCGCTTATGCGCAGAGGGTTAGAATATTACATATATTATTCTGTCGCGGTTGCTCATCGGAACTGTAAAGAAAAAAAAAACCACTAGTATTCGTTTTATTTTATTCAAATATTCAAAACGAATTTATGTAATCCACCTTTTAAGGCGCGCGCACCTTCCAGCTATTATACGACAGACGGCACGGAATTAAATTATAATAACAATAACGAAGTATTATTCGTTTTTTACTGCGAGGGTTTTTTTTTTTTCTAAAACGTTACACCAAGTCGACTTGGAAATATACTCGAGGCCAGAGAATTCGGGAGAGCACCGTCGTCGTCGACTTGGTTTTTCAAATATAATATTTTTCTTTTTTTTTTCATAACGAATAAAAAAAATTAACATACCTAATAACCGGCGCTCGTCGATACGGTTTTTTCGAATCCTACGCGCGACGGAACACTCGAAAATTGTCGTCTGTCGAACGGGGGGAAACGACGTAACCCGATCTGTTCTCGGATTCCGAGTGAAGTGAGAAAAGTTTTAATGTTTTTCTGTTATTAACATGTCGTCTAAGGTCTTTAACGGGGGGGGGGGGGAAAGAAAAAAAATCTATTCTATTTAAAGCGACACTATAACGGTTACCGGGCCGATCTCACGAGGTTTCGTGCGCCGAAAATATCGAGCGTTGCGCGCTTGGAAGGGGACCCTTTACCAATGTGCTTTATGCGCGTCTAAATCCAATGTCGCCATGAAAGCCTAAGCGACATCTGCGTCAGATGAAACTACTTTTAATACCAGTTCGGGTAATAATTGTGGTAACTCGCCGACTAAATAATTACGAGCACGCGTCAGGTCGACACGACTCACGAAACGTTGTTGATAATGCGATTTTTTATTATTTATCCGCGTTTAATCGTCGTTTGCTGTACCGAAATTTAATTCCGCACGACTGCCATGCGACACCGCCGCAGCATAGCTCGCACGATTTTAAGCCTCCGTTTGAGATCTCGTCGACTCAGCGCTGTCGATTGATCTACGCGAACAATGTGAATTCGAACCGCGGCACTCGAAATGGGACCCATCGATCATGCCGGTATCGATTTCGTCATTCCCGAAACGCTTTTATTTCATTGTTAACGCCCCGAGAGCACTTTGAATCCGAAATCTTTTGAAACTGATATCTTTACTACCTCGTTCTCGCGCGTTGTTACGATAGATTTCGTCGATTTAGCGACGCATTGGAGACACGGTGTAAGTATAAAACTATCCGTACCTTAAGACAACAGTAAGATAATTTTCCGATTTTCCATGACCTTCGAAAACAAAATAAATCTGTACGCGTGACAATATTTCGCGGCCCCGCGATTAATTCTCCCGAATTCTCCCCGAGAAGTGGCATTAGATAGCGATAGCGCGCGCGAGAAGCGTTCGTTTAGGAAGAATCTAAAAAAAACGAACCCCTCCCCGTCCCGGGGGAACTGACCGGCGCGTTTTCACAGTCTGATTGTTTTTTTCGCGCGTAAGCACGACGGGCTTCCCGTGTACTACAACGGCGCGAGTGTAAACGGGCGCGCCAAGAACCGCGACGACGAGTGCCAAACAACAGTCGAATAATTGGCGCGTGTTTAATGCGGTATAATATAAACCGACGTAGGAATTTACACGTGTTGTATTTTGATGGTTTATTTATTTATTTATTTTTTTAGGGGAAGGTTTTTTTTAAACTTATTATTATAGTCGTCGTCGTCGTATCCGGCGCGCCGGGAAAACTCGCCTCCTTCGCGCCACGCCGCGCCGTGAACAAATACGCGTACGAGATAACTTAAAAATACAGTGTAACGAAAATGTACGTTTCGCGTTCGGCCAAAACCATTCGGTGATTTTTCATTTACACATCGTAAAAAGGCGAATATTTTCGAGTCGTTTTCCATAGTATCGCAATAGTTTTTAGTTTTTCGGGATTGAGGGGGCAAACTTATAAATACGCCGCTGACGATCGCTGCCGGTCGTTTTCCGACGACGACCGCGACACGGGTCCGACCGAGACTAATTTTATGACGACGGTGTGTTTGCGTTCGCTACTAAATCGTGTGCGCGCACACGCACGCACATGCCAATTCAAAAGAGACAAGGACAATGGCGATCGACAATCCTTTGTTACTAAATTTAAAAATCGACAATGTCGCGAGAAGCGGGCCGTGGCGGTGGCGGCGGCGGCGGCGGCGGCCGCGCGTCGTTTTAAAATAGCCCAAATTAGGTCAATTTGTTTTATAACCTTTCCGCGAGATTCTCTTCGCGCGCGCGCTATTATTTATTTATCTTTTTTTTTTTTTTATTATTATTGTTTTACTGACGTCGTGCGCGCGCCACGGTTCTATTTTCGAACTCGCGGATTTCAGGGTCGTTCGGACGCGTAGTAGTACTTAATAAACCGTCGCTGTCGCGCGTTTCCCGTCCGCGCTGCGACAGCGGATCCAGCAGTCGTTCGATAAGGTCGAATTGCAGCATTCGATGAATTCGTTTAAAAAAAAAACGCGTTTTCGTGTCCAAAAAGTAATAACCTGTCTTGGAAAATCAAACGCAGCGATGACGAAGAAAAGAAAACGGTCCGACAAACAATCGCGAGCGGCGTTTTTCGGCGAAATAATCGCCCTTTTGTTGCGCGCACACATCCGAGTGTTGTGCGCGTGTGTATAGACGCGCGTTCATTCCCACGAGACGTCCGCTTCTTGCGGGCGATTTTTTTCCGTTTTTTGTTCCGGCGACCGCGCACACTTCCGGCGGTCGCGCCTTCTCAACTCGTTCTCTACCTACCGCAGATGACAAAACGATAGAGAGTCATAAAAAAAAAACACACACACACACACACCCCCGAATATAACACACTCGAAAACACACGACTCTGTCCGTAATATATTATTTCATAATGTAGGTTAAGATTCCGGAAACGCGCTTTAATAAACCGCCGCAGTCGAGCGGCAGCTGCCGCGCGCGAATTCCATACTTAATTTCCGGGCCGGTTTGTTCTTTGTTTTCACACAAACACAAAACAGCTGTTTTTCACCGTCGTAAATTACACACACACGCACGCGCGCCGGCGAGTAGTAGTCAGCTGTATCGCCGAAAAGGCATCAGCTGATGTGTGTAGTTTGTCCGGATCGTTTCACTCGCTCACTTTCCACGCACAACAGCTGGATTTGACGAGCCGCAGCGCAGAAGAGAAGAGTCGTTAAAAAAAAATAATAAAATATTCCATACGCCTCCTTTCGCGAGCTGCAGAGAGAGAGAGAGAGAGAAATGTAAAACCCAAACGTTTTTATTGCCGCGCGCTCGCTCACAATGAAATAACGTGCCAGGACGACTATCCGTTTTATACCGAACCTGCGAAAATACGGACCCCGCTGCGGCGGCGGGGGGCCGCTAATCGAAGTGTTTGACGCGTCGAACGACGACGCGGGGCCGCGCCGCGTATTACAATATCCTTTTTGAAAAGGGGGTTGGTTTTTTTTTTTCCCCACTCGTTTTATTTTTTATCATTACGCGTTTCGAAACGCAGCCACCCGCCGAGGCAGTCCGACCGAACGGTTTTTATTATCATTATTTTTGACACCGTCGTCGTCGTCGTCGCCGTATGTTGCTGTATCCGTATGTGATGGGTTTTTTCAACGTGGTCGCTTTAAAAATCGGTTTGGAGACGGTTAAATTTCGTCTAATCAAACCGTTTTTCGATGAAAATTTTCGACAAATCACGTTCCGAGTCGGAATCCGTCAAGTTTTCGGAAATATTTCCTTCGAAATACTGTGCGCGTGTACTTCCAAAATAGATTTTCTTTTTTATTTCTCTCGTCGTCGAGTAACGACCGGCATGCACCGCTCTTCTCATTTGATCTATCGTTCCAATGATGACGATGCTCGATTGACTTTAATAGCGCAGCGAGTTGAATTCGGTTATTTTCTACGATGACTCGATGGTTTCGGCGTCGTCGTCGTAGGATCGACGAAATATACTATTGCAGGCGGTTCACTGTTTCATATCATCGTGGAAACCCGAGTCGGTCGATTACATTTCGAGGTTGGGGCACACGCTGCGTACCAAATAACATGCGTTAAATTTCGAGGTAGGTCTCTTCCCCGAATTTGGAAAAAAATTAATCAATTTCCAATCGACTGATTAGACTCGTATACGCATCCGTATCATGGCGCATTTCATTTCACGCGGTCTCGGACAGTTGAAAATCACCTCGAAACGCGTATTTCCACATGTCCTGGCCGCGAAGAAGAAAAAACTTGGTTTCAATCCGTCTATACTATTCGGGCACGAACGTGTTATCTTTAAAAGCAAACACACTGTATAATTATTACTACACGCGTGTCTGCGCGTAGGTATAGAGTACACACACACAACGGTGTGCTCGAATAACGCGGTGGCTGCAGCGGTTAAAGACGTATACCCGCCGCGCCGCCTCTCTCTCTCTATCCTCTTAAAACGAGTCGAGTTATATTGTGCGCCCTCGGAGAGGTGTGTTCGGGTGTTGTAGTGGTCACGTCTCGACGTCGCACTTACCAGATAGGCGTACACGCGCACATAATATATTTATACAATACGAGTGTACCAGCTACTCGTACAACACTACGGCCGCAGCAGCAGCAGCAGCAGCAGTGGCGGTCCTGGAGAGTAAAAAAAAAAAATCGAACAAAAACGATCTAATAATATATTCTATAGCATTATACACCAGTCCGCGCTCAAAACGTGGCCAAAGACAAAAGAAACGTGTTTAAATAATATCGAGATAAAAAAAAGCAAAAATCTATTGCGAAACGATATTCGCCCGCACGTACGAGTGGGATTCGTTATGATTCGAGCAAAGGCCGACACTTTCGGTCGTACGTTGTATAAACAACTATACGAAAGCCGAGTAAAAGTTTCGTTTTTTAAATATCGGAAACAACAAGTTACACTGGCCACGTGTCGGCAGACGACAGGACCAGTGCCGGATTTACCTCTTCAGCCGCCCTAGGCTATTAGGAAAATGCCGCCTCGAAATCATACAATCATTTTTTTCAAACCAATATGAGCTTCATATAAGTATGAAATAATATGTTATATTATGAATACTAATTCAGAATAATAATACACACTAATCTATGTGTTAAATTGTCTAATATAATATATTTATAATAATAATTAAAAATGTATACATAAAATTATTAAATTAATTATTGTTTAATAATTAAAATTGGTACTTACGTAATAATCGTTAGCTAATTGCGGGTGTTCGTGTAAAAACAAAATAACATAAATAGTTTGAGCATAAAGTATCGTGCCGCCGCGTCCGTATGAAATGTAAACATAATAATAATCGTTATCGTAAGTTGACGAGGACGGTCGACGACAAACAAAAATTGAAAAACAAAATAATTCCCAGAATAATAATAACGTTCGATTCCTATAAAATACTAAAAATAGTACCTGCGTTTGATTAGAGACGTCCGATCTATATGTGCCAACGGTCGACGTGGCCAGGAAAGCGCTATTAAAAGAGTAAAATAATTTTTTGTCTGTTTATAGAGATGAAAAAAGAGAAAAAATTTGCCGCCCTAGGCTACAGCCTAGTTAGCCTAATGTGTAAATCCGGCACTGGACAGGACGACTTTTCACCTCGGCCGTCGATACGGACGCAAATCGCGTGGAAATTCACACGGCCGCTATTTTATTAATATATTTTTATACATTATTATCACGGACCGCGCGCGCGCTCGTCCTGCCGCCGCGCCGCGTGTTATCCCCCTCGGCAGAGTAGTACAATAATATCATTGTGCGCGTTAAATTACAAAGAAAAAATCGCGTTTGTATCGCGTCAAAGCGTCCGGACGTGTAACGCCGTTAACGTTACTGCACACAATACGTACGTATTTATTACGAGAATATATTTAATATATTTTGTCGTATACGTTCGCGCGACGATACCGCGTTTACGGTCGTACCGGTTACCCCCTCGATGAGACGAAAGAATTGCACGGCGGCGGCGTATTGAATGTAAGCGAGACGGGAAAGGACCAAACGCGACGGTAAAATTCGACAGGCCAGTGTGTTTATAATCAAATGCTATCGTTTAATAATGTTTCGGTTTCAGGCGCGTTTTTGGATCGCCGCGCCGAGGGGAAACGGACGGAAAAGCTCGAAACTTTCGACGGTTATTAGCACGACCCGAACGCACAAAGAGCCGGCAGGTATATAAATTACTTGTTTACATTATATCATTACTATTATTACGCGGTCTTTGTGCGGACGCAAAGTGTTTCGGTCTCGGCGGCGAAAGTAATCTCGTCTGGCCGTAGTTTACGGGGCGGCGTCGTCGTCGGCGGTTTTGATTCTCCGCCGAGTCCGAAAACGATTCGTGCGAACGTTATTCCAGACTCCGCGGCGAGTCGAGTACAAAGCGAAACAAAACAACGAGACCGGCTCATCGCGACCGATAACACTCGGATAATTACGACGACGTTTCCGATCTAAAGAGGGTTTCAATCGAAACGTATTTGTTGCCCCGGGGCTTTGAAGTGAAGCGCGTCCTATTTTTTTTTTTTAACGTTTAACCCAAAGAGTTCACCGCAACGCCGCCGCTCGACCGTAAGATTAAAAAAAATCGTTAACACGCCGTTTGCTATTGAATTTCAAGACGAAACTATTTCGACCGATAACACATTTTTCCGCGGTTTATAAAACGATAAACTCTGATGACTAATAATAATTAACGTGAATATAATAAGTATATTTTAAATTAAACTATAATTATTATTTGCCGTATTCGATTCTTAAGAACGAGTAGAGAGCTTCAGCTGTATTTCTCATTCAAATGAGATTTATAGAGGAATTCTCGGAGAAATAAAAATTTCATTTTTTAAAACGCCGAGACTTGTGTACGTATAAATGCGCGTATACAGTTGAATGCAAATCAAACCGCTATCTCTTTTTCATACGATTCAATCTGCTTTTATATCTCATGAATATTCATTGCGTAGCTTTTAAAAGTCGTATATTATCACGATAACAGATTTGAGAACTGACCGTGAACACGGCCCCGAGGGTTTTATTCGTTACGTGCGTTTTTCTCCGGGACGTCGTCGCCGTCGTCATTGCGACCGCGATTTCTGAAACACTGCAAACAATGTTGAAAAAACGAGATTATTTATTATTACGAGTGTTATTACTATCGTTGCTTTATCGCGACGAGAGGCGAATTCGTATGTTCAACGCACACCTGCAGCAGACGGACGAGTACCGCGTAGTGTATTCAAACTCGAAAACGGTCAAGTCATCGCGGCATAAGCGCGTGTAATATTTATTTTCGTGTGTATATATTACACGCGTAGCTCGAAAATTGTTTACGATTCCGTCCGCGTGATGTTTACCCGTCGTCGTTTCTGATTTGTCCGTCATAAATCAAACACTCTTACGGGAAAGAATATCGTCGGATAAAATAATATCCGCGGCGGCGTAGATCGTACCGACGAGTCGGCTAACGATTTTTCCGTCCGAGTTATAATGTGAAAAAAATAAATATATTTCTCGGTAATTTTTCGATCGATTCGTTTGAACAGACCAGCTCAGTCTGGTCCGGTGTACTTTTCGATGTAAATCTGGTCTGAATTTCAGTCGTTGCTATAATAGCGCTATCGTAGTTGTTGCATATTATTATATGAAATTTAAACACGGACAAACAACTCGAACGGCTCACGATATCGTTTGAATATTACCGTAGGCGCGTGTGTAACCGAATCGACGGCGGCGGCTTGATGGCGACGGGAAAACAATACGAGTAATATTTGTTCCCGTTTTGCCGTTTCGTCGTGACTTTTCTCCAAACGAAATCAATGCACTGCACTTTGCCGTCGTGTCCCGGAGTAGGAGTTTTTTGTTTTCTTCTTCTCGAGTACACCGTTTTTGTTGTTCGTCACTGCAGTCGAACGGCGTATTATCGCTTTACCGGTGGGCGAACCAGCGAGTGTTTTATTCGTCTCACTAGCTCGGAATAGTGTTTGACGATAAACCCGATCGATAGACGACTCGCGCGCGCGCGCGTAGTTTTTCTATTTTTACGGCCTCTGGATTGCGTCTTTCTAAAGTCGTAAAAAAAAAAGTAATATTACGTTTTCGCGCGAAATGTTTTATCGAAAATATCAAATACTCGCGTTTCCTTCGAGTTCAGACCGCGCGGCGGCGGCGGCGGCGTGTCGTCTAATCGTTTGTTAACGCCGTCGTCACTTTTTGGCAACGAAACGAGTGCATTTCCGTCGGAAAAAGCTGCTCGCACAATTATTTCCTTCGCTTCCGACCTAGTTTCTTCCTCTCCGCCGCGCGATTAGAGACGATATTATTATTATAGAAAAGCTCTCTTCCGAATTCGTCCTTTTCCCCCTTTTTTTTTTTTATAGTACGTTTTTATAGTCGTTCGCTCTCGAGGATACGATGACGACAGTGTACGGCGTCCGGTAAAATCAAACTGAAAACGTTTACGACGGTCGTCGAAATAAAACGGGCCCGATCGTATGTTTTATGCGATCCGAGTGTTAATTAAAAACGATTGTAACTCAAAACGAACGTTCAATTATTGTCTGCGCGCAGAGTTGTCGCGTCGATTTGACCTAACCTAACTGGCCATATCTTTATGTTGGTGTTAATTTTTTTTCATTAACTTTCGCCACCTTTGCCCAATATTTTACGCAGTGCCCCGTGGATCGAGTTTCACGCGCGCTCGGTTGTAATTCACCGACGACGGCCCACGATGAGACGCAATTATCGCGTTTAATTATGTGCGCGCCGCCGTAGCCAAACCGTATTGTGCATTAGTATGATTAGTAACTACAATAAACTGCACGGCGCGCTGATGAATTTCCGTTCCGAAACGTTTTTCGGCCAATAATTTCATTCCGTCGAGTATTTATTATTTAGACACGGCCCTAGGTTCTTTATAAATGCGTTTTAAATGCATTCAAACCGTCGGTCAGTCGAAACACTTAAAACACAATTAATTGCATGAAAAAAAAAAATCTAATACAGTTCACGCGCGATTTACGTCGTCGGTTAAATTTTGTAATGGGAAAAAAACTTAATTATTTATTCTCCGATTGAATCGTTTCCGTAATTATAGCGTGTTGTATTCAATCTAGCAATGGTTTTCGGGCGAGGCGACTTGTTTCGATAAAATTCGCACGTCAAAAAAAAAAAAAAACCTATTGTCAATGCGAACAACGACGAAGCGATCGCGCGATTTCGAGTAAAATATTACGAGTTTACCAGCGCGGCGATCGAAATACAAAGTTTACGAACAAATTAATATGAAATCGTATTCGGAATATTTTTACCATTACATTTGGCGTTGTCGAAATCCGGGCGAGACCTGATGTCTTACCTGACCACCTCCGAGTCGTCACGATTATTATATTGTTTTAAGTCGTCTCGAGACGAATGTTACACGAAAAACACAGTTTCTCCACCACCCCCCCCGTCCCCCGGCTCGGAAAAAAATATTCGAGTACGCCCACGACGAAGTCACGCGCGCTCGTATTTTACACGCGTCGACAACAACAATGTGTTCCAATCACGACGACGACGACGACGACGACGAACCCGTCCGAGTTTCGACCTCGTAAACTAATCATATTAAGTACACACTGCGGTCTGATTAATCGTATTGTGTACGACAATAATGGCAAAATATATTAGCAGCGCCGCACCTGTCGATCGCCCGAAAACGATTATTATCGTTATGATTATTAATCGCCGTCGTGATTATTGTTGTAATATTATAAATAATAATTGTAGTCATAAGTACCGTGGCGACTGTGGCGCGCGCATTTTACGTGAAAAATTCGTTCTTTTGTTACCGTGCAGGATGTTCCGCGACTTGGGAACTTGAAAAAGTCACAAAAACACTATTAGAACATATTATGTTGTATCGACGACGGATTTTTGTATCGATCTACTCGGATAGTTTGTGGATTTTGCCGTTTTCACTATTGTTTTATTCGAAATGAAAAATAAACAATGTAAACGCACAAAGAAAACACAACGTGTTTCGCCCGTAGTTTTTGTTAATTTTTTGCCGGGGCGGAGGTCGAACAGGAATTCCGGAAACGGCGACAGGAATCGAGCGCTGGAAAATGTCGAAAAATCGAAATGGGCGGAAGTGGGGGAAATGTATGTTTACACTGTTAACCAACGCCGTAAATCGTGAAAATCAATATTAATCTCGTTCCTCTTTCTGGCCGTAATCTGCCGGATGATTATCGCGAAATCGTCACGTCGTGATAAACACATAAACAAATTTGTGTTGGTGTTTGTGTTTACGGAATGTATGAAAAACGAATATGATTTGGTCGCCGATTAATCTGTTTGAAAATCGCGAAGTAAATATGATATCTTTACCCTGTGCTTGTCAAAGTCACTCTGGTGAACACCAGCGCATAAAATCGATGTATAATTATTAGTATTGCGTAAACGATCGTTTGTGATTTCTCTGGTCGTCTCACTTGTTTTCGAAAATGTATTTTTCGATATTATATACTTTTCGTATACTCGCGAACACGTGGTGATAATGATAATGATAATGGTGATTAGTGGTGAATTTAACGTTAGGCTCAGTGGGCTGGGGGGGGGGGCGATGACACACGTTTTGCGGGACGCGGTAAATGTTTTCAATTACTTTCGCTTTCTTTCCGTGATAAACGGCCGAGCGTCGTCGTTTCCGCGGAAAACGAGGTATTCGTTTGCGTCGTTTATCGTGGTCGTCCAAAAAGGGAAAAAAAAGAGATTCGTTTCCACTAATCTATTTCTGCCCGAGTTGTTGTTTGACCTAACCGTTTTTCCACTCGTCGCGAGCAGACTCGCGTATTGAATTCATTGACGTGTTTCCAAAAATAATATAAAAATACTATGCGTTAAGTAGTTCTGAAGCCGTATTTTACCTTTTTGAATTTTATAATCGTTCAACAACTATATTACGTTATCAATAATGTTGTAGTCGGCAAAACATTGAAAGTTTAAACGGTCACGACAGTAATCTACTTTGCGCGTACTTTCATTTTACATTGGTCCATCGTCCTCCACGATAACATCGATTGCGACACTAACCTATTAAAATAAATAGTCGTACATTCGGCGAGAACGAAAGTCAACCCTTACGCTGAAATATTATAAGTTTTTTAATGTATAAATATTTCCATCGCGACCGTAATATGACAACAGCGGTCTCGTGTTTTTTAAGAGGACCGATTTCCGAGTTGGAATACGTTTAGAATTATGCTTGTTGTACCCGTGTCGTCGTGCGAGGTTGATTGACAGCGATATAATTACGTGATGTGTATCGAACGTTTTACGAACGTCTGTGCGGTTATTTGTCAGCTCGTTAGAGAAAACAATTACATTTGAGAAAAAGAGCGTAATTTTACCGTTCTCGTTTGCTCAGCTGCGTTTCTTACAAACTATAAACGAAGAAAAAACAGTAGTTTTCCCAGTGTACAATGTGCGAGTCTAAACGTAAAACATCATATCGTTACGGTGTGAATTCATCGTTGACGAAAAAAAAGGGGAAAATAATTGAGTATAAGTGCGGTTTGGTTACCCGAACAAGTACGTCTTTTCGTCTCGGATTACGACGGATTTCCGAAATCACGTATAGATTAAAATAGATAACTTGCGATTATCATTAATTATGTCAGTTATAATATCGTTGCCACATCATACCTTTAATATTACTAGACAATTATTTTAGATATAGAAAACAGACGACTAATAAGATATTTGTTCGACAATGGTTTTTTTCATTCGCACGTTCCGTCCTCTTTTAGATTACAAGTCGAACGTCAAAAGTTGCCGTTTTAATGTCGGAAAAACCGAAGAAAAATAAACGCCGAAGTAAAAATCGAGCCGTTTCCGTCTATATAGTGAGTGATTTTTTTTAAATTTCGCGATTAGAAAACATACGCGCGAGGATAGTAATTCGTAAAAAAAAATAAATATTTTCTCGCCGTAAATCGCGTCGAGGATTTCTATTCGTCTGCGACTTTTATCCAGATCGGTGAATTTATAAACTATTTTTATATTGCACATCGCCGCCGAGCAAAACGTTATAAAAACGTCCGGTCAAAACCATAACGGCGGCGTACTGACCGAAAAACCAAAAAAAAAAAAAAATCGTTCGTACATACGAATATTACGCGACGGCGAATGTCGTAAAACATAAAAAAAATAACCCGCTTTCGGTCGAATAACCACGTAAATATGTAGCATTATTCTCGGTCTCCGCGTATACGTGCACAATAACGCGAAATCCCGACGTCTTTAAATCTACATTAAACGAAATAATATACGTTTCCGGATACGAATTACGCGGTTCAGTAGGTACATCTCGCCGCCGCCGCCGCCGTAGAAAATATAACCGCGATAATATATTTTTATGTTACGCGCGTTATATCGAATATTGTTATCGACCGCGACTCGCGAGCCTGGATTCGTTTTGTTTTCGGGTCTTCCGTCCGCGCGAACGGCCGAATAAACATGTAATATTTTCCCTGAGAAAACGTTTCGTATAAACACGGCTTGTTATTCCAAATGAGTCGCGATTTGTCGGGAAGGATTCGACAGTGGCGAGAGAGAATAAATTCACACAATTTTCGGCCGTCCGACCGAGAAAAAAATAACGCGCGAATCGTACAAACTACTTTGCCCAAAACGTTTCCCAAAACAAACGACGCGTTCTGTTTTCATAATAGACAATACGATAATAATATGATATCATGTTCTTAAGGATTTAACGGACGACAAAAAGACGAGCGTTTTTATTATTTTTTTTTCGCTTGCGGTCAACGACCAACCTCTCCCCTAAAATATAAATAAATATATTCCTTCTTAATGCCCTCTCTCGCGCGCCCGTTTCGGTCGAACGGGCTCGGGACAAATGTCCGATTGTTTTCGGAGCGAGCCCTCTTTTCGCGTCCATTGTTTATAGAGGTCCGTTTGGAAAAATGTAAAACTCTTAAGCCCGCGCAATCGTGTCGTATCGTAAATCAGATTTTCTCGACCCGCAGGACCCGATTTCGACCGGAATTATTGAAATATTCATCGAACTTACCTGTAGTGCCGGTGGAAAATCCGCCAAAAAGGCTAATCGATTTGTCATGCCTACGTTAATTGATTTTTTATTTGACGGTTGAATTATTGATGAGACGACGACTGGGTAGCACACAATAAATACACCGAAAGTAATTATCAAAGGCGCTGGCGTTTAACCTAATTGATCGAAAAAATGAACGGGACGGACAGCGAGGGACTCGCACGGTTCGTTTGAAACTTTATTTTCTCGAAAAGGTCGCCCCGAGAGTAAACATTATCGTGGGTCGCATATGCGCAAGCGCGTCGAGAACCGCTGTAGGAACAAATAAATTAGATTTCCCCGGAGCGAACGCGACAAAAAAGAAAAAGTATCCCGTTCGAAAAGCCATCGGTTGAAACGATCGATTTTTAATTTCATCTTTATAATTAACGAAAAAAAAAAAAAAACCCCCGCGCGCTCGTTCGCGTGCAAAAAAAACGTATCGTCGTCGTCGTCGTCGAATACATAATATATTTACAACCGTACTGAAATCGCGCAGAGACCGACGACGTAGTTTCCAACGGAAAATGGTTATAGTTGTTTCCAAAACCGACACGTAAATATTATTATTTTGTTTTTAAAAAATCACGTCTTCGTGTGGTAACGATGACGGGCCGTCGCCGTCGATCGACGACGGGGCGTCGTCGTCAACGGGGTCTGGAAACGCGTCTATTATGACGTCCAGTCACCGCCGAACGACGGGCGGTCTGGAAAACCGACCGGCCGGCCGGGGCGGATCGAACCGTCCGATTCGCAGTTTTCGAACCACTAGGCTATAATAAAATAAAAAACAGACGCGCTCAAGACCGCGCTTGTTATTTCCCCGCGCGATACCGGGGTATCCGAGCTTCCTCGCTCGGGGCTACACTCGGGCGAATCTAATAATAGGAAAAAATAAAAAAATATATACGCGCCGCGCGCACTCACAATGGGCTCCTATTGTGAAGAAAGAAAAACACACGTCTTCACGACGACGACGTGTTGCCCGGCGTGCGTATTATTATAATAATAAGACGTATAATCGAGTGTCCATTGTCTAACGCTCAGTGTTCTAAACGGTGGCGGCTGCGGGGGGTACGCGAGCTGATAAAATGTTTATACGCGCTATATAAATATATATATTTTTATTTTTTTTTTTATGACACGACGGTTATAATATTATTATTATATATATTGTAGGCGCAGGACACGCGCTCGACGGTAGTCGTTTAGAGTCGACCTTGAACGCACGTCGACACGTTCTATTTAGACCCGATGATAAATCGAAAAAATCGAAGTCATCTGGCGGTAGCGATTTCGGTTTTCGTCTGGTCGTTTTCAAATTCGAATTTACTATCGATTACTCGAATCGTTTGAATTTTCATCGAGTTCACGTGAATCAAAACAGAATGGATACGTATGACGCAGTCGCTCTTTTTCTAGAAAAAAAGCACCCTCTTCAATTCTATACTCTCCTTAGAAACGTCAAACTTTTATTCATTTATTTATTTATACCGCGCTAGAGGTCAGATAATGTTGTTTATCCTTGTGGTGTATGATCCTTTTTTTCTTTTTTTTTTTTCCGTTTATTGTATTATTATAAAATAAGACGAGGAATATAAATTTCTGTCTTCGGTCTACCGAAGCCCTCCGCTAACGAAATTGGAAATTCGATCGACTCCCGAACGTCACGCGCCGGCGAATAAGACGATAAAACTGACGTGAGAACCGTCGTGAATCGTATAACTCTTTCGGCGCCGAATTCTCTACGAGACACCCCGTAACCGGTCCGTCTTGGAAACCGGAGACTCTCGTACTCGCCGACCAAACCGTGGGCCGTTTTTTAGATTTTCGTCCGTGTGTTTTTTTTTTTTCAATACAGCAGCAGTCATATAATATGGCGCACACGTTTCAACTCGGAAATCGTTTCAAATCCGCCATGATCTCCCCGGCCCAGCAAGTAGTGCACTATAATATTATTATAGTGCACTATAATATTATTATAAGACCGAATAAATAGAAGACTTAAAAAACCGAAATAACGAACGAATAAACTATAATATATAAACGAATTTTAAACGTGTACGATATCGCGAAGATCGTTAAACGAATGGGTAAAACGCCGTTTTCGAAATTTCCGATTTCTATCGACGCGATAGAAACGTAGCTAAAAATAGGTCACAAACGATTTCGCACTCGAAAAATACGTACGCCACACGTGCAGAGCGATCCGTCGAATAATATATTTCTGAAACGAAAACGTGCGCTGCACGGCGACGGAATATTTTAGACAATCGAATGCAAAACCGTGTTGGTTACAAAAAGGAAAGAAAAAAAAAAATCTACATCACAATACGACGAGGACGACGACGTGGTGTTCGGCGTACCGGATAACGATCAGCGTGACTCGCGATGTTATGTCACGTCATAAACCTACGAAAAGAGAGGTAATAATGCGTCGAATACTACGGTTTTCGCCAAGTCGTCCGAACAGACGCGCCGAAAAACCGAGGCGGCGGCGGTGACCACAGAGATGGAAAAAAAATAAAAATAAATAATAATAATATAATATGCGTTTTCCTCGTGTAATCGGCGAAACGGAAAAGAGAAATTACTCGGGGGGAAAAAAAAACGGTAAAATACGTATATTATAATAATTGAAATCACTCGAAAAATAGGTTTCTATTATATTTTATTGTTATTATATATTTAATAAATGTAAATTTTTCGCATATTTAATCGGTATGATACGAGTTTGTGGCGTCGAAAACACGTTTGAGATTCGATAAGTACGACTGGATAACCATTTGGTTTTTTTATTCGGTGCGGTGTTTGAAAAAAAAAAAAAATAAAAAAAATATCCGTTACGGTTGTTTAAAAATGATTTTTTTTTTAACGGGCGCCAGTGAAACGTCGTACTCGCCGTCACTAAATTTCACGCTTTTCAATTAAGTAATCTTCAATTATTCATACCTAGTCGATTGTACGTAACTACTGTATGTCGTTTACGTAGAAAAATTTGTTTTATTATTATTTTTTTTTTAAACGCCACTCGTAATCGATCGCAAAAGCCCCGAAAGTCACCATAAAAAGTGCATACAAAAGCGCAGTGCCACGTTCATTTTCCCGCGTCATAATAATTATTATTCTTCGCGGCGACGGCGGACGTGTAGCGTTTTCGTCGGACGAACGCGCGAAAAGGACGCGTTTCATTCCTTTTTTTTTTTTTTTTTTTTTCGCGTATGAATAATAGCCCGACAGTATATTATTACGCGCGGTGACGTCGTGTACCGGACACGGGAATTAACATTTATATTGAGTCGGGAGAATTCGTTCGGAATGTATGACCGCGACGACGGAGGGGAAAAAAAAATCATTATCCGGGTCGACGGCGGCGACGGTCACACGGGCGGCAGACGTTTTCGAAACAATCCGAAAGGATTCGTCCGACGGACGACGAGGACGAAAATACGGTGAATTGGGAAAAAAAAAAACAAAAAAAAAATAAAAAAATTAACATCGACGTTTTCGGAATGATAATCGTACGTATACGCTGCTTTCCGACTCGTTAAAATTCACGTGTGTGTTACGAAACGCGTAGTCGGATTATTGTTTTTTATTTTTTTTTTTCGACACGCACGAACGCGTGAAAAACGGGGCCCGCCGCCGCCGACAATAGACTCTCTGGTGCGTCTATCGGAGCAAAACGGCAGCGGTCACGAAAATAACGACGACGAAACCGCGAAAGTAACTCGGACAAAGCGACGACTTGAAGTCAAACGGTATGATTTTACGCTAAATAGTATTTCAGGTACTCGTTTATAGAAATCACACTTGTGTGTGTGTGTGTGTACAATAGAACAATAATTATTACAAACAGAACGCCAATACTTCTCAGAACGAAACTGTAAGACGGTTAGGTTTTGAAAAAAAAAAAAAAAAAAAACCTAATTTCTTAACCCGTAAACATATTTATTTTTATTTATTTATATTTTTTATATCTTAGTTGTGGCGTTTTTCGTGCGAACCGTTCGAGATTTTTATCGTTCGCCGCGTTTGTTTCGGCGGTGTTTTCGTAATTGCCGTTTTTGAAAAGACATAGTGACGAACAAAACCTGAAAATTTACAATAATAATCACGTCACATTTGAATATCGCAACTGTAAATAATAATAATATATCCGATGCGTTCGTATTCGAACGGAATTTCTCGGATAAGATTCGCGACTAGAAATTCAAAAATGGAAACAACAATTTTGCTTTTCGTCGTCAAATCACAATATGTAGATCCACCAACTACACGATAACAATTATTGTGAACGAAACACTATAATAGTAAAATTAGGTTTTTTTTTCTTCAAGGAACCTTGTTCGTCGTCCTTAGTCTTACCGTCCTGTCCGCGGTCGTCATGCATTCTTATTATGAGATCTCTTTCAACTCTGTGCAACTCGTCTTTTGCTCTCTGATATCCATTTTGATTACGCGTTCTCAAATTGTATTTAGCCGATTTTCTTGATTTCGCCGTTGGTTCATACACACGGTTTTCTTAGGTAAGGATTTTTCGCTGGCCGCCGAAAGAAAAGAAAGACCGTCTTTGCGGAGTCGATAAAAAATATTGTTGTTTTCGCGCGACTCGTTTTTCGACGTTCGAAGTTCGGCAAGATAAATAACCCCGACCGACGACGGCAGCGATCGCGTGTTGTCGACCATTTATCATTTCGCGATTTCCCCCTGCTCCGGACGTTACGACGGTAATGCGTATCGGAAATTGAAATATTTTCGGGATAAATCGAGGAATTAAAAAAAAGGAAAAAACAGAAAAATAAAAACCCCCACCGAACACACGAAAGGATTTCTTTTGTTTTTCCATGTTACATGTAAAAAAGTTTGAGATTCTTCTGGTTCTCGCGGTGATAAATGTATATTAGTGTTTTTCGTTTCGGGGAAAAGCGGTGTGTGTATTTTTATTTTGTACGCCACGCGGAAACGAATAAATATTTGTCATAAATATTAATATCAACACGCTGCTGCAGTTCAACACGTTGTAAAAAACTTATTAACCGAGTGGCGAAACGGCGGCGGCGCGGCGGCGGTGACGACGACGCGCGACGGTCTCGTATATTACATTTTTTTTTTTTTTTTTATAATAACGTTTTCGCAGTACTTTTTTTAACGACTTTATTATTATTATATTAACGAAGAGGATAAAATATTACAGCGTCGTCGTCGCCGTGCTTCGCGCCTCGCGGCGTTTGTTAATTATTATAATATTAAACGTGACGATAATATAAGAGCGTCTGCGAATTCGCGGAACAAAGACTTCAGAAAAAAAAAAGACGTCGACCGAGTTTGCGAGACGACGTGTTACGAGAACGAGCCGAAGTCTATTAAAAACGCGAGGTAAACGTAGACGTTTCTTTCGAGGTGACGGTGTATATTAAATTATTTTATTCCGCGTGTAAAATCGCATGTTTCCAGATTTTCGGCGTGATTACGCGCGACATAACGGGAAAACTCTGTCGGGAAGATTAATTGACGCGATCCGCGCGTTTTCGCGACAATTATTTGCACAATTCGACGACTATCAAGTGACGAGGAGGTTAGTCTCACAAAGCCCTATCGTATATAAATACTCGAACGCGAGACATATTTTTCGTGCATAATTTTATTTAAATTTCACTTTTTAACGACTACTTAAGTTCCTGTATCATCCATGATACATCATGCATTGAAGTAAAAAAAGTAAAGTAAGAAAAGTAAAAAGTAAAGTAAACAAAAACAAACTGACCAACAATAAGAAATCTTTTCTTTATTATATTAAATTGTCACAAATAGTAATAGTTATAGTATTGGTAATTAGACTTCCAATATATAATATACCAAACAAATTCAAAAAAAATATATTTATGAATTATAATAATGAAAAAGATACTATCATTCTTATATCACTGTATGATTAAAAAAAAAAATATATACGAGCAGCCCCGACACAGCGTTGCCCGTGTATTAGTTTCTTTTTTGGCATTTTCGTATGACGTGTGTTAGTGTTTAATTTAATTGTATTGATAGTGCTAATATTACGTGGAATTCACAATTTAATTGTTAGTTAATTAACATTAGATTCATTGATAACATATATTTATAGGCTGTTTTTTTTTTGTAAGATACAATTCTAATCGAAGAAATGTTGGAATAAACAATGCTAGCTGAATTACCCGTCTTTGCCGGGTTTAAGTATAAACAATGTGTATGGTCCAAATAATAATAATAATGATTGACATTTCCCCCGTTATTAGCCGACTGCTATTATTATTTAATAGTTTATTATACAAACACACGATATACGAGTAGATATACAATTTACATTTAAAAATTTATTTTTACCGATTAACCTAACTGAATACCGTGAATTTTTCTAGTTTCACCCTTTTCACCCCTTTTAACCCCGGTAGGGGTCGAATTTCGGAAAATCCTTTCTCCAGGAGTTTCCGTTATATAAAACGAAACCGCCGACGAAATTATCCGATTAAAAATCGGATTTTTTTCTATTTTTAGAGAAGCGTATGGCTTAACAGTGATAGGGATAAATTTGGTCAGAGAAAAATCTGCGCGTAGTACCAAAACATCAACAGGACATCTGTCACTCAAAAAACTTATGCGCAGTACAGTGGAAAGTGACAGTTGGATGATGACTTAGGATTTCCTGATCCGAAAATGTGAAAATTCCAAGGTTTTCACGGTTTTTCCGACAAAATCGATCAATATTGGTCAGAGAAATATTATTTATTATTACTATTACTTATTATTACTATTATTTTCCTCTTCAAAACTGCGAAAAATAGTCGAAAAATCGCGATTTTGTACCAGGAGTTCAGGAGGTTTAGCGTCGTTTTTGCCGAGTATTCGAGAGTAATAATCAATATTGATCGCCGCTAGATGGCAGCATTGTAGCGGAGATATCGTCGAGAAAAAAACCACGTCGGTTCCTGAATCCCTGGTACAAAATCGCGATTTTTCGACTATTTTTCCCGGTTTTGAAGCGAAAGTAATAGTAATAATAAGTAATAGTAATAATAAATAATAGTAATAATAAATAATAGTAATAATAAATAATAGTAATAATAAATAATAATAATAAATAATAAATAACAGTGATAACAGTGATAGGGATAAATTTGGTCAGAGAAAAATCTGCGCGTAGTACCAAAAACTCAACTGGACATCTGTCACTCAAAAAACTTATGCGCAGTCCAGTGGAAAGTGACAGTTGGATGACGACTTAGGAATTCCTGATCCGATAATATGAAAATTCCAAGGTTTTCACGGTTTTTCCGACAAAATCGATCAATATTGGTCAGAGAAATGTTATTTATTATTACTATTATTTTCCTCTTCAAAACTGGGAAAAATGGTCGAAAAATCGCGATTTTGTACCAGGAGTTCAGGAGGTGTAGCGTCGTTTTTGCCGAGTAATCGAGAGTAATGATCGATATTGATCGCCGCCAGATGGCAGCATTGTAGCGGAGAAATCGTCGAGAAAAAAACCACGTCGGTTTCTGAATCCCTGGTACAAAATCGCGATCTTTCGACTATTTTTCCCGGTTTTGAAGCGAAAATAATAGTAATAATAAATTTTGGTTTCCGCTAGATGGCAGCATTGTAGCAAAGAAATCGTCGCGAAAAAAACCACGTCGGCTCCTGAACTCCTGGTACAAAATCGCGATTTTTCGAGTATTTTTCGCAGTTTTGGACGAGAAAATAATAGTAATAATAAGTAATAGTAATAATAAGTAATAGTAATAATAAATAATAAATAATAGTGATAACAGTGATAGGGATAAATTTGGTCAGAGAAAAATCTGCGCGTAGTACCAAAAACTCAACTGGACATCTGTCACTCAAAAAACTTATGCGCAGTCCAGTGGAAAGTGACAGTTGGACGATGACTAAGGAATTCCCAGTACCAAAATATGAAAATTCGGGGGTTTTCACTCGTTTTCCGACGAAATATTGTCGCGGAAAAAACGACGTCAATTTCTCCGCTTTAGTGCTGCCCTCTAGTGGCAAAACGTCCAACACCCGGGGACGATTTTTCGTCTGAAAACGAGTGAAAACCCTCGAATTTTCATATTTTGGTACTGGGAATTCCTTAATTTTCGTCCCATTGTCACTTTCCACTGTACTGCGCATGAGTTTTTTGAGTGACAGATGTCCTGTCGATGTTTTGGTCCCACGCGCAGATTTTTTTTTTTTATTATTACTATTATTTATTATTACTATTACTTATTATTACTATTATTTTCCTCTTCAAAACGGCGAAAAATACTCGAAAAATCGAGATTTCGTACCAGGAGTTCAGGAGGTGTAGCGTCGTTTTTGCCGAGTAATTGAGAGTAATAATCAATATTGATCGTCGCTAGATGGCAGCACTGTGGCGGAGAAATCGTCTCAAAAAAACCACGTCACCTCCTGAACTCCTGGTACCAAATCTCGATTTTTCGACTATTTTTCGCCGTTTTGGTCGAGAAAATAATAGTAATAATAAGTAATAGTAATAATAAATAATAATAATAAATAATAAATAACAGTGATAACAGTGATAGGGATAAATTTGGTCAGAGAAAAATCTGCGCGTAGTACCAAAACATCAACTGGACATCTGTCACTCAAAAAACTTATGCGCAGTCCAGTGGAAAGTGACAGTTGGACGATGACTTAGGATTTCCTGATCCAAAAATGTGAAAATTCGGAGGTTTTCACGGTTTTTCCGACAAAATCGATCAATATTGGTCAGAGAAATGTTATTTATTATTACTATTATTTTCCTCTTCAAAACTGGGAAAAATGGTCGAAAAATCGCGATTTTGTACCAGGAGTTCAGGAGGTGTAGCGTCGTTTTTGCCGAGTATTCGAGAGTAATAATCAATATTGATCGCCGCTAGATGGCAGCATTGTAGCGGAGAAATCGTCGAGAAAAAAACCACGTCGGTTCCTGAACCCCTGGTACAAAATCGCGATTTTTCGACTATTTTTCCCGGTTTTGAAGCGAAAATAATAGTAATAATAAATTTCGGTTTCCGCTAGATGGCAGCATTGTAGCAGAGAAATCGTCGCGAAAAAAACCACGTCAGTTCCTGAACCCCTGGTACAAAATCGCGATTTTTCGACTATTTTTCCAGGTTTTGAAGCGAAAGTAATAGTAATAATAAATTTCGGTTTCCGCTAGATGGCAGCATTGTAGCAAAGAAATCGTCGCGAAAAAAAACCACGTCGGTTCCTGAACCCCTGGTACAAAATCGCGATTTTTCGACTATTTTTCCCGGTTTTGAAGCGAAAGTAATAGTAATAATAAATTTCGGTTTCCGCTAGATGGCAGCATTGTAGCAAAGAAATCGTCGCGAAAAAAAACCACGTCGGTTCCTGAACCCCTGGTACAAAATCGCGATTTTTCGACTATTTTTCCCGGTTTTGAAGCGAAAGTAATAGTAATAATAAATTTCGGTTTCCGCTAGATGGCAGCATTGTAGTAAAGAAATCGTCGCGAAAAAAACCACGTCGGTTCCTGAATCCCTGGTACAAAATCGCGATTTTTCGACTATTTTTCCCGGTTTTGAAGCGAAAATAATAGTAATAATAAATTTCGGTTTCCGCTAGATGGCAGCATTGTAGCAAAGAAATCGTCGCGAAAAAAACCACGTCGGCTCCTGAACTCCTGGTACAAAATCGCGATTTTTCGAGTATTTTTCGCTGTTTTGGACGAGAAAATAATAGTAATAATAAGTAATAGTAATAATAAATAATAATAATAATAAATAATAAATAACAGTGATAACAGTGATAGGGATAAATTTGGTCAGAGAAAAATCTGCGCGTAGTACCAAAACATCAACAGGACATCTGTCACTCAAAAAACTTATGCGCAGTACAGTGGAAAGTGTCAGTTGGACGACGACTTAGGAATTCCTGATCCGAAAATATGAAAATTCCAAGGTTTTCACGGTTTTTCCGACAAAATCGATCAATATTGGTCAGAGAAATGTTATTTATTATTACTATTATTTTCCTCTTCAAAACTGGGAAAAATGGTCGAAAAATCGCGATTTTGTACCAGGAGTTCAGGAGGTGTAGCGTCGTTTTTGCCGAGTAATCGAGAGTAATGATCGATATTGATCGCCGCCAGATGGCAGCATTGTAGCGGAGAAATCGTCGAGAAAAAAACCACGTCGGTTTCTGAATCCCTGGTACAAAATCGCGATTTTTCGACTATTTTTCCCGGTTTTGAAGCGAAAGTAATAGTAATAATAAATTTCGGTTTCCGCTAGATGGCAGCATTGTAGCAAAGAAATCGTCGCGAAAAAAAACCACGTCGGTTCCTGAACCCCTGGTACAAAATCGCGATTTTTCGACTATTTTTCCCGGTTTTGAAGCGAAAGTAATAGTAATAATAAATTTCGGTTTCCGCTAGATGGCAGCATTGTAGTAAAGAAATCGTCGCGAAAAAAACCACGTCGGTTCCTGAATCCCTGGTACAAAATCGCGATTTTTCGACTATTTTTCCCGGTTTTGAAGCGAAAATAATAGTAATAATAAATTTCGGTTTCCGCTAGATGGCAGCATTGTAGCAAAGAAATCGTCGCGAAAAAAACCACGTCGGCTCCTGAACTCCTGGTACAAAATCGCGATTTTTCGAGTATTTTTCGCTGTTTTGGACGAGAAAATAATAGTAATAATAAGTAATAGTAATAATAAATAATAATAATAATAAATAATAAATAACAGTGATAACAGTGATAGGGATAAATTTGGTCAGAGAAAAATCTGCGCGTAGTACCAAAACATCAACAGGACATCTGTCACTCAAAAAACTTATGCGCAGTACAGTGGAAAGTGTCAGTTGGACGACGACTTAGGAATTCCTGATCCGAAAATATGAAAATTCCAAGGTTTTCACGGTTTTTCCGACAAAATCGATCAATATTGGTCAGAGAAATGTTATTTATTATTACTATTATTTTCCTCTTCAAAACTGGGAAAAATGGTCGAAAAATCGCGATTTTGTACCAGGAGTTCAGGAGGTGTAGCGTCGTTTTTGCCGAGTATTCGAGAGTAATAATCAATATTGATCGCCGCTAGATGGCAGCATTGTAGCGGAGAAATCGTCGAGAAAAAAACCACGTCGGTTCCTGAACCCCTGGTACAAAATCGCGATTTTTCGACTATTTTTCCCGGTTTTGAAGCGAAAATAATAGTAATAATAAATTTCGGTTTCCGCTAGATGGCAGCATTGTAGCAGAGAAATCGTCGCGAAAAAAACCACGTCAGTTCCTGAACCCCTGGTACAAAATCGCGATTTTTCGACTATTTTTCCAGGTTTTGAAGCGAAAGTAATAGTAATAATAAATTTCGGTTTCCGCTAGATGGCAGCATTGTAGCAAAGAAATCGTCGCGAAAAAAAACCACGTCGGTTCCTGAACCCCTGGTACAAAATCGCGATTTTTCGACTATTTTTCCCGGTTTTGAAGCGAAAGTAATAGTAATAATAAATTTCGGTTTCCGCTAGATGGCAGCATTGTAGCAAAGAAATCGTCGCGAAAAAAAACCACGTCGGTTCCTGAACCCCTGGTACAAAATCGCGATTTTTCGACTATTTTTCCCGGTTTTGAAGCGAAAGTAATAGTAATAATAAATTTCGGTTTCCGCTAGATGGCAGCATTGTAGTAAAGAAATCGTCGCGAAAAAAACCACGTCGGTTCCTGAATCCCTGGTACAAAATCGCGATTTTTCGACTATTTTTCCCGGTTTTGAAGCGAAAATAATAGTAATAATAAATTTCGGTTTCCGCTAGATGGCAGCATTGTAGCAAAGAAATCGTCGCGAAAAAAACCACGTCGGCTCCTGAACTCCTGGTACAAAATCGCGATTTTTCGAGTATTTTTCGCTGTTTTGGACGAGAAAATAATAGTAATAATAAGTAATAGTAATAATAAATAATAATAATAATAAATAATAAATAACAGTGATAACAGTGATAGGGATAAATTTGGTCAGAGAAAAATCTGCGCGTAGTACCAAAACATCAACAGGACATCTGTCACTCAAAAAACTTATGCGCAGTACAGTGGAAAGTGTCAGTTGGACGACGACTTAGGAATTCCTGATCCGAAAATATGAAAATTCCAAGGTTTTCACGGTTTTTCCGACAAAATCGATCAATATTGGTCAGAGAAATGTTATTTATTATTACTATTATTTTCCTCTTCAAAACTGGGAAAAATGGTCGAAAAATCGCGATTTTGTACCAGGAGTTCAGGAGGTGTAGCGTCGTTTTTGCCGAGTATTCGAGAGTAATAATCAATATTGATCGCCGCTAGATGGCAGCATTGTAGCGGAGAAATCGTCGAGAAAAAAACCACGTCGGTTCCTGAACCCCTGGTACAAAATCGCGATTTTTCGACTATTTTTCCCGGTTTTGAAGCGAAAATAATAGTAATAATAAATTTCGGTTTCCGCTAGATGGCAGCATTGTAGCAGAGAAATCGTCGCGAAAAAAACCACGTCGGTTCCTGAACCCCTGGTACAAAATCGCGATTTTTCGAGTATTTTTCGCAGTTTTGGACGTGAAAATAATAGTAATAATAAATATTGGTTTCCGCTAGATGGCAGCATTGTAGCAAAGAAATCGTCGCGAAAAAAAACCACGTCGGTTCCTGAACCCCTGGTACAAAATCGCGATTTTTCGACTATTTTTCCCGGTTTTGAAGCGAAAGTAATAGTAATAATAAATTTCGGTTTCCGCTAGATGGCAGCATTGTAGTAAAGAAATCGTCGCGAAAAAAACCACGTCGGTTCCTGAATCCCTGGTACAAAATCGCGATTTTTCGACTATTTTTCCCGGTTTTGAAGCGAAAATAATAGTAATAATAAATTTCGGTTTCCGCTAGATGGCAGCATTGTAGCAAAGAAATCGTCGCGAAAAAAACCACGTCGGCTCCTGAACTCCTGGTACAAAATCGCGATTTTTCGAGTATTTTTCGCTGTTTTGGACGAGAAAATAATAGTAATAATAAGTAATAGTAATAATAAATAATAATAATAATAAATAATAAATAACAGTGATAACAGTGATAGGGATAAATTTGGTCAGAGAAAAATCTGCGCGTAGTACCAAAACATCAACAGGACATCTGTCACTCAAAAAACTTATGCGCAGTACAGTGGAAAGTGTCAGTTGGACGACGACTTAGGAATTCCTGATCCGAAAATATGAAAATTCCAAGGTTTTCACGGTTTTTCCGACAAAATCGATCAATATTGGTCAGAGAAATGTTATTTATTATTACTATTATTTTCCTCTTCAAAACTGGGAAAAATGGTCGAAAAATCGCGATTTTGTACCAGGAGTTCAGGAGGTGTAGCGTCGTTTTTGCCGAGTATTCGAGAGTAATAATCAATATTGATCGCCGCTAGATGGCAGCATTGTAGCGGAGAAATCGTCGAGAAAAAAACCACGTCGGTTCCTGAACCCCTGGTACAAAATCGCGATTTTTCGACTATTTTTCCCGGTTTTGAAGCGAAAATAATAGTAATAATAAATTTCGGTTTCCGCTAGATGGCAGCATTGTAGCAGAGAAATCGTCGCGAAAAAAACCACGTCGGTTCCTGAACCCCTGGTACAAAATCGCGATTTTTCGAGTATTTTTCGCAGTTTTGGACGTGAAAATAATAGTAATAATAAATATTGGTTTCCGCTAGATGGCAGCATTGTAGCAAAGAAATCGTCGCGAAAAAAAACCACGTCGGTTCCTGAACTCCTGGTACAAAATCTCGACTTTTCGACCATTTTTCCCGGTTTTGAAGCGAAAATAATAGTAATAATAAGTAATAGTAATAATAAATAATAGTAATAATAGAGCCCCATTTTTTTTTGTATGTACGCGCATATCTCGCCAAGTACTCGGTGGATTTCAGTGCGATTTTCACCAACGGATTGGCCTAGTCTCGGGGAAGGTTTTGAGCTATAGTACGTCTCAAAAGTGCAACCCTAAAGGGGATTTAAAAGGGTAAAACTTGAAAAAAAGTTGCCCGGCCGGAACACCGGTAGAGCTCCGAGTATAAAATTTGATCTACAGTTTCGTTGCATTTAGCAGAGACCCCGGAAGAAAGGGTTTTTCCGAAATTCAACTCCAAAGGGCGTTGAAAAAGGGTGAAAAATAATAGTCATAATAATTTTTGTAATGATAGTAATTTATTCAATAGCAAAAGTAATGTCAGTAATTATAATAATACATAGTAATATTGTAATAATCTTTGTTTTATTCGTTGAAAAAAAAATTTTAAGTTTTCCAATGACCATCAATAACACCCCTTTGTCGAACATCAAACGTTGCAAGTTTAGATCTGACCGTCCTATGTTTTTCCCATGGTCAATTGTACGTGGCTGCTCTGTCACGTGCAAACAAAATGTGTTCGTGATGCTGGCTCTAGAAGGCGAGACACTTAACGCGGTGCATGTGCATCTGGAAATATCGAATGCAAATTGAAAAATTATAAATTTAAAAATGTACGTTAGAGTTTAAAATCAAGCAAAATTTAAAAGAACATTTCAATTAGATTTACAAACAGAAAGAAAAAAAAAATGTAAAAGCATACATCATAATAATACCAATAGATTCCACGTTTCGCTGTAAATCTTGAAAATATTTCTGTTAATTACTGTGCACGGGCTAAGCCGTGCGGGGACAACTATTATAAAATAATAACTTTTGGCACGGATTTTCGACTGGAAAAAGTTTTCGACCGTAATGCAATAATAAACGCCGCGTATATTACTTTTATAATAAAGACAAATTCTCAGCAAGTTTTTAAAACATTAAATATTTCGGGGAGATTAAATCCACGTTTGAAAGGGGGTTGTGTTCCAATTGGAAAATGGTCGTATTTTAACACGAAATATTAAAAAAAAATTCAAAAATTCTTCGAACAAAATAGTATTTTATAATACTCAAAAATGGTATATAATACATCGAGAAACCCTCTGCGCGCAGGCATGACCCGGGCAGTGTTTTTTTTTATATTTTATTAATTAAAAATTTCAATCGGGCGTTGACAAAAATCCGATCGATTCGAGTCGTTTAATCGACGCGAGGCAGTCGAATTAATTTCAAAATTTAATCGATGCCCGGAAAATGTCTATTAGTTTCAATTATCGATTTAATTAATTTGGAAAAAAATTTACGACCACGAGCTCGACCGAGTCGGAAAATATCATTAAATCCGCGGTAATATCTATGCGTAGAGTAGCTGCGCGACGAAAACAGTAATATATTACATAATAACGGAACGCGCGAGTTAATTAAACGCCGCCGCGGTCGTTTGTTCGTATAAATTATAATATTATATGCATAATATTATTACGCGTGGCTCCCGGCGGGCGTTCGACGGTTATTGTTATCGGATATATTATTTTACGGATCCGAGGCTCACCCGGCGGTTTTCGACTTGTCGCCGCCCGACTTGCAAACGATCCGGAAGAGCAAACACACGCCCGGTCGTCTACTTATCTATTTCGAGTGTTTTTTCAATAGGTTTTTATAGTTTCAATTGTCTCCGTCGAGATAAACCGTATACGGACGTAACAATAACACGTATTTTTATCAATAACTATATTTACAATCGTTTGTCTGATAAACATAAATAATTTACCGTCGAAAAATTAACATTCCACCCGAGACGAGAGACGTACACACGTGTCGTCTGCGTCTTTCGTCGCTGAAAAATAAAAAAAAACTACCGTTACTCGAGACCTCCCTCGTGAGCTCGTGATGATCCAACACGGAAAACACGTCGAATATTTAACGTCGCGGTGGCAAATAATTTTTTACGTGAATATTCAATGAGTTTATTATGTTAAGTGGTTGGGTTACGAATGCGCATGTTTTAAAAAAAAAAAAAAATTCTCCTCGACGAATCGATATTTTAAAAAGTGAAAAAAAATTGCCTGTACAACGCGCGAAACGAAATATTTCGCACCACAAGACGTTGCTTTGAAAACGAACGCATTATTGTTACGAGCACGAGCATAATATGCTTGTGATTTTGTTTTTTCGTCCTCTTAAGAGAACGCGAGGCGACGACGGGGAAAAAAAGAAAAGTAGCAAAAAGGTCGCGGCGTCACAGTTGGCCGTAGAACGATTTCAACGGCCAGAGAAATGAGGTAACAAATAAATTACAATAATCACGCGATAAAATTATTTGGTAATCTCGTTTTTGCAATCGACGAGAAAAAAGAAAAAAAACACGACAATAATAATATATTACCGTCTTGGATGATTCATCGGACAATGATTAATAATATTATAATATCGCACGCGACCGCTACAAAAAAAAAGAAAAAACGTAGCTAATATTTCGCGCGCGGGACATTTCTCTTTGTACGTTATAATAATATATTGTATGAATAAACAAATCATTTGTCACAATCGAATACGTTCGATAAAACCGAAAACAATAAAACCTCGCAGAGTTTCACACCGAACAATGTGAACGGTTGGTAAAACGATGGGTATTTTGTTTAAAAAAAAAAAAAAAACCAATTCATCCTCACCGATCACCGTTGCGTTTTATTTTCCAAGCCGCGAAAAAAATTTAATTTTTCGTATGTAAAAGTTCAAATCGTTTTCAAAACTACGAGCACGAAATGATCTAGTTCGGATTTTGAAAAAAAAAAGATCTGTTGCGAATTTGTTTTCGATTGCGCCTACAATACAAACACAAGTACGATAAAACGTTACGAATATAATATTTTAGATAGTTTTTCGAACTGCTGCCAGTACTCGTTGTTTTCGCGTCTCGTTCTGCGAACAGGAAACTCGGGTCGGTCGCAGGACGAAAGGACGAGCGTTCGCAATGACAGCAGATAGACCTACGGGGGGGGGGGGGGGAAAGAAGCAAAACGAAAACGACACAACGGACGAATGAAAAAGAAGACAACAACACTATACTACGCGAAGATTTATACGCGCGCGTTCAGCGTCCTCCTACTGGTGCAGATATAAAGAAAAACCTTCCAGACGAAGAAAAAGACCAAATTACGCGCAATGTACAACAGTGTGTGTGTGTGTGTGTGTGTGATGCAAACTATAGGGGTAGTGGAGGAAGGAAATCACTCAATTCCGCCGTCGGTCCTGCGCGCCCGGTCATTTTTCACAACTCGAAAGGTCATTTGTTATTTGTGTGTACCTCGGTGGATCCGATATACGCGTACCGGATTCGAGGATTCTGATATTATCTTTTGTCCCTTTTTTTTTTTCCCCCGCTACGTCCTTTGTGCGAGTCTTATCGTCGTCGTCGTCGGACGGACGGTCCTGCTTGCAGTTGTCCTTGTATATACTGTATAATATATAATATAAGATCCCGAGTGATGTTTATTTATTTTTTCTGTTTATTGATCACGAGACGCGTTACAATCGACGACGGTATACCGGGTACGACCGTTTTCTAATAATCGTAGACTTTTATCGGGCGCTTTAAACGACAATATTGCGCGGCGTATTTGAGTTTTTCGTCGTTTCTTCGAATTATTCGTGAAATTCTTTGTGAAAAAAACTTTGAGAAGCACTGCGATATTAAAGATTGGATTTCGATGAATTCAGTATTTTTTTTTTTTTTGCTTTTTCTACTCGACCTATTAGCTACGGGTTCGTTTCATTGTACAACGAGTCGGAATACGTAATTTTTCGTTTAAAATTCATTTTATTTTATTTTTTCGTATTTCAAATTTATTTTATTTTTTCTCGTTTTAACATAATGTATTTCGTTTCGATTGCTCGTGTTTGAATTCACTTTCGTTGTTTTTTTTTTTTTACGCATTAAAACTTTAGATTTTTTGAAAAAACGATATTTTCGTATACTTATTATACAAGTATTATTCGGTAAAACGTGGTTCGTTTAATAGTTTTATTTCACCGAAAATATTCACCGGCGTTGGGCAGTGATAATTATTTGAAAATGATATATTTTAGCCGACTGTAAACATATCGTTTTGATTTCAGCATCGCGATTTTTGGGAAATGTTCACCGCGTATTCACGCGGGCGCATTAGTCTAGCGCGCAAAACGAATCGCTCTGTATGTGTACGAGTTACTTGAAATTGTGAAAACTATTCTCGAAGTCAATTTAATTGCCTTTGCATACGTAAGACGCTTAATTAGCGCGCATCAGTCGACGAAGCGAACGAGAGTGGTCGCCTTTATTGCGCACATGTTCGATTGTCGTTCGAACGTAATATTATAATAATGTCATTAATTATTCGGCCGTTTGAAAAACGTACGACACGTTTGATTTCGATATTATTACACCGCGACGACGTGTACGTACGAAGCGATCCGTTTCAAAACCACGTTTATTCTCATTTTCGAGTTTATCCGGTAAACGCGAAATCGGCAATTCGGACGCGGCAACGCGATTTTCCACGCGGAATTAAAAACGTCCAGTTCTTCTTAACAAACGAGGTTTTTCCAGTCAACTTTCGTTGGTTTTCCAGAAGTTTGATGCGAGGGAAATTCGAGGTATTAGTTTTCGAGTTACCTTCGCCGCGGGCGCGGTCTAAAGAACGTTATTTCAGTCGATTGACCGAAAACGACGGTTTTGTTTCGGCGCCGCCGCAGCAGTCTCGCGTTCAACAAAAGACGTTAATATATTACGACGACGACGACTACCTACTGCGTTATCGTGCACACACATATATTATACGCGCGTTTATCAAATTTCGCAACGTCTAAACATTCTAAACGGATATATTTCATTGTATTATATTATTATTATTATTATAAAGTACGCGACTCGAGACGCCGAAGCCAAAGCCGTGTATTCTTTGATCGCTCGCATAACGCGTCAACAACACAAACAGAGGAGAATATATTAACAGTGGGCGTTCGCTCGAGCATTTCAAACGTTTCGATTAATTATTATTATTATTATATACGTACTCGAACATCTGCACGTAGGTGAAACTTTCTCGTTTTTCGCCCGCGTCCGAGAATTCGTTTTGGAATATCTATTAGCGTGAAATCATAATATCGTAATATCTATTTCGTTACTGCTCCAAAGTCCGTTGAGTTGGAAGCTTTAACCGCGTGCACCTGTAATATGTGATAAGTTTCGGTTGAGTTGGGTGAAGATGTCACGCGTTATGTAAATAAGTTTTGGTGTTTTTTTTTTTTTTTAGAAATAAAGAGGTTTTAAGGGATTTTAGGACGGAAATACTCGACGTTCGTTGGTTTGTATAGCGATCATTTGCGAGTACGCAACACTCGTTTTTAACGTATTATAATAAATAATATAATAAGTACATAATAATTGTGTGCATCAGTGGCCCAATTAGTGGATCCGATAATAAAAAAATCGTTAACTATAATGGTCCACCAATTACGGGGTCGACCTTTTGTGAACGTACTTAACATTTAAGTGGTCCAGTTACCGTGTCCCTTTTTGAAAAAAAAAAATGTGTTATTGTGAACGAGGAGTAGTCGTGTACAATGTGAATATACTAATGGTAAACGGATAAAAAAAAAATTCGAATTAAAAGTCAAGTCCGCGGCTTCTTTTGGCTCAATTTTGTCGATATTAACTTAAAAATTAACGTTACGCTTAAAAATATCAAATACAATAAGCGACTAGTATAATAGGTATAAAATTGTATTTTATTTTTCGTTAATAGTGTTAAAAAACTTGTAATCACCAATACACGCGCGTTCTACGATTTCTATTATTTTATATACTTCGACGGTTTACATTTAACTCGGCGAGAGAATTTCACTTCGTTTATTAACTTTGGACTTTTTGTCGATAAAATCAACACGGCCGTGTTGAAAACATAACCTGCTCGGCCTCGCGACGCCTACGTAGTATTAATTTTTAACTCCTCGCGGAGTGGAATCGTGACTTCCGACGAGACGGGTAGTTTGAAAGTGTGAATATTTACTGCGTCTAAGTGGTGACAACAACGCGAAACCCTAAGTATACGGGTAAATTTTCGTGAAACGCGACGTAGTTACATTATTATATAAACGCGAGCACAATAAGGCCCACGTTTTCGGGAAAAAAAGAAAAAATATCATTCATCTCAACATTATTATCTAGAAACTCGCCTTTTAAAAAAACGTACGATATACTCGTAATTCTACATAAATCAACGGAGAAAGACGAAGATACGAGTAGCGTTTTTTTTATAGAAAAATAATAAAATTACGGTTTTACCTTTGGAATTTTGAGTATCGGCCGTTGTGATTGTAGACGTTGTGTGGACGGTCGAGCGAAGTTTCGGCGCTGAAAAAACAAAAATCTTTTGAAAAAGTAACCAAACGTCATCACAACACAGTGACCATTTACAACAATTTTATATTAAATTTTTTTCCATTACTGTTAACGATGAACTTTTAATTTATTAATTTCGATTTGGAAAAAACGTAATTTTAATTGATATTTGATTAGTTTTTATTTATTGCAAAACAACTCGGAAATATTCCTCCTTAATTAAATATTTTTTAGCGTAAAAAATTCCAGTCTTTTAAGTTTTCGTATAGGTTTTTTTTTTTTTTAATTACTCTCTCGGAGTAATTACCTTTCGTCTCTTTGGTATTGTAATAATTATTATTCAATTAAATTAAAACGAAATGTACGTTATCGTTTTATTCTTAAAATTATTCGACTAGAAAGAAAAAAATGTTTTTCATAATAAATTCAGTCAGAAAAACGATCGAAAAGTAACTAATCGTCATATTATATTAGTGTCTGAAAGTGACTATTTATCATAAATAAGTCGATAAAAATTTGTTGTCTATTTTAACTGTAGCGTTTAGTTAATAAATAAAAATTTGAAACCAACTCGCAAAGAGGGAGAATTTGAGAGAGGAGGCTTCGTAGAGTACGAAATAATGGACGGAGAAATAGGAGAGGGAAAAATAGAGAGAAAGAAAACCATCGCGGAAAAACGAAAACAACGCAAGCAGCAGCGCCCCCCCGAGTGTATCGACTAAACGTTTTAACGACGACGTCTACGACGGCATAGCGGGGCGCGGCAGTCGAGTGTTGAATAATGGATTTGATGTTTTTACTTATATTCTCTCTGTCTGTGACTGTACGAGAAATGTACGGCAGTCGTTTTGCCGAGCGGCGCTGTTGCTCGGTAAATATACACTTGGGCGAGATAGCGATTTGTTTGTTTTATTGTTACCATTTTTTTCGCTCTCGAGCGCGCGCGCGACGACGACGACGGCGACGGCGACGGCTCGAGTCGACCGGAACAAAACGCGCAAGTTTTCCAATTTGGCGGGACGAGGAGGACGAGAAGGCTATATGATTAAACTCACAAACGCACCAGTTTCGTCAAACAAATGGCGTTCAAAAGTTTCGAAAAAAAATAAAAATATATATTAAAACGTGTACACGTTGATTGCGATCGATCTCTGTGTAAAAAAAAAAAATAGATTTTTCGAGGTACGTTTCCTCGCGATAATAACGTCGATGAGCGTCGAACGACGACGACGACGGGATGAAAAATATTTTTCATTTTCTGAGCGCGTATTACACACGTATATATATATATACGTATTATACTTCTACGTCGCGCTCGTCGCGATGAAAACACTCGTTAAAATTAATTCTACGACGGCTAGGCGGGGTGTGCGCACTGTGTACACATAGTCGCATCGACAGGGTGAGTCACAGGACGAAAGTGTGTCCTTTTTTATTCTCTACTGGTTTTTTAATCGGCTCGCAATCGAATTTCTATTTAGCCCCCGGGCTAACCACCCCGGATTTCGGGAAACGGTTTGAATTTTTTATTTTCAATCCTGCTAAAAGCCGCCGCGCCGCGCCGGCGGCAAGGACGTCTCCAAGTACCTACGGCGATTATTGAAAATCTCGCCATCGGTTTTACGGATATTATTGCTTATTTATCGCGCGAGTTTATAGCCGAGGGTTCTGTACGTCCTGGTCGTCGCATTTGAAATACCTAACCGTACGTTTTAAATAATCGTTGGCGATGGAAAAGTCATTATCGGCACCCTCATTCGCGTCGCAGAGGTATCGAAATTAATATTTCATTCCTGCTCCAGAGATATTTCCGTCGGGAAATCACGGTCGCCCACCCTGTATGTGTCCGCCAGACGTCGTGTTCGGGTCGTTTAATTTTTTTTTAATTACAAGTTTTCCCGCGGGAGAAATTATAACATGGCGAAGAAATGACACAGAGAGAGAGAGAAAACTATTCCGCCCGTTTCGTACGTTAAAAATTAAAACTAAAAAGTCGCCCAAAGGGACGGTGTTAATAAAATATAATTATTTTTATTTTTTTTCTGTTCTCGCGGCCGCCGCCGTAATTATTATTTAAAAACTTACGATAAAGACACGACCGCGGCAGCTGTAGTCCAGGAGTAAACGCTCGGAATATTATCGGAAACGCGACTTGGTTTTCGAAATCAAAGGCCAGTGCGCGCGGGTAGGACGAAAAAACCTAGGATCTCTGACAGGACGAAATTTTTTTCAAAACATTTGGTAAAAAAACTCGGGCGAGATGCAGCTGGCGACACGCTTATATTCGGGGTAGGGCCACATTTGGTATTTATGCGCCCGGGGGCAATGATTTCTCTCACGATTAATTAAATTTCAACGGATGCGGATTTTTTTTTTTCTCATATCAACGATTTAAATATTTAATTAACGTGTAAAAACACGTGATATTTCTTAGAAAAATATTAATATATTATTAATTAGAGTTCATACTGTTGGAAAAAAAATAGTAAATTAAAATTTTACCTCGAAATCGTCGAGTGGCAAATTCGTCGTCACGGTTAATATTGCTCGTCCTGGCTTGCACTTGGACGTTCGGATCATTTCTTCCTCAGATTTCGAATACGACTTTGTCCTTTTCAGAGTAGAATATTATTACCGAAATTACGCATTATACGCGTATTAACGTATTGTTTCTCGTTTTCGTAGTTGAGGATTTTTTTCTTCTACTCGAAAAGAATTCCGTTTTCTCTCACTATAGTTTTTTTCTTTCTTTCAATCATAACTACTGCCTCCTCTACCGGGCTGAAAGAATGTCATAAGAAATGATTAAGCCCCGACGACAGAATGAAAACTAATTATTAATATTTATGAAGTGCATAGCGTACCATTTTTCAATTATTTCTTCGGGGCGACTGCCGTTTCACGATTTTCATTTTTCACGAGCACACTTCTAATCGCTCTCGTGTACACTTTCTCGTGTTTTTCATGCGAATAAATCTTTTTCTTTTTTTTCCCCCATTCTTCCGGTCTTTTATTTTTTTTTTATTCGAACCCGTTTTCTTCGAAATCGACCGTACATATTTGAATAACCCTAATTAGACAATGATTATTATAATTGGTTTTTTATACAAATAAACTAAATAATATACGATAATATATTTTTATTTTATTTTTTAATACGATATCGTATTCGAATACGCCACATTATGCGCGTAAACGTAACAATGCGTTCAGCACACAATCCTGTTTACGAGCGATTCAAAATCATAAGTATCACGCGTCATATATATATATAGTTGAGTGAAATATTTATTTATTTATTCGCTCACGGAAGAGATACGTACTTTTCGTGTTTCAAGTGGGTTTCATTTGGTCGGAAAAATAATTTATTGTTGTTTGAACAACGTAATTAAAAATTATTCCGAGCGTCCGTCGTACAATGTATATTTTATTTACGTGTCGGTCGTATTTTTTTTTTTCGCTCTCGTACACGGCAATTTTTTCTCCTCGTCACGAACGAATATAAAATCAAGTGTTGCCGTCGGTCGTTTGTCTCGGTCGCGTACGCTGTAACCATATGGTTTTTCGATCGGTTTGAAACAACAACAACAACAACAAAAAAAAAAATGAAATATTAGACGGGCTGTTATTTTCTTCGTCGATGTTTAACGTGATAATATGACGTTGGTAGCAGCTAGTTTTTTAATTATTACACGTCCGTGTACGGTGTAATAATACTACGAACAAAAAAAATATTAAAATATTTTTCATTTTTAATGACGAGTTTCTCGTTCTGTACGCTCTATATTTTAATTGCATCCGACTGAAATTAATAAAACGCATTTGACGTTCACTCATTACTCGCGAACAATACTTAATATGCATGATATTATTATAATTAGAGTACGAATTTCGAAGCGTTTATAGTGATGAATCAGTAAAGCTCTAGAAATCTTCGAAAATGATTAACTATAAAAAATAGGATTCTTTGTTTTTCTACATTTTTATCGTCGATGTAATTTTTTTATTTGCTAATTGAATTATCGACGGTTATTTGTACATTTATACGAATCAATAAAATATTCTTAGTATACGCGACGTATTATCAGATTATATGTTTAACTGATCAATAAAATCGCCTTTTGTCTATCATAATGAGCCGGCGGTTTACACATTTTATAAAAATACGTTAAAACCGATTTTTCACACAATAATCAAAACGAGCATTAAAAAAAGCAAAGTGATGGGATTTTTTTTGTTGTTGTTGGCAAACTTTCGTTTTGCACGCGCCGGAAAAAAAGCAATTGCCATAAAAAAAAAAAATTCGTTACCGATTATTTAATACTACGCACTATGTAAGTTTTGTTAAGTCGAACGTAAGGTTATTGAGGTATAGTCGAGTGTAGTTTTGAATTTAAATACATAATATTATGTATGTTAATAGCAGTGTAATAATATCAATAACGATAGTACGATATTTTAATGGCGATGCAGTGTTATTATAATTTAATCGAATGAATAAAACATAATCGTTGCGCGGAAGGACGTCTACACATGTAAAAGGTAACAACAACAACAACAACGACGTCGAACATTATACTTTTATAATATTATAGCCATTGGAATGAAACGAGGCGAAGAAAATAAAAAAAAATATTTCTATTTTTTATCGGTATTTTTAGAATACTCTTTGGCAACAATCGTATTCTGCGTATACTCGTATAAACGCGAGTGCGTTGACCACGTTTTTTGTAATTAGAAACAGTGAGACCAGTGTCACGAATCCTGAAATCGAATCAAACTGCTAATGTTATTGAATCGTACGACAAGTGCGCGTCCGGAGGCTCGCGAAAAAAAAACAACAATCGAATAAGGCGAGAATCGTTCGGGAAAAAAACAAACGTACTCGGAACAATATTCGACCCCCGGCCGCGACGGATTAAGAACGATTTCGGCTTTATTCGTTTTATTTAAGAAAAAAAGAAGCAATCTGTTTGGACGGCCAAATTTAAAAACTTTCGTTTTATTTTTATAATCACCGGGCCTCGGTTAGGTCATCAATCGCACGGTTGATAATGAACGCGTTGCGGTGTTTTCGGAGATCATAACTCAGACGAAACGACGTTTTATACGACATTCGTTTACGTGCGGGGGTATTCAAAGCGAAACTCGAATGTTATTACAAAGGAAATAGCTTAAAATAGCTTTAAGAATATTCAAAAAAAAAAAAAAAAATGTTTTAATTTCGCTACGCCATCGAAAGTCCAATGGCGTAAAGACGACGTCGACGAAAGTAAAAGTTTCTCGGCGGAAAATATGAAATATTTCAATGTCTCATCGTACACTGTAGAAACGCCGCGCCGCGTCACACAACAGGTCGGGTGCGAAATTAATATTTAAGTGTCGTCTGCGAGTAGATTTCATTCTACCTGCCGTCTAGTAATAGAATTCTCGGGAAAAATAAACGAGCGCCGGAGAACACGTCCTCGCGAGCAATTACTGCTCGCAGCCGCGGCGGCAAGGTGCGCCGCCGTGCACTTAAACCATGCAACCCTTAACTTAATAGAGCTCGAGAGTCAGTTATGTGCTCCGTATATAGTCGTCGCCGCGGGATATACTTAACCTATTTCGAGTGACCCTCAATCATTCGGCCGTGTTATGGCGCATTACTGCGGCAGTTTTGTGTAAATAAATAAAAACGCGACGACGCGTAACGATCGAGGGTGTGAACGTATAAAGCGCAATTTTTCCCTCCCCTCTCGCAGGGGGTTCGATCTAATAGATATCGAGTTGCCAGTGGATTCGCGCGACAGACATTTTTTCGTGTCCAATTGTGATAAAATTCATTTGACCTACACGTGTGTTGTGGCCGAACGCAAAGAGGTGACTTACGATAATTGGAAATAGTTTGTATTGACCGCCGACTGATATAGTACGAATTCCATTTTCTTTTATTATAATTATTGTTGTTATACGATTTTTCGTTAGGTGATGTCATAACACTATGTATACGTAGTTTGAGTAGTGTTCGAGAAAAACCTTGCGAGTTCCAAAAACAATAGAAAAAACATCGTTTTTGGCCGAACGAAACGATTTCCTCGCGCGCTCGCGCAAGGGCTGCAGTGTTTTTATTTTTCGAGCTCGCGCCAGATAAGAAAACGTTTTCGGGCAAACGACCGTATAACGCGTCTCGCACGTGAAATCGTCTGGCTCGTATTTTCCCGTCGCTCGCAATGATCCACTCTCGTTTCGCGCTTTTTTCCTCTGTACGCGCGCGCCGTAATAATAATGATAACAATAAAAAGTAACGACCGCAATAATGGCCAGAACACTGTACCGAAAAATTCGATTTCAAATCCGCGCCGGCAACAATGGCGCGGACGAAACAATACCGACGCCAGCAGAGTCGTCTGCGCCGCGTAGAAATCGCGTGTACAATAATATTGTTGTCCGTCTGTCGCCGAAGTCTTCCCTCCGAGTCGTCGCCCAGGTGGCGGCGACGTGAAATCGAATTAACCGCATTGGAAACGCGCACGTCGGAGGCTGCGAACTGATTAACTAACCTAACCGAATGATCTGAGGGAATATTTGTCGATTTAGTTTTAGAAACGATTTTATCGACACGAAACTCTCGTTTACCAGACAAGCGAAAATTATACGAATTAATACTGTCGACGATTATTATTATCACGAGTGCGTTTTGATTTCGACCGATATAAACAAAAGTGTTTGAAATCGTTATAGCGCATAGTTTATTGGAAATACGATGCGTGTATATAATATAGTGACTACTCACGTTTTTTTTTTTACTTGTGGTTCGGCGGCATCGAAACGACAAAAATCACGATGTGTTGACCAATTATTGTGGTCACGGTTCTAAATTTGAGACTTTTCACTTGAAATTTTACACCTGTCGAAACATTTCAAAGAAAACGTGAAATACATACCTATACTATTACGTAATATACATTATACAATATACGTGCCAACATAATATTGAGGTATACATATCAATGCAAGTGATGATTATTAATGATTAGTGATTAGCCCGGACTTGAATGCTTGACAAATTCTAAAAAATACGAGGTCGTACGTCAAAACGAATTTCTCTAAATTTCCTGTCACTAAGATCCGCGAACGTAAAATAATCGACAGGGTTGACGTGGCTTTCGTTTAAACGAAGGGGGAAAAAAGCGCAGTTGAAAAGTGAAAAACAACTCGAACTTATAGCGGCCGCGCTAAATCGTGACGGACAGAGACGGAAAATTACCGCTTCCGATTTGCCCTGAAATTAACGGTGTACATACACGCACACACACACACGCGCGTAATTTTTACAATAGTACGTTATCCGGCCCCAAAGTGGCGGAAATCGGCTACGACGGTAATAATAATAATAGTAACAATTATTGTCATTGTTATCGCGTGCACTCGTGTTTCCATTGTGTTGCCGGTCCGTCCGCGCCGCGGCATTTACGGCGCGTGTGTATTAAAATATTTGGGTTGGTTCGCGGGAGGTGTGGGTGGGCATGTGTGCGCCGTGCAGGCGACACCGTTAATTGGACCGGGCCGCCGCCGTCGTCGTCAGGACGGCGTATCTCCTGTGAAAAACGGAATGCGCGCGCGGAACGAGCCGGGCCGAACACAATGGCCGAGAGTGGTTCGTCGAATCCGCGATTTCGCCCGAACGACGGCGGCGTCGCGTCGCGTCGTGTCGCCGTCATTACAGGGCCATTATACGCGTCGTTAAAGTCACCGCGGCCGGCGGCGTAATTATTATTATCATACGCACAATGCCACGGAAGGTGTGTTCGGAGAATTTTTACGCGCGCAGGCGATGAACCTTTTTCTCGGCGAAAAAGGATACACGGTAAATGGGCCGCGCGCCGCGCCCGCCAGTGGTTTCATCCTGTGCGTTTACAATATTTACTCACCCGCGTCAATCGACCCGCCGCCGCAGACACGTTTCCAGTCTGGGTTCGTTCGGTACTCGCAGGACGAGTAATAAAGTATAAATACCGTCTCTTCGGTGGTCGAGCGGCACTGCGGTCCAGGAGAGCTTCTTCCTGTTAAATAAGCAATAAAATTAATATAAGAGTTATTATATTTTAAGAGCGTTAAAACGAGGTGATTTTTTTTTTTTTAAATTATTTTACACAAAATACACAAGTCGTTGTGTGGTTTAAGAGTACATTGTTTCTAGTTTCTAATTATTAAATTAAAAATGAAACGTTATTTGGCGTAAATTTGTAAACATTTATTTTATCGAGCTTGAAAATCGACCGTTTTGGTGTCCCACCCTGTACATATAATAATATATTATTTTATATAGCAAACGGTTTGATTTACGGTTTTCCGCCGTCGAATTGAAATCACATATAGTTGCCGGTCGAACGATTTCAATTAGCCGCCGCCGCCGCGGGAGAAAACGTCCGCGGCATAAAAGGATTTCCTTCTCGCGGCGAATCCTCGGGCCGCCCCGAACCACGTCCCGCGCCCGACCGTCGGCGGACCGGAAACGGCAAAGTCCTTATTTATCGTACGCGTACAGGCCGCTTTTCGTTGCAGTTTTATTAATATGCGCCGGCACGTACACACCTCCTCGTCGCTATCGCCTCGCCGTCCGTCGTTTGCCAAGCGATCCTTTGAAAAAGGGTCCGTATAAAATTTGTCCGATTCGCCGGATCGGTTCGCGTTATTTATCGCGACGGGGGCGCGCGCACGTATGTTACGCGCGTACAAGTCCGGTCGCGGGTACCTTTTTAATTTCACACGTTTTCGGGGCCGTCCGCTCCTTCTCCTCACCCCGCGCGCGCGCGCGCGCACTGCAGGTGCGAGCTGCATACATATTTAAGACGTGATATCGTTACGCGCAATAATACGCACGTACCCTATCGCACACAATATATGTGTGTGTGTGTGTATCGCGAGATTGGACCGAAAGCGCGCTCCACTGACCCGAAAACCGTCCCTCCTCTCCACCAGAGATACCTGTATTATGTAATATATGCGTAATTTGTGATTCGCCGATCGATAGAAACCAATTTTCGCCGCGTCGCCGAAGTGAATTATTATACTAGTCCGGCGGCTAATCGTATTATTTCGGCATCGCGTATAACACATCTACGTATTGTCATTATACAAGTAAAATAAAGCCCCTTTTTTTCTTCTATTGCATGTACGCGCATATCTCGATAATTACTCGGTGGATACGGTTTTCATTAATCGATTGGCCAAGTCTAGGGGAAGGTTTATAGTACGTCTCGAAAATTCAACCCCTAAGAGAGTTTAAAGGGGTAAAATGTGTTAAAAATGTAGAACGTTATTTTTTGGTCGGATTTTTTTGTATGTACGCGTACATCACGAAAAGTACTCGGTGGATTTTAGTAGAGTTTTCATCGACGGATTGGGCAAACTCGGGGAATGTGTTTAATACGTCTTAGAAAAATTAATTGGATGGTAAAAATGTAAATTATGTTATGATAAAATGTGATAAATAATTATACGTGAAGTTTATAATATTACTGAAACGATGATGACAAAATGTCTGTATTTTGCCAAATTATTATATAAAATTCGTTTGTTCGACAACACTTTGGGTACGTCAAGACTGGGAAAATTAAACGTATTTATATTTATCGACCCTGCCGACTTGCGGTTGAGCTAAACAGCACTAGACCGGCGAAAACGTATTCGCGTCATGCCTACAATAGCACGTGTGTGGCGCGCGTACGAGGTCGAGAGAATCCTCGAGACGCATTGTTTCCGTCCTTAAAAGCCGACGGAGACACGCGCATCGAGTTATAAAATAATCGCGTAGTCCTTTTGTGCGCGACGTTTAAATAATTATAAGCGATTATTTGCACGTATTCCCCCGACGACGGCGCGGCGCACAGTTAAGTCTAAAATCAAACACGCGTTCCGCTTTGGTTCTCGGCGGAATACGGTATTGTATTTTAAAATATACGATGATATCGTACTCGCCGTAACGACCGATAATGATGTACTCGAAGCGTTCAAATAAAGCAATAAAGCACCGAAAATCTCGAGAAAAACACTAAAATAATAAACTAATCGTCAAAAATTGTATTTTATCGATTTCTATTTTTTGCGGGCGAGATATTGTACTACTACTGTTACACTTTAAAGTCGGTTAAAAATTACACGAATATTATTTTAAACTAAAGTGGACAGACTGTCGGACTATATATAAAAGTACAAAGGCTCTGAAAAACAATGTAAAGTAAACTTGTGCTTAGAAAATTTATAAAAATTTTCATTTTGTTTAACAAAAAACCTAAATGTCACAGCGATTTAGTGTCGATTTAATGTTTACACGCGATTTTATAGTCCGGCTCACGCGTATCACTATTATAATGTTTCACTGATCGCCGTTCGATTACGTTTTTGTTTTTTCGTTTCGTTCATTTAGTCTTTTGCTTTTTTAAGATTAAGTCTAACGAGAAAATAATAGTCTTCTGACCTGTGCGTTCGATCAATCACTGTCGTCCGCCTGCTACAGCCCCGGGTGGCACGATGACTCCGCGCGGTACCCTTCGTTCCCAGTATACAGCTTAATATTATTATTTCGGTTTTTATACGTTTTCTCTCTCTCTCTATATATATATATTATAATATATTGTATCTCCGTAGTATCTTTCACCACGACAACAGATTCGATACGACCGTACAACACTCCCCGATATCGTATAATAATAATGCACGTGTGCAGCAGGATCACGTCTCGTCTGGGGTCAACCGGCGAGTCTGTATTATTTGTTCGCCTGCACTGACGCGCGAGAAAACGGGTTTTCTCATCTCTCGATCGCGCGACGTTTTCAAAACACGGTGTCCGGACGAAATACGAGCGGCGCTGCTGCTTCGCTTGAAAAAAATATTCATAAATATCTGTTTAGGACGTATTGAAAATCGATATTTATCACTCTGCGTCGTGCGTAATTCGACGATGCTTAATAGTTGCGAATAAACGCAATAAAAATACCGATTTCGACGCTTTGCTTCGGTTTATTTCACGAGCGTTTGTCGATAATTTCAGGTCTTTTTCGGGCTGTTTTCCACGCAGGGAGAAGAGAAAAAATCCCGACCGGAACGATATCGTAATAAAACACGACGTATAACACAACAAATATAGTCGCGTATTATTATACAATATATTTTATACACCTTGGCGGACGATCGTCGACCGAGCGTTATTGCGCCGTACGTATATAATACGCATTATAATAATTTTATGTTTACGTAGGTATGCCCACGCGCGTTGTTATTGTTATTAGGAGAGAAACCGAAATAAAAGAATACGAAAAAAAAAAACCACGGCCGCACCTATGAGACACGTGTACGGTGTTATTAAACCGACGACCGCGCTGTTTTTCTCCGAGGACCAGACTATTACTTGAATAATTTTACGCGGGGTCGTATAAACGTCGCGCAGGAGTCGAAATACGTTTCGGCCGGCGTATTATAATAAATCACGACGTGTGCGCGCGCGTTCGTCGTTTTATTTCGCGTGAACCTCAAAACAGTAACGAAAACAACATGACGTACTAATTTTTTCTAGTAAGTGCGGCGAAGACTCTTGTATCGCCGCTGCCTCGAGCCTGCCACGGCCTAAAAATAATAATCCGGGACCCGATCAGCCGTTCGCGGGCAGCCGGGTGTCGCTCTTCTCTCTTCGGCATCCGCAAAGGGTTGCTGGCAGTCGTCCTCGAAGACGGACACGAGAGCAATACCTATTTGTCATCGTCGCCGTACGCCATTGTTCGGATCTCGGCGTTCGGCACGTGCGATATCGTGTGTTGGTAGTTCGACGACAATAATATAATATGTCACAACTGAAAACGCCCAACTGCAAGCAAACGGCGGCGACCGCGTGCGGCTGCGTACGGGGAAGAGACGAGACCGACACAATGACGGAAGAGCGTGCAAAATGTTTTGGCGTACAATAATAACGCATCGTCGTAATAACAACCGGCGGCGGTTCGTATTCGCGGAAACCCGTTCGGCACATAATCGCGCGAGCATGACAATATATTATATTATTATGAAGAGCGCCGCCAGCTGCCGCAGCCGAATCCGATCGCGACGAGAGACGGCGACCGATTCTTTACACAATCGACGGTTTCTATACTTCAAATATCCCTCGTCCGCGACAAATATCTAGAAACCATTCGCGTCACGATGTTACGACTCGCGTTCGGCTCGGATCCGAAATTAAACACGTTGTTCTTTACTTTTTGTGCTCAAAATCGTACACGATAACCATCGAAATATGGATTTATTCACCTATTTTCCCGGGTCGATCGGACACTGTACGCTAAGCGGCACGAAAACACGACATTTTTTTTAGAACGCGCAGTTTTCAAAGTATATTTTTCGAGTTTTTCGCGCTGTTTATAGCTTATTTCACACTATCTGGTGACCTATTCGAGTACATTCTAGAAAACGATTTCACGACGAATATAATGTAATGTTATAGGAACAATAATAATCGTCGCACGATAATAAACACGAGTATATTTAATCTAAAATAGTTATAAATTCATAAATTGTCTTCGAGTATGATTTTATACCGTATGGGTTGTTATCGGCGCATAGACGCATATCTTATTGCTGTTTTTTTTTCCTAGCTCCGATAACGATAACGAACGTTCGCCGCGGTGGCGTGTATAAAATAGGTTTTGATAAAAATAAATTCACCGTTCGCGCGAAAGAAGACAACTGCAGCCGGTCACGTCGTCGTCAAAAGCGCATAATAGCACATCGGCGTGCGTTTCGCAAACACTATTTGATTAATTTTAATTATTAGTAAATATTCATATTATATTATTACATTATCTTAAAAAATTATCTGAAATTCAACAATATTATTATAAAAAAATAAAAATAATAATTATAATTCTACAGTATATTCACCTCGTGTAGATAAGCTTTATCAATGATAATTATTAATTGTATAGAGTTACGAGTATTTTTTTATTATTTTATTTTTTATACCTACTGCTTGAACAAAATATAACGATTCGTATGTAACACGGTTATCGAGCTTGACGCTATTCAAAAGAATTCCGAAAAAAAAAAAATCGTAACATTTCATAATGATAAAAACACACGAATATGGTTCAATGATCCTCCTCGAACCGCAGGCAATGTGAGATATGTATTATACAATTACGCGTTTCGATATTGAATTCAGCCCGGCCGTTGGAAAAAAATAATATTATTTTTATTTTTATTCTTTTGTTTCTGGCTTGTAGAGACTACTTTCTACACTACAAATTACGTGAAATGAGGATGACGATAATGATAATATATGCACGGCGCACGCCTATAATTAAGGCAGACCTAACTTGTATTTCATAATAAATATATAAAACGTGTGGTGCGCACGCATTGGTGCTCCTAGAAAATAACAAAGAACACAAAAGAAAATATAGTCTAAAAAGTTTTCACGAGTAGTTCGAAAAAAAAAAAAAACAAACCGAATAAATCATTTTGAAAAGTCGAGACGGGCTTGAAAAAACACACCTCGAAGAATCGTAACTGTTGATGTGTCCCCGAAAACGTTGAAGGAATTTTAACGCGCGTCTATAAATAAATTTGATTAAAATACAGATATAGAATTTCTACGACTGGTCGCCGTCGTCGTCGTCGTCGTCGGAACACGAGACTTTGAGAATAATTTAACAGACGAAAAAAAAAAAAAACAAAATACGTACGAGCGATATTGCCGACGACGACGCGCGACGTGGCGAAACGATAACGACGAATGAATTTGTTTCCCGATGGATTTTTTATGGAAAACGCTGCGAGTTTACACGTCCCTATTAGCAGTTTGAAAAATTATTAAAACATAAAACTCGTTTCTGCTTTTATTCGCGTGTTTTTCTGTGCCATTCGCTTCGACGGTTAGAAAACGAAACGCTAGACGACGACGAGAAAAAAATACAATTTGAATACGATTTCGCGTAATAGTTATTGAACAGCTCGGAAACATACGGTTTTTCGGGTTTTTTTTTTCCACACTCGTTTAATATGTAATTTTATTTATCTTCGTTCGTCCGTTGACACGAACATTCTTTAACCATTTTCCGTAAAATACGATTTACCTACGCGTAGCTGATAACATTTGTACGCGATACTCTTTACAGACACACGTCGACGCCTTTCGAAAATACGAGCTTCCGTATATTTCAATTTCTGCCGAGATAAGACGAACAATTTCACCGTCGTAAACAATAATATGCGAGTATGGCAAATATTTTCCACCGTCCAATACGCGTCTCGTCGTAGATGTTGTTTTGATATTTTATTTTTTTTTTATCCGAACGCTCTATGAAAAATAATAAATTGTTGACCTTCTCCGAAACGCCGCTCCGCCGCCGATAGAACGACAATAACAGATTGTTACTAGAAAATGGAAAGTTTTTTTTTTCTCGAATTCAACATTATTATTTATTAACACCGCCGTAGGTTGTTCGAAATAGACACTCGGTTATTATTGTATTCGTTTCGACGAATTATATTTTTCTTCCGTTCTTCGTGTGCCCGTCTCTCTACAAGCGCGCACCAAACGTTAAATGTTCGGAACGGCAAGTCCACTGGTCGTCGAAAACTCGTCTGGGCCGTTTCCAAATCATTTGAAACGGTCACGATACAAATCATTACTGTTGGAATATTATAAAAAATTATAATTAAAAAAAAACATATTTTGTTTATCTGGAGGTTTATATTTTTGTTTACCCGTTGCTTTTTCGTTTGCTTTCCATCGCGCGAGACCGGTTACGAACAAAAAACAACCAACGAAATATTTTAATTTATGAATTTTACCCGTCGCAGAGGGTAAAACCTGATATTCTGGTTGTTCTATCCGTACGCGCACACCAAATTTGTAATAGTAAGTTTATTTATTATATTATTATACGCGTGGCTCTCCCACCTACATAAATAATAGTCGGACAGGTTGTGTATACGCGTACATAGAGTATAAACGTTTAAAAAAAAAAAAAAACAACACTCTTGTAAAACGTTTATTATGTTAATTTTCGTTTAATACGACGATTTAGATACGACGATAATAAAAGAAACTTCTTGGATACGATTTTTTTTTTTAATTATCATCGGTCATTTAATTGTTTTTAATTTTCACGCTTCTAGGCGAGAAACACGCTTAAATTATCGTTTGTCAGTCGAACAGAGTCGTTCCTAATCAAACGCGCGTACGCCGCCTCCTACCGTCTGGCCGTCGAGAATATTTCTATGAATCTAATTCGAGAAACGTATCGTTCGGTTGCCCGTCGGGTCGAGTTCGGCGTTCGCTATTTCTGACCGCGGCAATAATCACTAATAGTTTGTCGTTTTGAGTACATACGAGTGATAATGGACGTTTTGGTTTTTATTCTCAACGGATACTTTTGTCCGAGGTCTCCCTTTTTTTTACGAAAGCCCACGTCGGTCGGTCGTGATTTCGTGTTTATTTTTCTCCTTCCACACACAGTTCGGCACGCGCAACTCGTTTTTCGCAAGTCCCGTCGCCGTAGGAATCCGGCCGGTATGATAATTTCGACAGACCGTTTGGCAATATTTGTGATTGGATAATCTACGTACACCGATCTCCGACCAGTATTCAAAATTAACGTCCGAAACAGTATAAATTACGTCCTCGTCGTAACCGATAAACTTTCCACAACCAATCGAGACATTTCCGCGCGTTTTGTAAAATCGTTGCGATCCCAACTACAATCGATGTCGTCGCGACGACCATTTCGTCATGACGTCTTTAAAAAAACTGCTTTTTCGACCGTTTTATATATTATATACAATACACGTGGCAATTGTTTGGATTAAAAAAATAATAATCGAAAACGATTTTCGCGTAATAAATAAATAACTAAAATTAGTTAATTAGATATAGATATAGACGGAGATTACACTAACTGCGGAGTAATAAACGTATCGACGAAATAATCACAACTGCCAACCGTGATTGTGAATTTATGACCTTGATCTCGGTAAACAGCAATTGTATATTGAAAAAAAAAAAACAAAAGTGACCGCCGGCGAATGTGTACCGAGCACGTGCACAAAACTCGATCTGCAGTAAAAGAACGCGTTAATAATTCGAACAGAAAAAAAACAACAACAAAATATGACCGTTGTTCTCGTGTAAACGTGTTTCGTCTACGTTAATTTTTTAACGCATAGAATCGTGTGTAATTCTACGATTATTTAATTTATTTTTATTTTTATGCTGAAAAAAAATTATAATATTTAAAAAATAAAACCAAACGCGTCGGCACGAAACATTGTCGGTCGTATAGTATTTAAATCAATCGGAAAAAATGGAAAAAAATATATCTTATTAAATATTTTGTTCTAGTCCTCCTAGTTCTAGTGATCCTAGAGTCTCTCAACACAGTGTCCGTCGTTAAGTGCACGTATATTCAATGCGTTGGTAGTATACACGCGAACCGTATATGGGGTAATAATGATGTATACTTTACCGAAACTCGCGACACCTGGAACGGGTTCTCACGTATAATAATAATCCGAGTTTGACGCCGTTAATCCTGTTTCTGAAATATAATCGCCGGCGGTCGTGTTTTCTTCCCCGACTGGAATATTATTAACGAGGGGGTGCCGGGGTAGGTTGGGTACACAACGGCGCGTATAAATTATTTATATACGTAAAACACTCTGCGCGCCGTTTAAGAACCGTATTTCGGGTTACTCCTCGTCACACCTACCCGCGCGGTCCCCCTCGTCCGACGAGAACGAGGGTCGAAAGAAAGAGAGAGGTAGAGAGAGAGAGGGAGAGTCAAAACGCGACTAGGTTTCGTTAAGTGCGTTATTTTGTAAGCCGCGACGATAACACAAAAAGTGGAAAGAAAAAAATAAAATAAAACGGAAATCTAAACGCGACCGAAATCTAATTGTTCCGGGACAATAATACAACACTTGTTCGTTTGTTTGTCGATTCTCCTCAGCGCGCGCGCGCGCTACAAAGAGAGCACGAAAACAGGTTGCATGACCACAAAGGATTTCGATTTTCAAAACGGAGCGCAGTGTCGCGTATACGCGCAAAGTATACATTATTATTATCGTCGCGCGAGTTCGCATTATTTTGTATTATTACAAATGCAGTATAATATTTGCCATTTTTCAAACGACACGACGCGGTATCTCGTAATTTTCCACACAATCGACTGAATATTAGCATAAACCGTTGACGATTTGTGTATTTTTTTTTTTTAGCAAAAGCGTCGTCGATCGTCGACCAATTGCATCGCGTGCAGTTACTTCGAACAAGCGTAGTTGTATTTTTTCGGTATTTTAAGACTCGTATTTTATACACTACGTTTTGAATTCGACGGTCGTTTTGATTTTCGAACGCGCGATCGAACCTTAAAATTTGAAAAAAAAAACACTATGTGACCCTTGCACCTGCACCTCTAGAGCACTGGTGTCGCCTCGCAGTCGCGTAATATCCGTATAATATCCGATCCTTATCGCGGCGTCCGTTTGTCCGATTGGTTTTGTGTCGTTTCACACAGTCCGACCGCCGCGCCGCCGCAGCAGTAGGTATAAATATTTGATCGTTATTATTTCTTTTTCTTTTTTTTTTTTTCGTACCGTTTTTCCCGTCCGACCGCGACGGCTGTCCCGTTCTCACAGTCGTTTTGAAACGTTCACACGACGGCGGCGGCGGCGTGTTACGGTGACGGTGTCCGCGACAATTCTCCCGTTTGACACGAACTCACGCAGCTACTTTGACATCGCGCGCGTCACGATACGCGCAGCACGTCAAAACGGCGATTACGAAAATAACTCGAGGCAATGCCGCTTGTACGGCGAATACGATAAAATAGAGCGATAAATTAAATACATAATATCTATTTCTGTGCCGTGTGTTTTGCATAGAAAAATACGAGCGAAACAATAAAACATTTGTCCGTATCGTATTATCGTCACCACAATACCTTTTAAGCGTTCGGCAAACAACTCGTACGTAATCGTTTGAAATTTCTAAAACGTTTGTCCGCGTTGTTGTTTGAATTCTCGTGTCTCGGGCAAGTCTAAACGTCGGGTTCGTCTATCTTTTTTTTTTCGGTTTCCGACGATAGAAAACGGACTCCTCCGGTAGTCTAAGAGATAAAGGCCAATAATTCTCTCTAAAAACGCCCAGTGAAATGAATTCATTTAAAAATAATGTTTCTCGAATTAAAAAAAAAAAAAAAAAAAACCTCTATGATAATAATATAACGTATGATTGGGAGATGAGATAAAATACCAATTAAACGAACGGCTGATGCAACGCATTTAATCGGCCGATAAGAAAACAACGCTTTACGAAATGTAGAATTTAGTTAAAAACGAATTGAATATTGTTTAAAAGATTGACGTATAAAAGTGTAAAAAATTAGAAAAATGCAAAGTAAAATGTATATAGGTACGTTTCGAACGGCGTCGTACGACGAAAAAGTAATTTTCGATTGTAAATTCATCGATTGTACCGAGAAAAAAATACTAAAAAAAATATCTTCAAAGTCCTGTCTTTTCTAGTTGCGATTTTATTACAGCCGCGTATATAATAATAGCTCACGAGAAAATAAATCCGATTTAAGTCGTCCGATGTCCTGCGCGTTTTTTTCTCTCGTTGCCGGAAAGATGTACAATAACGTTGTCGGATATAAAAAAAAAAAAAAAAAACGCTATAATAATATAACGCAACACAACAATGGTGGCGCACTCGGTGAAATCGCTCTTTTTTTCACGAGGCAGACGCGAATTGCGCCGACGGACGACGTCGTGTAAACGACAACGTTCGGACAAAAGTTTTTGCGATCTCTTCACAAAGTGTGGACGGCAATCTTTTGTTATTTTAATGCGTCGACTTAACGCCGCAAGTTCGCCATAAAACGACGTCGTCGTTCGAGTTCAACAAATACCGTTGTTTCCTTCTTTTTATTTTCACACGCATATTTTTACCAGACCGACCGATAATGGCAATCATTATCGTTATTATTATTATTGTTACATTGTCGTTCGATAATAATTGTCGAGTAACGCGTCGCGACAATAATTTATAGTATGCGGTACGAAAACTAGATAAATTATTTATCACACGACGACTATGTATTATAATCGTATTTATTACGAGAGCGAAATCCTTGAATCCTAAACTCAGCCGTGTCACGACGAACAGTTAATTATTCGCGACTTCCTCATACGTAAATACATGTACCGATATATTCATGTCGTATTTAGTTTTCGAGCTATCCTTACGTCATTATTGTCGTCATTTATTACGTCCTTTCAATACTGTCTCGCGTTTGCCGAGGTCCTCGACGCAGTATTTTCAACATCGTTTACCTAACCGAACACGCGGCGATGTCTCGAACCACGTTTCAGTATTTTCAAACGGTTTTTTTTTTATTATTTTTTTTAATTAGCGTGCTGATAACTTGACTATTTTAATTGGGTTCTCTTCCGTCAGATTCGAGCTATCGCAGTTCGCGTCTGACAATATTTGTTTTTTATTTTTTTATTTTAATTACGCTGCACGCATTTAAGTCGTGAACTAAAATATCAAAAAGACTATAACATATTATTATTACTGTTAATAAAATAATGAAAAAAAAAAATAATAAGACGAAATGAAAACAATTTTTTGTTTTTAGTGTTCGGAATCGTCGGCGTCCTATTAAATTATAACCAGTGGTTCTCAACCGGCGACACTCGGCATTAAAAGCGACATTTTTAAGTACAAATCGTTTGTAGATTTTCGAGAATTTTGATCAAAGTTTACGACTCAAACGTTGTTTATAAAAAAAAAATAATAAAAATTATAATAAACAAAAAACAGAAATCACGAATTTTCAGTTCGACACACGAACGAGAATACAATATTCGTCCGACCGAAATTATTTCATCGACATTTTACGAGAAAAAAACTAAGAGAAATATTTGCAATATTTACAAAAACACTAGAAAAGGAAATCGTACGACATTTTCTACCTAGCCACGCGCAAATCTCAACGAGAAATGAAAAAAACATTTTTTTTTTAAATTAAAAAAAATCTACCGTTGGCGATTACTAACCTCCGGCGACGGCGTATCGGGGCTGGCGGGCATGGTTTTCCAATAATTCACAACGATATTAGTGTTGGATATTCGTGCGTGGCCGCGTTCGTTTCGTCGTACGGATCACGTTTTCGATCGGACCGCCGCCGCCGCGAGAAACGAAAAAAAAAAAATCCAAACAACACGATATTTCTACGTAGTAATATTTATTATTATCGACGGGCGGGTCTGTCGTCCTCTAAATTACCTCCGCCTCGCTCTCGGCCGATCCTCAGAGCACTCGTAAATACGTATATATATATAATATAATATGTACATGTACACACCACCTATTTACTACCTAACCTAACCGTTGTTATTCTTACGGCGAAAAGAAAAGAAATAAAACCTAGATAAATATAGGGTCGCGGATGAGCACAAAACGTCGCGCGTATTACGACGAACCGTATTAAAAATACGATGAACACAGTGTTTACCATTATTATTATGTGTGTACAACTAACGAAGCGTTATAATAAATAATCTAGTCGGTTTTTTTTATTTTTCGTACCGAACATTTAAATAATACTTGCGCTACGGGTACCCGCGACGACGACGTCCTAAACACTGCCTACCCGTGTATATGATTATACATTCGTAATATTATAATAGACACTGTTTATAAGTCGTTTTCGAAAGTATAATAATATAACAGACGCGCTTGTTGTTTGTTTTTTTTCACGCGTCACGCGCGAGACGACGTTTATAAACCGACCGATCGAGCCCCCGCCCTTTAATAAACCGACCTGCGCGTAGTTTAGCCGTTTGATTTCATTGCGAGCTCAACGACGTCTTTGTCGTTCGAAAACAATTTTCGCACGCTTTCGGCTAACCAAATACTCGCGTATTATAATATTGTTTACCCCGAGAAAAATCAACTAGCACTGTAATACGATGGAAAAAAAAAAACACTACGAGATCGAATCTAGTCGTTCAACTACTACGCTCAACAGATGTTACAAATAAATACACATTTATAGGTGGGCTAGGAATTATTTGTAAATTTTTCTGTATGAAATCGTGCAACAATCAAAAAAAAAAACAGGAAAAAACGATATCCCGTCGTCGTCGCCGTACCTCCGGCGGGCGTAAATCGTTTGAAAAACAAACAAATAAATAAATATTCGTCGACGGAATCGCAATCGTTATCGCGACTATTGTTATTATTAATATTTCCGTCTCGCACTGGGGTTACACACTCGATATATTTCCGACGCGATATTATGCAAAACGCTTCGAGCACGTCTCTGTTATTATAAAACACACGCGCGCGCGCGTGCATTATTTCGGTCCTCACCCATCCTCGCATCCTTACCTTTAATGTTATATTATTATAAACGCACAAAGAGACCAAGTATAATAAATATATATATATGTATTTACTCCGCGAACGTATATATCTCTGCGGCGCGCGTACGTCGCGATATGATCGACGACGACGACGACGACGCGTCCACGTCGTTAATTCGTACAAAAGACACGTCTCCGGATAAAAGACAGGTCTATATAATAGATAAAACAGCATTTATTATCGCGTTATAATAACGATGGTAATAAGAAATGCGCACAGTCGTTATTATTATTGTTATTATTATAGCGAAACCGACTTCGGAGAGACGAGTCCGCGTGTGCCCGTGTCACAATGACGCGGAGAATATCGCGCGTTTCGTCGTCGCGCTAAATAATTGACGTTGTTGTCGTCGAGACGCGCACGGCTGACGAATACGGTCCGATAATAATAATCAACGGCAATAAATTCCGTTGACGGAAAAAAATCGAAAAAACAGTCTGTCGACGCATAATTATTCGTCAGCGGGAACGAGGTATAATAATTCGTAAGCCCCTACGATCGATGAAAATCCCGAACGCGCTCCCGTTTCAAACGATAAATAATCACTAAATTTTTTCATTCGTTTGTACCGCCGCCGTCCATCGATTATAAAACGTCGAAGAGCACATGGAAAAACAAGACCCAATTTGAATATCCATTACAACCCGTGGACACAACTCGTTGTAGTCCAAAAATGCCGCAGAGCCGCTTAATCCTATTAATACGTGTAAAAAAATACCTTGAACTCCGAAGACGCGTAATCTTATTATTGTTATTTTTTTGTTTGTGCGAATAACATCGATGGATATTCTATTGTCGCGTACTCGTTGAAATCGATGCTCTGGCGAAAATTCTCGTTCAAATTAAAAACAAAATACAAACGATTATAAAAACATGATTTTTCTCCTATAATTTTTACTACTGACCTGTGGTTTATTAGTACTCAAACCGACGTATTGCCTTTGACCCGAACCCAATGGGAAAATGTTAATTCCAAAAGTAATTGTAGCTCATTTTTTGCGTCGTCCTACTTTGTCGGAAAAAAGTTTTCAAATGACTCTGCGAACGTTCGAGGCCAGGTTTTCGTTTAAAGTTAATTCGTAATGATTTTATGTAGGATATCACGTGTAGAATTGTGCCAGGAATAAATCGCCACGGCCGGGGGTAAGTCGACTAATTTTTCTAACACGTCGAAATCGATAGGTCGATTTTTGCTTTTTTTTTTCAAACTCTCGACTTGCGATAAATAAAGCCCACGCGTTTCCGGCGTAATACATAGTGGAAAGACTGTCGAAAAAACACGAGTTTTGTGACACGTGAAAAAAAAGAGAAATACACGCCGTCAAATATTCGATATAAATATACGTGCGCGTCGAGCTCGTGCGTAATATACATTGTAATAAAAAGCAATACGTGACGGGACGCTACGCGATATCGGGGGGTTCGCGGCGTAGGAGAAATACGTTTGAAAGGCCGCGGCGGCGTATCGCGTGTTTTTCCATCGTATTATTTTTCGGTCACGAGAACAATCGACATTCCAATAAATATTATTATTTCATATTGTTTACTACAAAGCGAGCTTGGCATGACGCATGCTCTCGATGCTCGGCGATCCTGCGGGGGCGATGTGGATCGGCCCGTCAAGAAATGTGCATTTTTCCAGACGGACACCGGCCCGCGCCGGGTTTTTAATAAACGATAAAAAAAACGTATTACACAAACTTAAAAAATGAAAAGAAAAAAGAATCGAAAATAAAGTTCGAAACGACATCATAACGAGGGCTGAAATTTCGACTTGTGCGGTAAACGTGAAACGGGCGTGTGTGATATTGAATATTAATTCGGTCGATGTGAATTTATCGTCTTTAGGCTACAATTTTTTAATTCGATTCACGTCGGGAGAGTTTCTTTGAGTCGGCAATTTCTAAGCCACGTTTTCTACAACACTAAAAAAAAATAACAAAAATCAGTGAAATCGAAGGGTTTTTTTTTTCGCTTCGTACTCACTCGTAAGATATCGAATGACACCGTATGTTTTAAATAATTTCGTTTTATTTTTTCGTCGCTCTACCAAACAATGCAGTCGTTGCAATTTTTTTCACTCGTTTTTAATGCGTTTTAACGATTTTAAGAGCATTAAAATCACCGTTCCAACAATAATACTTTTAACGACCGTGCGCAGTGCGCACAAGTGCAGGCCCGGTCGACGTCATCGTTTCTTTCAACCGCCGAGGTCTTACACAACAAACGAATAATTTATTATTTTATTGGCATTTGCCAAATCAAATACCGATTTGTAAAGAAAAATGATCATTTCCGGCTATTAATATAACGTGCAAGGTCTTTTAGTGCACTATAAAATACGTAGTAAACTTATAAGAGAAATAATTCAGAAGACGAAACGTTCACTTACCGAATAAGACTGTTCAGGTATTCGTCTTCTGCCGTCGAACTAAAACACATCTCCGATTGCAGTTTTTATCACCATGTACGTGTGCATAATTAAACAATAGAAATGATAAAAAATGAAACATAATTTTACGGCGAAATCGATACAATATATTTTTATTATTATAAATAGAATATCACACGATAATGAGTAGTACTCAATGTTGTCAAAGCGGGGATACGCTTCATTTGCTCCGACTTCAAACCGAACCCTTGCCGAGGAAAAATTATGGCGACCGAGGGAGTCGAGTATTTAGAGTACATTTACAATCATAATAACTGTCATTAGTTGGCGAGTGGTATACAATTATTAGAGGACAATCGATCGATAATTGCAACGGGTAAATTGTTTGCATATATGGCTGCAGGTAGACGAGCAATTAGAGAACGTTATAATACTCCGTACTCGCGTAAGCGAGAACGAGTTTTCGATCGACAGGTGATCAAGACCACACGTCCTGTTTTTTTTTTTTTTTCGTTTCCTTTGTCCGGCAGAAGGACGAACGAGGAAAAGGATAGGTCGTGTCCCTGTCGCGTCCCGACCAGAAATGTTACAGACCGCGGACACGACGTCGTTCCGGAACAGCTGCCGCGTACCTACAACACAAGAGGGAAAAAAAATGTTACTCCACGTCATATTAACACATAATATATTATTTGTTACTAGAGCTGGAAATAAACGAGTAAAAAATTGAAAATTAAATTTCAAAGTCGAGTTACATTTTTATTAAGCTACGAAACTCGTCGTACTACTGGAAATCAAACTTTCGAGACTAATATTTTTTTAAACTAATTATAAATCAACGTCGAAGAAGAATTTCATTCTCAATCGAGTTAATTTTTTTACAGAAATTTTAAAAAATGTGTTTCGATTCGACTCGACTTACTTTTTCGACGAGTCAGCGTTATTGAAACGCGTTTAACCCTACTGTCAACAACCAAGTACCCGGGTACCCATAGCATTAAAATGTTAAGTGTTCATGACTGTTCCGTCAATAAAACAAAAATATATAAAGCCATTGTAGTATTTATAAATATATAAATAACATAATTATAAAACAAAACTGTAGAAATTAAATTTTTACAAAGACATATTGGAAATGCCCACACTATTCGTAAACACGCTGGTGATTGATTACTGATGAACAAACACGAATATACTCTATCTATAATAAAGATTATGTACCCAATAAAAGTTGAAAATATAAGAACTATTCCTCATAATCGATTATTTTCGCTCGGTGACGAAAATAACTTAGTTTATCCTTCACATTCGAACCAAAATTCAATAATGTACACATATTTCAATGAAAATAATATGGTGGGTACCCGGGTACCCCGGTTGTTGAACAACGTAGAACATTTTAGTTGTTGACAGTAGGGTTAAATTAGCTTTATTAATAGTTTTGTATTGTTTTTTTATTTCAAGTGCCCGCATCACGCGTCACGTTTTCACGTTACGTTCGTTCGAAACCGCTGACCCGGAGGGCCAGACGGGGCCAATTTTTCGACCTACTCGGGGCTAACGCTATACAGTAAACACGGGCGGTGTTTCCCCTACGCGGCCGTCTGGCGTTTTCCCGGCCATGTAATAGCCACGTAACACGTAGTAATATAATATACACGACGTCTACTGAAACGACGCTCTCTCAATGCGATCGAAATTAAACCGGTATTTCGGCCGCCCTCCCCGAAGACCGAGACCAGACGATATATTATTTCGTGCGTCACATAGGCGTCACCCTACGCGCGCGCGCGTTCGTTAGAATATATTGCGTGTATATTATACGGGTCGACCGCGGTGACATTGTAACGCTCTCGGATCTATATCGCGCGCGGGGAGGGTGTGCATAGCCTATAACCGTATACAATTGCTGCCCGTCCGAGCGGCGTTATATTAGAAATAATAACATTTTCCTGTTCGTCCTTATGAAACGCGGGGCGTTTCGTTTTCACCTCGGCGGCGGCGCGAATCACGGTAGAAAACAACGCGTTATGTTTTTGGGTTCCGACCCTCCCCCCCGGGGGTCTACGTCTGACGTAGATTATTAAACTTTTAAAAGCTCGACGGGAAAATTGTTTCTACAACTCGTACGCCAATTATATTATAATACAGTGTTATTACATTTCTGTCGAAAACTTTCCACAGTCAAGTGGTCGGTGTCATTATTACAACGAGAAAACGGGGGAAAACACCGAAAAGTATTAAACCGTAATTAAAAAACAAAGTCGTTTTATCGGTTTCTGAAATACAGATAAATTCTCGATCCGTTCGGGGTTAGTAGCGGGTACTTTTTAATTAAGAAATTAGAATACTTGTGAGTTATTACGCGAAATACAGATAGACGATTGTTATATTCGCATTGATGTTTGTGCTCGCAACAATTTAAAACTAAACGTATATACACGAGCGTGTATAGAAATAAATCTCGTCTCGTTTAAATTTGAAATGCTTAAAATATCATTAAAATCGCGTGATCGAGTGTGAGATTTTAAAAACGTCTACTCTAACGTCACTAAAAAAAAAAAAGGAATTTTTTGTTTGTTGATTCCCTTCGAGCAGATCCAGGATCTGCTATTGCCCTCTCTCGTTGCCCTCAAAAAGATCTCAGTCCTAGCGATAGCGGTAGGGGCAGGGGAGACCGCATGCGGTCTTAAAACAAAAATAGAGAGAGAGATAGTGTAATATTATTACGGTCAGCTGCGCGCGTTGTTCTATTACCTTAATTCCCTCGCGTCGTGTTATTTTTATTCGGCGCGCACACGTCGCCGCCGCCACCGCCGCCGCCGCCGCGATTTTTGCACACGAAAAATATTAAATATTGTAAACATCGAATTACATATTATTATAATACTCACAGATAAACGAGAACGTGTATGTCCGATATCGACAGTGGCGCGTGTGCTTAAATTGCAAACCCGAGGCGGCCAATTCGCTGCTTGAAATTCGTTTTAAAAGAGGAATAAAAACATCATACTTTGTTCGTTTTCATCGCCCACGTACCGCTCGTTTTGGACAGACAAACGTTCGCTTCGACTACAATGTTTTTTAATAATATCAAAAGAAAATAATAAACATAGCGATCTCGTCGCAGATTCGTAGCAATGAGTCCGTGCTTAGATTTTCTTATTTTTCGCCACGGTCGATAAATATTTATGTGTTTCGACTCGATTGAATTCGGCTTGAAGATTGGGAAACATTTGCGAAGAAAAATAAACCAACGACTCGCGATTTTTCCCTCGATTAGTGGAAATAAATAAACTGAAATCACAAAGAAAAAATGCGCGTGAGAAAAAACGTAGACGGTAAAAATAAGTAAATGCGATCGCGAATCGCTTTTTCTTCGTTTTTAAAAGGGAAACATTGTATATTGATAGATTTTTCTGCGACAGTGTGTTCAACGTTGTGAATGGAAATATTGAAAAGTATATAATATTATAGTATTTCAAATGAATTTTCAAATAAACGTTTGATCTAAATTTTTATAGTAGTGCGCCGCGACGCAATGTCGTCCGCGTTTCTAAATCATTATATCCAAGTCAACTAACATTCCAATTATCGCGGTGGATTAAGTGGTTGTAGAAAAAATGTTCTCGACTTTACGGTCTCATTAAAATGTCCACAAGAACTCTAAATCCCGATTTGTCAAATGGAATCGCGCCCTCGCGCCGCCGATAATTAATATTAATAACAATAATAATTACGAGATACGCCTCGTTCGTCTCACCTGCATGTGCGGCCGCGAGTAAACCGTTCTTACGCCCGACCGTCGAGATAATAACACAAATTGTGCGACGAGACGCGGATGTGGTGTTGGCAGATTAACCCTTCCAAACGATATTCTAATCGTTTGTACGCAATAATTAACAACAACACAATAATAATTACAAACGCCGCAGCGCCGAGTCCCCCTGCCGCGCCGGGGGGAGAGAAGAACGCATCGACGACGATTGCCAAGAAACGTGTGCGGGTCGGCGGGGGCTGTAATTAGTAATCGGCGAGCGCCGTCGTCGAGACGAAACGTTATTTATTTTTTTATTACGATTGGGTAATTTTTTTTCGGTCGAATTCGCGTCGTATTTACATTTTCGTAAAACGCGCGCCGATTAAAACAAGTTAAAGTTGTAAACGCAGAGACATTAAAAGCAAGCAAACAAACATCACTCGCCAGTAATAAACTATATATAAGACACGAGAAGTCGCGAAGACGTGGACTCGGGTGACTTATAAATCGATTATATTACGTTATGATAAAGTATAAAACGGGATGTCACGACGAGCTAAAAGCGAACAAAAAGGATCGGTACGCTCTTACGTTTCTGTGTATACACTGAAAACTATACTTTATTACCCAGAGAAACGAGTTCGTCTCAGAATATTATCTTTATCGTAGTGATTTGCATATTATTATTATAAGTTTTGTTGCTTATTTTTTTTGTGAGTTTATACAATACCCGGCGCTGTTAAAAGGATGAAAGTTCACGGAGCGTTTGACGACACGCCGCCGCCGCCGATTCCAAATAGTTTTTATTTTTCAAGCGATCAATGGAAAACCAGAACGACGTTTGAATGAAATGTCGAAGAAAATAAACGAAATGGCGAACACGCTTAAATTCAAGTTACTTGTTGCAATCGCTATACTTTCGGGTAAGACCGTGTACCGAGATAATGACTACTTGTATTTTTTATTACGGAATTTGTGTGATCGCTATTGTCATTATTGTTGTTGTTTATTACAAAAGGCCCATAAAGATTATACAAGTGTTTTTCTTTACACAACATTATCATTACATTTCGTTGTTCACGATATACATAATATTATAACTCCGTCGATATAGATTTCACTTTAAAAAATATGGTGTAACGGTGTACAATAATTAATTTTTAATGAAGTCTCAATCGTTTAAATTATGTAAATCTGAGAAAAATATGCGCTATTAAAATGTATTATAGTAATATCAAATATATAACAGTGCTAAGAATTATTTTCGTGCTCATCGTTACACATTATTCACAACTACTTCCTATGACTCCGATCATAATTTTAAAAAAAGGCTATATTTTATTCGCCCTCCTCTCCCGAAGTGCTGAGCGTTTGTGTTCTGAAAACGGTCTTTTCCCCCGATAGCAACGCGTATTTATTAATTGTTATTTCGAAGTTATGTTGTCAGACATGATGTTATAAAGTACATTCGAGTAAAAGTATTATAAGTATATTATTTTGAGTATCGAATATTTTTATTTTTTTTAAATACTTTCAAGTGTTTTCGATTGTGATTTAAATCCTTTTTTCGGTGTTGAATAATAATATTATTTGTTACGATAAAAAGTTTTTTTTATGTGTCAATAGAGCTATAATTACGTATTACGAAGAAAAGATAAAAAATATATCGAACATCATTTCGAAAACATCGTATTCTCGAAAGTGTAATAAACACAATTGTTTAATATGAAGGAAAAAAATTGTCATAATAAAGCACTATTGCTTATTCGACTTATTTACTTATTTCATTTCAACGATTGTTGTATAAATGTGTGTGTGTGTGTGGGAGTGTGGGAGTGTTTTTAATCAATTTTTCGTGGAGTTTTTTAATAAAAAGATACTCGAAAAGTTATAATACTTTTGATGCAAACAAATATCCGAGCGTTTCATTTACAAATACTTTTCAAAAGTATTCCTCACGGCGGCGACGGTAAATATTACGCAGCGGCTTTGATCACGTTTCGATGTTTCGTGCTCGTCGCCGGGTCAGCGGCGAACTTTGGCGATTTATTTATTTTCGTTCTTTTTAATCGAAATCACGTACGGAACGCGCGTATAGATTAAACGCGCTGCAAATACATGCAAGGCATTTCGTAAGTGAGCGTACGCGGTTTATCGCGAAAGAGTAATCTGCGAAACGCGCAAATAGAAAAAGGTAACGAAAAAAAAAAAAAAAAAAATGTATAAATATAAAATTTTATATTATTATACCTATGGTATATTACGCGGCGAACGCGCCTTATCGGACCGAAATAATAACGCTCCCGAAATACGTGAGCGACCTATTTTCGGAGACGGCCGCGCGAGTACGATCTCGCTCGGAACGCACGATTGCGAATTGTATTTCAATAATAATATCTCGCAAGTATATGCACGACTGGTGTGCTAGATCGACTGCACCTTTGCGAGCTCGAAAAAAAAGAAAGAGCCGCCTTTGATTACTATTATTGAATACAATATCACCTTTTCGTTTTTATTTGATTTTTTTCATTTTATTTTATTACTTTTGGAACACGTCGCGTCGTCGTCCGACTGCAAACGTTTATTTCTAAAAAAAACTCGAATACTACGCGCCCAAAGATCGTCGATACGTCTTCCCTACACGACACGCGCAGACGGTCGAGTATTATTTCAATATGACGTATTGTAAAATATATAGAAAAAGAAAAGACACTTACGAGTGCGTCGACGGCCGAGTTGGTTTTTATTTCTTCAAATCATTCCAACAAAGCTGTACAATCTCGATGACTTTCTGTAACAAAAAACGTATACGTAATTAAAAATATATAGATAATGTAGTTACCTAACCTAACCTATTTCGTGGAATTGTAAAAACCTCAATTACCACAGGTCATACGCTATACAGGGTGTTTGCGAATGTATCGACCGCCGCCGTCGTCGGAAAAGGAAGTCACGTCACACGACAAACGAGGGTGCGTATCCGGTCGGCGCGGCGCGGCGGCAGGACGCAAGAGAAATAATATTATGTACGGGCGGCGGAATCGAGTGCGCGCGCGCGCGCTGCGGACCGCGGATTATCGCCGTGACACGAGGATAAACGAGGAGAAAAGACGTAAAAAGATGTAGAGGAAACGGGACGAAAACCGCCGTCGTAGATACGCACGCGACGTCTGAGAAATGACGACGTGGGTACATAATATATAATAATAATAATAACGAAAACATTCGGCTGCTTCCGGTCTGCGCGCCGGCGGCGTTGTGGGAAACTCGTAGACAATAATGATAATAGTGCGTATTATGTGTACTGCTGCTGCAGTATGCGTAACGGCAGTCTGTCATATTATTTAGGGCTGTTTAATGCACAAACACCTTAAAAGTGCAGCGTGAACAAAGGGAAAAAATCCTAATTTTAAAAGCAAAAACAAAAAGCAACGAATTTTCGACGAGTCTAGAGAAACGAAAAGCTTTTTCCCGAAAAAAAAAACAAACCGATCGCCCGAGAAATATTATTATAGCGTTTTGTACATGGAACATTTACGCGATATAAAAACGATATCTTTTCGCCCAGACGATGAAATATGAAAAAAAAATCGAATTAAAATACTAATCTAGAATATTTGAATATCAATAATAATCGTTAACGGAATTTTCTGCGAACCGTTATCGAATCCTTCGGGCATGTGCTTTCGTTGATTAATTCGCTAATTAAATTTTTCGTTATCGCCCGTGTGTACCTATTACACGATTAGTCATTGCGCTTAGGTATCGGATCGCGTCACGAGTTATAATAGAATTCTCACATCCACACACGTGATGGCCGGACGAATATTCGATCGTATATGTTAGCCTGTTAGTTAATGAGAAACCGCGATAATAACGTTCGTTAAGGGTTCATCAATCGTTTCACCTTTTTAACATTCATCATTCATATATTTAAGTTATGACTAAACGCCGTTCGACCAATCGATAGATTTGAGTATTTTTTTATTTTTTTTACAACAGAAAAACCAAATAACTGTCGTTTGACTATAGATTTACCATGGAGACATGTAATACGATGTGATATAGTTAAAACAGATTCTTCTGCTCACAGTCGAATATTGCATTGCGCCTCTCCAGTTATTCGTGAAATTAGACGTTTCCACGTATATAGTTGTTTGACGATATTCGTCTTTATATTCGTTTTCCGAGCACGAAAGCCTGATGAAATCCGTCGACAATGTAGGTTACGGTTTTTTGCTTTGCAAACGAATTCCATCGACGAGTTCAAAAGACAAGTTAATTTGTCTAGCCTTGCCGTACACGGTCTCCTCGAAGTTCTTACGTATCTACGAGTATTTCCTTGTATAACCGACCGCGTGAATTTTCTCACGTCGGAGCTTTAATTCGTTTGAACATTACGCGTGATCGATTTGACGCGATAGGTTTCAGACGGGTTTTGCCTGTTTCCTTCTTCTATAACTTATAAGTACTGCACACGACGCTGACTAAGCTACGGATTTCTTTTTTTAATAATTTAGAAAATTTAATTTTTTCCACACATTTCGATGCATTTTAAAGGTTTTTTAAGTACTCATTTTTATATGTTATGTTATAATATATATTTAAATATAATAAGTATACGTCGTTTCGATAGAATTAGGAAGACCAAATGTTTTTCGGTTATAATTTAATTTTTTTAAATACGGTTTTGCATGTTTTTATTGTTTTTACGATATTTTCAGTATTCTTTAGGTCATTATAATGTGTGTTGGGCAAAGAAGGATTTTTATAGGTTTTTAATGACACCAAAGTCCGGGTCCTAACAACAACAGTCGTATATGCGAAAACGTGAACATAATCTATGCGGCGAGGGGTCGAGGATACGTACGCACAAATAGCGTGTGCTCGAACACATCTCCGGCTGTAGAAATAATATGTAATATTATTATATTATTGTCGCCGCAATCTTTCCGTTTCGAGCGCGGCTGCGCGTTATGCACGTTGTTTTTTTTTCCTTTTTCGTAATACCCGCAGCGTCTGTCGTCCGAGTCCTTTGTTTCGCGACGAGCCCGCGTGTGCGGTTAACGTAACGCAGTAAAATATAATATTATTTACTTGATTTAAAATTGCGCGCGCGTACGTCACGTCGTCGGTCGAAAAATGAAACAGCTGCGCGGACAGTTATCGAATTATTACGAAAATCCACGTTGTTACGGCGCGGCGGCGTCGCGATTTCGCTCGTGCCACAATTGCCAAGGTCCGATCGAATCGATTTCGCACCGGTCGATTAGCGATTCGCGTCGTGCGCGCGATAAACGAGTCCCCCCCGACGACGATCGAATTAATATTAACATCGTTCGGTCGAAACGATTTAATTAAACCGTCGCGATCCGCCGAAAATAACAATAATAATTATCGTTTTCATACAGTGTTGTTATCGGCACGCAAAAACGGCCCACGTCGCGTACCCACGTGGCATATTCACGTTATGATTTTTCTCTCGAAGACCGATCGATCGAAAACGGGTTTCGATTTTTATTGACGACGAGACACTACGACGAAGACGTCGAGCCAAAAAAAAAAAATACGTTCAATCGATCGTGGGCGTTGCGCTAAAATAGGATCGAACTGCGACGCCGTCGTCGTGGCGGTTGACGATTTAAAACGTTTTTTTATTTGTTGCTAGAAAAAATATCGAAAATATCCTCTAAACGCGAGTGAACGAATTTTAATTGACGGAAATGTTATTGTAAATTAACCGTATAAAAAGGCAAAATAACATCAAAAACGGAATTCGCCGGAAACTAATTTAGACTCGTGAAAGCCCGCACGTTTCCAGTTGGGCTAAAAAAAAGCTCAGTCACGATATTATTATGTTATACTCAGAGTTTTAAAACTACAGAGGAGTTTAGAAAATAAAATATCTCGTAGAACGTTTGGATTTTTACGGGACGTTTTGCACCGCCTCGAAGGGAAACGATTTACACTGGCGTATAATTTTCTGAAAAAAAAGAGCCGAAACAGCCGTTCCCCGCCCCCGCTAAAATAAAAAAAACCCCCCGAATGACGTCAGAGCGGCGTTTTCTTATTTTTACGTTTTTCGGGGCGGCACTAAAAAAATCGCATAACGCAGAGTTTTTCGCTCGTCCAGGGCGGGCGGATCGACGACGTAAAAGCGTACACCAGCGTATTGATTACGCGACGCGTATAAAATACGTATTTACGAGAAACGATTTTTTTACCGTTTTTTCTTTTTCTTTCGCATAGTACTACGGTTTTATGCGCGAGTCCCCATAAATCGTCTTCGCGTTTCGAACACGATATTTATTCGGATACGCATTATAATATTATTATTATTTTTTATCGCCAAACTCGTACGCGCTGCGCGAGCCCGTTCTTATTTTTTTTTACGTCGCGATATTTTTACATAATCTTCCGGCGGCGACCGATTTTGATTATGCTTGGAGACGGCCGCATAATAATATGATATACGCGCGCGGTATTATATGCACGACGCGGAGCCGTTCGGTTTATTTATTATTATTATTATTATTGTTATTATTATTTACACAATGCTACCGGAATAGGCGGGGGAATCTACAGATTAAAATAGTTTGACGTCGTATGCGAGCCACGCGCGCGTAACTATGGAATTATGATTTTAAATCTAGTCGTTTAATATTTATAGGTCGATTATACACTCGTCCTTAATATATATATCTTTATTTTATTTTTTTTCTATCTCGAAACGTTCCAAAATGTCGTACGACGACAATGTAAGGATAATTTAATACTCTTACCGAATTTAGTTTTACGAGTACATTCCTTGGAAAAATAAAAAAAAATAGGACTAACCGAGCGTTTTATACAGATATGATCGAATAAATAATAGTAGGTAGTGGAAGTCTGTCCGTTTAGAGAACGTTTTAATTTAAAATTAATTATAAGATTTTAAAACGCTTATTAAACAAATTGTATTAGAAGAATAAAACCCAGTTTTTAAATTAAACACCTGATAAAGTATTGATCGAGTCATTTGAAAAATGATTAGACCAGCGGAAACTTGACACTGCTAAACGAATTCGTTTCATCGCACAACGATTTCGAATAAGTAATTTTAACCGTATGCACAATTTTTTTTGATTTTTGATTGAATTCATTTTTGCAGTTTACGTAGAGCTTTGATTTCGTTAACTTTTAGATTTCAAACGACCGACGTAAGTTGCGTATCAATCGATACCGCGCTCGTCGAATGCTCGCCGCCCGCGCCAGTTGGCATAATGATTTAATCTTATGTCGTAATTAATTGCTCGCTTAATTTATGTAGGTAATCTCTCTGGGGTTGGATTATGAATCCCGGGCCGACCGTATTGTTTTTGCCGAAGAGAATAACAAACAACGCGCGTAATCGTCCGAGAGAAGAAGAATAAAAATAAATACTCCGAGATATAAACCTTTTTTTTTCATCACGATTGTCCGCGCGTATACTATACCTACGCGCCGTCGCATTACTACACGTATAAACGGACCGCCGAACCAAGCCTCTCGTATTATAGCCGTTACAGCCCTTCCGGTCCAAAAAGCTCTTTTTATAGGGCCGTAAAAAGAAAATCAAGAAATCCCGTTGGCCACGAGGACTCGTCCCGCAACGCGCCGAACGCATAAAAACAATCGCAGTTTAGCCGCGCGCTCGTCGTCGTTAAATCCCGCGGCGGTGACGTCACCCGTTTTTCCCGTTCGATAGGGGATACATTTTTAAACGCGCAGCCGGACGCGAGAAGATCGGCCGCCCGCAGGATTTATTTATTTGTCCGACAGTCGCGCGTCGATCGAACAATCCGCTCTCCGTCGTGTTTTCAGCGCCAACAGGACGGGGGCTAAGGATTCGGCACTTTTGGCTTCCGAGGCGAGTGAGGAATGTATTGATTTTATTCTAATGCGTGTGCTTGACTACCTGTCTTCGCGGTTAGGTGTTTCCTTTGCAACGACCGACAATATTTGCACTCGTCATCGTTATTATTATTACTTATGCACAGCAGGAAAATTACTATTATTAAAATCGCCAACGACATTTCATTTACGTAGAAGCGAAATGTCGCAGTTTTTCCACGGGATTTCCTTTTTAAATATAATTTTATTTATTTATCCGTTGTTCGCTACGAGTCGATAATCCTAAAATCTTACGAGTACATATTCTTTCATCTTATCGCTAACGTTATATTATTATATTACACCGGAGCAAAGTACTTTTTTGATTCATATAATATTATAAACTGTATTACGTTTTCTGTTTGAAATCCCGGTACAATTTTTAATATTAAAATCCCAGAGACGAATGACACACGTCGCACGATAGTGATCTCCGTCGTGTACAAAATGCGACGTCGTGATACCCACAAACGGATACAAGGCTATCCGCCAACGGTGTATTATCAATATTTGTGTTTTAATAAATTATTATCCATCGCATTGGATATCGTAAGGACGCGTAAACTCAACGATACTAATAATAACAAAAATAATTCTACAGCGTTTTAATATATGCGTTTTATCAACACTTTCTGGCAGGTTTACTCGTCGGAGCACACGCGGCTCTCGCCTTCCATTAGCCGTGTAATAAAAAAAATAAAAAATAAATATATATATATACGTATATATTATAATACCAAACGTTTCAGTTTTTAAATCTAATGGGCCGAAAACAAATTTATGTATATTTAAAACACATGGCGGCGTGGTGCGCGCGAGAGAGCCGAATAAACAGCGGTTTTACGTCGTCGAGCCGTTAAAAAACAATCGGATCGCATGCGGTAGAAAAGGATAAAAGAAAGGATATAATAAATGATTTCTGTTAATGATACGTTTCAAGTCGCGCGGCGCACGCACACGTGACGTGACGGGGTCGTGTAGTGTGTGTGTGTGTGTGTATATTTGTGTACATAAATATAATGTCTGTACCAAATGGTTCCTAAACTGAGAAAGATCTAGGCGAGAGTGACCTAGGACGCGAGTGATTTTAACACAGTGATCGCGGAAACTTCTGAATCGCGATAGTATAGAATGACGTGGATTTCAGTAAACGTTATTTATAATAATATTATAAGTCTAAAACTTTACCGCGACCACTCGTTTGAAATTATAGTCTACAATAGTATTCTAATTTTTCGACATGAGTTTTGTAACGAGAACGACAAATCAAACTAAAAACTCGCGCGTTTAACTCTCTTCTAACGAGCTTAATAAACCTAATATATTATTATAAACGTATATACGGTAGCCTTCCGTAAGCTCAGACTGGTGGAAAAGGTCGAGAGAATACGATTGCCTTCCTTAATTAAATTTAAAGTGGATATGAAGTTTTTTTCTTGTTAAACAAATTAATAATTGTCGAAAAGACGATTATTTTCTCTTTATTGGAGTGGTTCAGAAAATTATAATGTAACAAGTAAGCACTCGTGTAAAGAATAAATTAATATAATATAAAGTAATAGTTAATAATAACTATCGTGTATCGAGACAATTATTTATACGAAAAATCGACTACACGTATGGATTACGTCGATTATTTTGTAATTTAAAAGATAAAAAACTATTCAATTTAAGTGTTTTATTAATGAGGCTTACGCGGTCAGTTTAAAATTCAATCGACGCCTTGAAAACGTCCGTTATAGTTTTAATTGTCAAATCGATTGAAAAAAAAAAAAACAAAAATATATAATATGAACTTAGCCTCGAATACGCGTGCGTGCGATCAAGTCCGTCGGACAAATACGAACACATTATTGTAACAACGCCGTGAAGAGTTCACTATTATTGCTCGTGACGTTGCTCGTGACATGTTTGCACTGCGGCAGCACGAACGACGTTCGCGCGCGATTTTCAAAAGCTACTCGTTCGTAAATAGTATTTACAATAATAATATCCACATTGTATGCATACCGATCAACGCGCGGGCGTCGTGTTTGTGACGGGTCGACGTTCCATCGCGATTGCAGTCGTCGTCGATTGGCCGCAGTCGTTGTCCACTCGAAAATATCAAATTCGATCGAGCCCCCCTCCAACTCCTTCCGCCCGCGCTCGTATTGTATTCGCCACGAACATTGCGCATTGTCGGGGCATCGGCGACGTTTCTTGAAAAACTTTCTCGGAACGCGAGACGACGACAATTTCACGACAAACGTCGTGTTCCGGATACGGTTTTTTTCTTCTACATTAAATATTCCAAACAAGAATAAACCCGTGCCGAAGATTACACGTTTTGAGAACGCGCCACGAGACTTTTCAAAACCATTTGTGCCGTAAAAAGTCCGAGCTGCGGTAATTATCATTGTGCGTGCGCGCGTGCGAACGGAAAGTAAGAGTATACCTACACGCACCGGCACACATCGACAGCAGGACACGGCCTTGGCGTACAGATAATATTATATAACAAACGTACAAAGTGCTTTGGATCCGATTTTCAAGGATTTTCGACGCGTATCGATGTTAATAATATGATAGCCACGAAGACGGCGAAACCGAACGCATTAAAACGCACGAGCCACTCCTTCGTCCGCAGTCTAAGACACGGGCACACCGAACGCGGTAGGCTATTCCACGGCGGCGGCGTCTCGACGCACGGGGTCCGGAGGTCGAAACGAGTTTCCTGCGCGATCGATCGCCGCTAAAAGATTAATCCGTCACGTCGGTCCTATCCGAAAAATCGGCTGCGGCGGCGACGCGTTGCCATCGTCGGACCCGAAGGCATAATATACACGGGCGGGGAGGGGGGGGACAGGCGTTTTTTTGTTTGAATTTATACGCCATGACGAAAATCAACTTGATATTAAACGTATCCTTAAATAATCGCAATGTATTATTTTTGTTTTTGATTACCTGCGTATTAAGTAACCAAGTATTATAGACTTTAAAAACATTCGGAAATACGTGATTCGATCGTCCTGCGCGTATAGCAATAAGCGAAAAGAAAGAAAAAATACACCCTAATTTTCTACAAATTCGCAGCCCCGTCTGCTGCGCGGACGGCAAACGGAATAACGTCGTCGATATATAATATTTCCGGTATTAAATACGAAAAAAACAAAAAAGCCACTCCGAGTCTGTAACATAACTATAATAAACGGATCCGGAAGCGTAAACGGCGGCGTGGTGTGCTTGTTTCCCTTCTCGTTTTTACGGTATATTAAATGGCGGTGCGTTTTCGCCGTTCCGCAGTGGCAAAGTGCAATTTTCGGGTTCGAGTATCGTCGTTCCGAGTCATCATCTCTCGACGGCCGTTGGTCGCAGGACAATAAAACCGTCGTCGCATCGCCCGGAACGCGGAAACGGCCGGCGATAAAGTCTCTTTGCACGCAGCTCGCGTCTTACCCACCCTCCTCCCACCAGGTCGCGCGTAAAAAAAAAACAACGAGAGAATACGATACGCGCGTAACACAATGTAGCCGAAGGTAAAAACGCGTATACTACACGCTGTTATATTATATTATAGCGCGTACACCGTATCCCTGGAAAAACGCGAGTGTAGCGAATATATAATGTAATGTTATACGCGCGCGAGCGCGAGAGATGTTACACCGAAACGGAATATCGTCGGGCCGAGACGACAATGCGCGGCGAAGCGGGTACTATGCAACGGTACAGGTCACGATAATATAACATATCGCGTCGTCGATGAGAAAAAAAAGAAAGAAAACGCATTTTAAATATCGAAAAACGGGTGAATTTTTATCTCTATCGACTCGCGTCCATTTAATGGATACCGCGATTATTTTATTGATCGTTTCTCGACTTGCCGGATCCGAAGTTCTCCGACAATCCGCGATGAACAATAATTACGGTTCGAAACTCCATTATAGATTTGTCTGTAAGATTATTCGTCGCAGAGAAACTGTTTTTCGTCGAATTAGTTAGATTTTAGTCGAATACGAGTCAATATATTTTTACAAAAACAAACACACTCGCGTTATAAACGTAATTAAGAGGGGCGCCGAGCTCTGTGATCGACGCCCAGACTACAATCGATTCCGACAGTGGTTTTTAGTGGATTCTTTTTTTTTATCAGACATTCGTCGCGTGAGATACGGCTTGCATATCGGGGCGCCGCCGCCGCCACAGTCTCGATATTACGTAGACAATCCACTTTTCTCGTCCGTAAATCTTGTCCGTCACGTCGTCCTGCTGTCGGAACCGTAGTTTTCGTCCCATTTAGAAGGCACTACCGCCGCGCGTCTCCGGGGAGTTTCGTTCCTGACCCGAAGTCTTGTCGAGCCCGTTAGTTTATGTGGCACCGTCTCTGCAGGCGTCTTCGGTCGGTCCGTCTGGTTTTCCGATAACTTTTCGAGTCTCTAAAACGGCCCGGGGGAGTTGATGCGGCCGTATAGTATTGTCGTTACATTATATTACAGTCGGGTACTTAAGAAAATGTATGGTTCTATAGATTTTATCAATTTTATGAACATATAAAAATAATATTAAGTGTGTGTGTGTGTGTGTATATATGAACGGTTTTCTAGTCACGTAGTGTAAGTTTTTAAATTCTGTAAAAAGTCGTGTTTGATGATAAAAAATACAAATCGCGTCGAGCGTTTAACAATTATTACGAATCAATTAATATTCGTCCTGGACGCGGAGGCCCCGAAAATTCGAATCGCGCCGCCGAGGGCGAACCAACATTCTCGAGTCGCACACGTGCAAGACCAGACGTTTCCGGCCCGCGTTTTCGTGAGTCGTCGCACACGTTTCGTGTCTTTCGAGGAAGCCTTTCGCGACGGCCGTATTGTATTGTCAAAGCGATCGCGTTATTAAAGCCGGGCGCGGCGCCCCCGGGCTTTGATACGAATCGTCTTCCGGTGCGCAAACCGCACACGACGAAAAAAACAACGATATCTCGTTACCCGCTCGGCGGCCGAACAAACAATAATCGTGTTTTTATTATTATTATTATACCGATACTTTTTCGATAGACCATACGTGTTGTAGGCGTATACAGTGCAAACGATCATGGGCCGGTCAAGGAAATCGTATTATTTATGAGATTCGGAGTGAAACGAGAGTGAACATCACTCGCCCGAATAAGATCACGTTTCGGATCGTTTAGCCCGACCACGTTTACCACAACGAATATTTATGCCCGCCCGGGTGGACTTTTTGAAAATGTTCGGCAGAGTCCGTGCCGAATCGTCCGATGATCGAATAAATTTGAAGAAATCGATAACAATCGCACTCGACGTTTCTAGAATCGTATAATACGTATCGCAGTTACGACCCCGAGTAGAAAACTTTTGGCTTTCGGCCTCGTTCACGAAGACGTAAACGCCGCAAGTATCAAAATAATTACGCGCCGCCCGCATTATATATATACATATATATATATATATATATATACGAATATACACAATATAGAGTAGTTTGTTATACGTTCGCGTCCGCCGAGAGATAATGAGTCTTTTCTCGACTCGCGTAATTTACGCGTAATTATTATAAATGTCTTGACATTTAAACGAAATTTAAGTAATCAAAAACGAAGAAAAATAAATGTACATACATACATGCCGCGTTGACCGTGTTACAACCCATTATATTATATAGCGATTTTTTTTTTCTCTCCTCTCCAAACGATATAAACATTGTAATTTCGAACCGATAATTAATATATACGTACACTTGACCGTAGCAGACGTCAATGCGTCACCTTAATCGGATTAACGAGAATAAAAGATAACGCACACACGACCGACCGTGTACAATATTTTATATAGGTGTATAATATACGAATATTATAATATTATATAGGTAGGTATAATATTATGATATATTATTATGTTGATTGGAAATATTTAATCTGCCTTAACTCGACAGCCGGCGTACGTGCGCGCAATTATAAAGTGAATTAAAATATTTAACTACTACGATATAGGTATTATAAAACGTCGCGTACCAATAAAACGTGTTACGTATTATAGAAGACTTTATTAATATCGCCAGTGCACCGTGACGTATCGTTTCGAGTATAGCCGCAGTATCCGATATCGTTGTGTATTGCTATCTCAAATCTCGATGCGTTCCGTAAACAATATTATAATACTGATCGCGCGAGTACTTGTAAAAAAAAAAAAGCTACGCGCGAGCGTCATAGACGAAAATAACTAAACTGTTTTAATTGGCGCCGCGTAAACGCGCGGTTTGAATTCGCACTCGGCACACGTTTTTTTTTTTTTTTTCATAATCTTCTCGTTCACATTACAATGTACGCGACGAACGGACGTATCGAGTGGAGTTTTGCGATGACAATCGTACGTTGTAAATTATATATTGCGCTCAAACGTCGGAGCGATCAATGCCTATTTTAGTCAAAAAGCGGTGCGCGCGATCCGTTCCGAGTGCGAGTCGGACGGCGTAGCCGAGATTTTAATGCGACGAATTTTAATTAGAGCGTCTAGGAAAATGTTTTCTCTCTATCGAAATTAGAACCTTTTCACGATTGTAAAGGAGGATTGCTGCACGATTCCGCGGGTAGTAGACACCCGAGCTGTAAATAATCGACCCGATCGAAACGAAAAAATCCAAGTGCGCCGGTTTCTTTGTAGAAAAAAAAAAGTAATAGTCCGGTTCGATACCGCGCGCGTACGTTTGAGCGACCTCTAATAAATTATACGTACACTCGGTGCACGGATTACCCCGTGTTTGGCGATAAATCGACTTTCTAGAAGGTATTTCATTTTATAAAACACACGCACGTCAGTGCATCTTTACCGATCGAGAACATGGAAATATCAACGTCAACGCGTATATTATACGTACACGCGCCGACGGCATATCAAACGGTTATTGTAGTAAAGATAAGTCAAACGAAACCTGCAAGTACGTTAGCGAGACTAATGACGTGGTCGGTAAGAAATAAAAGAGTTTCATTGAAATGTTTTATTGCAACGATATAATCCTCCTTCCGTCGCGTACGCCGAAGAACCATTGTTTAAAACTAATATTTGTACGTTATATTATTAGGTATTATAGTGGTACGATCGATCATATTTTTATCGCGCGACACAATATTATACAACCACGCGCGGGTATTACATAAACTCACGAGTGTTCTAATCAAAAAACAAAACCTCCCATTTATAATATTATAATATTTTTTGTACGTACTCGAAAATGTTGGATATTTAAATCTTATCTTCGCGACTGTTTAAAGTGTGCGGTTATCGACTCGAGTGGATTTATTGAAACGACCGAAAGGTAGAGTTTTCCAAAGATTTTGATCCGCTTCGAATAGACTCTAAAACAATAAAAACGTAATACATTAATAAATTTACATGTTTCTTTTTCAAAAGGTTTTAAAAAAAAAAACGCAACGCGATAAGAGTTTATCTCGTACGACAACTATTATAATATCCGTGCAATAATATTAATTATATTGTTCTTTATAAATTGTAATATTTAAAAAAAAAACACACACATCACCTTTTGAAAAGTTCAAATTTAGACCCTGCTGAATTGATTGCTCAAATGACGTCGGTCACAACTATACGGATTTGTCTGGAACGAGCCGAAACAATATGTCAAGACCGGTCTGAAGTGTTTTGTCACACTTTGTAGGCGACTCGACAAATGTTCGAGCACTCTTTCGGCGTGACGTACTGATTAATATTTACGAATAGAGAGTAGCGAGTTATAAAATTGATATGGAAAAATGAAATAAAAATCTAAAAAGCACTAAATAGTATTTGCCCGAGATATCCGGTTCCGAATCTATCGCGAAGGAGAATATAATATCGCCAAGGATATCTCGTTCTAATCCCGAGCTCGGGATTTAAACGGGCGCGCGTATTTTCGTCGGTTTTCCTCTTGGCCACCGTGCCAGCGACCGCGATGGCTGCCGCGCGACAACGATTAACCCTTCCGCAGAGATCCGTATCGTTTATAAGACTGTTCGCAACAATGGCTCACAGTGTTATAGTGCGCGGAGATACGACTCCTTCCGCGACAATGTATAACGTATTACGCGTGCCGCGCAATAAAGTCCCTTCGGACGTGGCGAAGCGGAGACAAACGTTTCCGAACAGATAACGTGCCAAAAGCGGTCCTGTCGCTTTGTATATATTACTGCGGTCGTCGTATGTTTTGCGTTCGGTTAAGTACAACGATTAAATCGCGCGCATGATATCGCACACTCGTATATAAATACATAATATAAATCGCACGCCCGATTAAAAAAACGATAAAAAAAAAAAACTCGGATTATCATATAAATAATACATGATCGGAAATGTCAAAGGAAAACGTTTTATTTTAAAGACAACTGTCTAAAAACCGAATTGTAACCGAGTCCCGTCGATTTTGAATAATTGGGTTTGAATTTAATTTAATTTTTACGTGAAATGTTTTTTTTTTCAACGCGCGTTTTTTACGGTTATTTTTATCATTTCCGCCGACTGACGTGCACTACAGTCTATGAATTATTTTTAAAATTTCGTCTTTTAAATACACTTCACACTTCATTAATAATACCTCCGTTTTGAAATACTTTCCACGGACCGCGCGGTATAACTGTGCGCATTAAAATTCGTTACGAACGCGCGTTACTATGAAAACATAATAAGACACGGTAATTAATATAATTAAACTGTAGCATTTGTGAATGTCTAAGGGGAAAAAAAAAATCGAAAAAACATTCTCGTAAAAAAACATATTTCGAGGTTTATCAACTGCTCTTTTGCTTTTTCTTATTTTTCGTAACGTTACGTGAATATTCGGAATTTTTCAGTGATTACCCAACCTAATCTATAACTGTTTCAACAACATGTTTCGATGTTTTTCAATTTTAATAATTAAAGGACCTTGGTAATAATAAAACGTATGACACAATGCTGAGCACGGAAGAGTTTAAAATCGAAATTGAGTTAAATGTTTTTTACGTTCCATTTAGAAATGTTTTATTATTGTCCAAAACTATAGAGAAAAATCGTAAAATGTTGTAAACGGTTTAGAATCAATTATCATTGAAGGGTTGATATTTGTTTTCTTCAAAAATTGTCCTTAATTAATTCTTCGCACGAAGAACATTCCAAATATCCAAGTGAATTCTAGACGTCCACTCTTTTGGCGCCAGAGTGTTCCCCGTTTCTCCTACAATATACTCTCGATGTGTCCTACGCGTTTTATACCCGAGGATTTCGAAAAATATCTTAAGTGGTCGGTTTCGTCGGCACGTTATTTCGATCGTCGATTAGAAAGCGTCTTATTATACCATTAATCGAGTTGATTTTTTTTTTTTATATTCACACGTTTTTTTCTTTCTTTTTGTACTGAACGGAGCTGTAAAAAACATATCGGTTTACTTTCATTACTCGACGACTCGAATCGCTTTTTCCCTTATACCAATTCGACCTAAACGAGTTACGAAAATCGGTCCATTCGCCTTGGACGTTGTTGAATGTATAACGCGTATATGGTCGGCCGGGAAACAGATGGACGGATAGACGAACAATAGATTGCCGTAATATATTCGTCGGTCGGGTGTGCCGTGTTAGAGACGAATCGAGCGCGCAAAACAGGTCGCAGAGGAATACCATACGAAGGTGTCGAATACGTATGTACTGCACGTGTGCGCACGTATAGTATTGTCTGGTGCATTACACATGCAGTGCGAAATGCACGCGAAACGCGTGCGCATATAACATAATAATAATAACAATAATAATAATATTATAAGATAAAATCGTATAAATAATTATCTGCTTTATACGCGCTGCTCATTGTACACCACCGCGCGTGTGAGATAAATAACGATTTTAATTACCGATAAACATAATAATATAATATATTATAATATAATAATTACGCGCGCGCGATTTCATATACACTGCACCGTCGTCGTCGCGGCCTATTGCACCGGTATGGATTTGCATAATGTATTACTATTACACCGAGTGCATAAATGCATTTTATTATTACTATAGTGCCGCCCGTTAATGCGTTACGTGCGCTCAAAATGAAATACATTTTCAAGTAAGTGTACGCATTTATGTATGCTTGTATTAAACGCCGAGGAAACAACAATTGCAACGAAGGCCTCGTTTTTTAACACACACAATATCGTCGTCGTTAAATTTATTTTATATTATTATTGTGCACGCGGCGGAGCCCACGTCGCCGTTGTAAATCGCGCTTTCGACGGAAAAGGGAAACGCTGCACTTACGCCGCCACTGCACTTAACCCGTTGCATTCGTGCACGCAATTATTATTGCTATCGCTACACACGCGCGCGTGCGCGCATTCCGAAAAGAAAAAACAAACCGGAAAAGATCTATTCGTCAAACGAATTGCTACTGCGGCACGTCGCTTTATACCTAACCGTTACGAAAATTTAATAATTTCCCTCGTATCTGATCGCGTTCACGTAAAATTATAACGCCACGCGAACATTATACGTTCACGACGCGTACGACGCACCCCACACCTGTGTGGACGACGCAGGACGCGTGTCCTGTAAAGCGTCCTCCGAGGAATCGTTCGGACGCGAATTCGATCGAAAACCGATTACGGGCGATTACAATATAATTACATCTTGCGTTGTTTCAAATTTATTTCACGTAAAATCCCAAGTCCAACCTTCCGCGGAAAAGATTACAGGCGTTTCGGGATGGAAATCGAGTTTGTCTCACGGATTGCTTACAGAAAAAAGGACGACAGTAAACTACAATGAGAACAAGTTTAGGAAACGATTGTGTCGCGTGCGCGGATCATCAACGAAGGCTACTCGAGTGTTTTATATTTCAATGAAATTCAAAAATAATATTTAAAATACACACGCGAAAAATTGAATATTATATTCGTCGTGACGTTGGGGTTTTTTTTTTTCGAAAACGTTTTAAAAACGCACTTGAAAACGAAACGTATTAATAGATACCGCGAGTCGGTTTTTAATCGAACTTCAACAGTCGAATTTAATGACGTAATACTTTTAATTTGTTCGTACCTAAATACGAAACGTTAATTACAAATAATTACTGCGTATGTTGGTCAATGTCTAATAAACGCGACACGACGACGGCCGAAAGAAAAAAAAAGAAAAAGATTAAAATCAATATTTAATACTCGGAAAAATATTTCGAGTATAATATTTCGAACACTGTTGCATTACTCGATATTAAAACTGGGCCAAATAGTCATATTATACTCGTTTAACCGTCACGTTTCACAAGTATATTGTATATTTGTGACTGAAGCTGAGTATGTATTTCAAAGACTACAAATATACGGAACGATATTTTTTCAGTTCAAACGACAATGTTATTTTAACGACCAATTCAAACCAACTGCGAAAAACAGTAAACGTTTCTATAAAAAAAAACCTCGTGAAATGTTTTAACACGACGGGATTTCTAGTAATTGAAAAACGAGTACTTTCGAATTTCATATTATATTATGTAAAATCGTTATGACAGGACGTACGCGTTTCCCTAGCACTCTATTAGATTTCGGGTCGAATCAAAAAAGGAAAAAAAGCGAACGCTCCGTGTCCCGAATACTGCAGGTTATTACATTTTTCCGCGGGACACCCAGCCCGTACAATACACTTTACACGATAACAATTCTATTCGCAACAGAAATATGAAAAATATAAAATATTCGGGAACGCGCGCGCGTGTGTTTCGAACCGAAAAGTCCCATTTACGAGCGAGTAGGCGTATAGTACGGAATATTACGCGTATAATAATATACAGGCCGACGACGACGTTTCGCCGCATATCGACGACGCAATGACGTAACGTTTTATATTTTCGGTCGTATTCACAATGTGTGTGTGTGTGTGTGTGTGTGAACTTTTCTTTTTTTCCGGCCGACTTGCATAACGTTCGCGAGATTATTATATACGTAATGTTACGCCGAAGCTATGGAGGCGCTACGGAGTATTATATTTTACATAACATTTATATACGACTAGGGTGGCTTTTGTTAACGTCACTCGTTCGCTCGGTCAATTTATATGTTTTCGAGAAAGCGAAAAAATAGAAACGTTCGTATAATTTCGGGTCGTGTATATTTTGTCTTTTAAAATATACCCGAAAGTGTTTTCGGAGGAAAAAAATTAACGTTTTTCGCTATATAAAATATCCCGGGGGTAAATGTCTACGTTTTACTTTCATTTATTAAACGACAGAATATATTTTGAACCCGACGAAGAGGTGTATGCGAGTTTGGGGAAATTCGGCGCGATTTTACCACGAGTCAGATATCCCGTCTCGGCTACACCGAGGTCGTCAAAACTTTGAACGCTTGCGAAAAAAACATAACACTGACCGCCTACTCGATATTAGATTTGATTTATTAGTCGGACAAATTTTCGGATAATTAATAATGCTACATCTCGTCCGAGACGACGATAAATATATAACAAGGTGATCGCGTAAAACTAAATATTTCGGACGGCTTTCTATTGAAACTAGTTATCGCGATTTGCGAAACGCGACTACTTTATTTTATTTTTTTATTTTTTCAAATTATTTTAGCACCGGGCTTGGATTAGCAAATCGTTTTTTAAGTCACAGTAAACAATGATCTCGAATCAATCAAAAACCGACTGAATTACCTACGGCTATTTTAAATTGCAATATACTCGGGACATTCTAAAACCTAAACCACTATAAAAATATAGTACGCGACGGTTAATATAGTATTTTCTCGATAAAGTGTTTTCGTCGGAATATAACCAACGCGTGGTGTGAAATATTTCAACTTTACTAATTTAGTCTATAAAAGTATTAAAATGTATTATTTATTTACCTGTCAAACGAGCCGACAGCCGACGAGTAGTAATAATGTTGTCAGAAAACCCGAAAATCGATATCTTCATTGTTGACGTTATGAAAACAAAAAAAAAAAATTCGCATTAACAAAGCATTCGAACTGATATTCAAAAGTTTCGAGAATCAAAAGACCTGTTTGTGAGATGTAGAAAACTTAGTAAAAACAAAAAATCCAACGGAAACAATCGTTGATTTTTCTTTGACTTTTAATTTTGCCGAAAAACAAATCGTCGTACAGACAATCAAAATATATGCTGTCTCTCGCGTGAAAACGCACTCTTTTCGTCGACGCTATTTTATCATCTCAAAGCTGAGCGGCGTTTCCACACAGTAACAAATTATATTTAAACGAGCGGGGCTCTCACTGGTCTTGTGAGCTCAATAAAAATAAATATTCAAACGTTTCGCATCGAGTCGATGGAGGACATCGGATCCTATTAATCGATCGTTGCGAGATGTGAAAACACCGCGCGAAACAGCGTGTAAACCACCGCGACTTGGACGAACCGGCCCACAGCGCTCTATAAAAAAATATTATACAATACGCGACTCGTTAGAACACGAGCGAACAATAATTATGTATTATTGTTATCGGCGCCCGCGGATCGACCAATTAAATGTACGCGATTCGTATACGTTACACATTTATACCACGCGTTACACAACATATTATAAATATATCTCAATTGTTTAAACGGTCTGTGCGTTTTGCGATTACGCTCGCCGTTCGCGTTCGGTACGTCGAACGTTGAATTTTTATCTATAACGGTGATTTCAGTTGGAAAAAAAAAACAATTATGACAATTAGGTTCAATGTATGTGTTTTATATAAGTTCAAGGTGTACGCCACGCCGCGCGATCGATTAAATTCCTATTGTTTCCTATAGATTATTGATTGATTTATCGTAATTGTATTTTTACCGAGTAGTACGCTCGTCGCGTACCGTCGAATACTGAACCCTCCAAACCGCAAATACAATCGGGCACAATTATATTATTATGTAGGTTCATGCTGGTAAAAAGTTGTCAGAGATTATAACGAGTGAATGGATAACCGATGGTTTGTACGAGAGACGGTGACGTTTTCTACGGGCGACCTAAAAGCATATCCAACTCATCCGAAGGACCACGTAAGTCCGGTGTCCAAATCTAAACCACAATCTGTAAAATCTTATGAAAGTCGCGTGCTCGTGAAAATGCGACGGTCGCGCGCACGCGTGACTTCAAAAACATTATTTCGGATGGTCTGAAGAGTCTATTATAATCGAATCTCCGGTGAGCAGAAGAATGTTTTCAGTATTTTTTTTTATAGGGCTCTCGTTTCGGTGTTTTTAAGTGCGCGTCAAAGCGCTAGAAGTGGACTTTTTTTGAACGCTATACGACTTCCGCGGAGGACAATAATAGCACGCGCTCGTTATGATATTATCGAATAAATCCAACGGATACGATATTATAAAATACGACCCCGCGACGCGGAATCGTCGCCCTCGATCAAAAGTCGTATCGCGCACGCAAACGGGCGTACACGGCAGACTAACCTAACCTAACCCCGCCGTCACAACACGGCGCGGCGGGTGTAAATTATATAAATTTAGAACGGGAAGAAAATAACACCGTACGGGTTTTTTTTTTCTAGAAAATTCAAAAAACGTGCGCTCGTTATTGTCATAATAATAACAACAACAACGTTCACATATTTTATCGATCGGCCGGCTTTCGCCGGTGCAGAAACGTGAGGGCGGCCCGCGTATCTATTACGAATACCGTGTTATTATAATGGGCATACCTACATCGTATATCGTACGATTCGAGGAAATAAATAACCAAACGTAATGGCAATAATAATAATAATAATAACGTACGAGTTTCGAGGAAAAGACAAAAGCCTCGAGCCGCGACTAATTATCGTCCGCCGAAAGTCCGCCGCCGTCCACATTGTGTAAAATTATGCGTGCGTATACGCCGGGGCGCGCGTAACGTTCGTGAAATTACGTATATTCGACACCGGCGGCGTATCGCATACATTAAAATTTATAATATTATAATATACGCGCGTGTATACGCCTATATGAATATTATTTATTTAAACGCCGCCGTCGTAACGTTGTTTTATTATGTTTGCCGGCCGATAATCGAAACGATGAGGCGATAAAACACCGCTAATTAACACACCGCCTGCAAACTCGCAACGACGCGCCTTAATCGGTCGGGTTTTTTTTAATATGCTAACCGCGAAAGTGCGATATAACGTTACACGGCGACGTCGTTATTGCCACGCTTGTCGCGACATCGCACGGTAATGCGAAATACACGCGAGTGAATCGATGCCCTGGAAAATCGACAAAAACGCCCTTACAAAGCCCGCGCTGTAACGCTAGAGAATTACTCGATTTTCTTTTATAATTCGCATATTCCTAACCATACTACACTTTATTAATATACGTAAACAAAATACGTACCACTACCGCGGTATACTTTCGGACTTGATTCTCGCTGCAGGACTCTATCCTTGGTCGTTACGACGACGACGTGCTCGTTGTTGACGGTCCGATGAGTATTAATCGCTATTGATTTCGGATGTTGACGTTCCAAAAAACACTGCATTCCGACCTGAAAACGCAAAAATGTGCACTTGATTAGTTATTAATTTTGATCAACGATAATAATCAATGGGCACACATAAAAACTAACGTCAAATAATAGAACAGTGGGAAAACGAGCGCGCAATCGCCAAAAAATGACCTTACCCGTCGAAAATCGCCTCTAAACATATCGAAAAACGTGAAACGAAATTGGTTTTTGTTTTTATGTTTTTAGCCAGAAAAGCATCGTCTAAAAGACTCGGAAAAACATATCATTACGGTTAATAATAAAACGGTCGATCTAATGACTTTTTTAACGATTTGCTTACTTTTGGGATATAACATTTTATATCGGAAACCGTTTTATATCGTATTTCTTCAACCGTTCGTAAAAATATACGACGTTCGAAGAACCGGAAAAAAATTAAAGTCAAAATACATTAAGTAAGTATTTAGGTATTTTATGATTTTTATCGGAAGACAATAAACTCGCGATAGAGAGTCGTTTTATTATTATTATTTTGTTTACATAGACGCGACGATATGTTGCGACATCAAAGGTCCTACATATTATATTATGTTACTTGTGTAAGTACAAATACATATTTTTTTACTTTCCTGTAAAATAAAGCAATTTATAACTATACAAATAGCAACAATGGCTATTAAACACAATGACGATTGAACAATGGTGATTAAGGACACAATACATTTTTTAAGGTAAAAATCGTCTATTATCGTCTTAATCGAATTCGAAAAACAACACACGAGAACGCCATAATATTTCAGACTTTATTGGGCACCACGAGGGGCTGAGTACCATCTCGCGAGATGAGGGAGTAATATCACGTGTCATCTCCCCTAAAACTTCTTCTAAATTTATTATTCACAAAATTCACGATATTCGAAATACAGAGTGGGCACCTGGGGAGAGGAGGGATAATGACTAGATCGGTCGCGTCCACCGAATGCGCGTGGGTAAATTTTAATCCTTTTCGATCGCGTTCGCATAACATAATATTACGTTGTGACATGTATTCCGTTTGAAATTCGATCGACTTGGTTTCCAAACCGTATAATTAATCATTAATACGTATTACGTACGAATAAACTCAATGCCGCGCGCACGCAACGCGTCCTGCACGTTCAAACTGACAATTTCGCGACTGCACCGAGCGCGCGATCTTTAGTATACGATAAAATATTGCGTGCGATGTATTATATACGTATATATTAACTATATTAATATTTAAACACGCGGCCAACGACCGCCGAGCTGTGCGTTTGTTAATAACACGTCGTCATTCGGCACCGTATTCGAGCCAACGCGTAATCGTTTTTGACACTGATATCTGCCAATACGCGGCCAAAATCCCACTCTCGCCGACCAATATTCGCCGTGTAGTATTTAAAAATCAACGAAATGGCACGAAAAAACTTTTGAACGCAAACACGTAATCGATGAAACAAAATAAATAAAGAAGCTCACTCGGTTTAACTGTAATTTAATTTTGAATATCTACCGAAACCAGTGTGTCTATATCGTCGTTTTTACTGGTATTTTAGAAAATATAATCAATTTTCAAGTTTCTAAATTAACTTTTTTCGATGTGAGATTAAATAAAATTAAAAAAAAAAAACACGGGGAGTAGTTCGCGTATCGGATTTACATTACGACGGTTTATTACTCGTCGTGACGGTTATAATTGTTACGATCGAGGTTTGGCCAAATTTACACATAATTATTATTACTTGCGGTTTTCGCCGCGACTCTTTGTCGCGTCAAAGTCTCCAGAAACAACAACCCACCACGGCCTATTTAACCCGTAGCGCGAGTCGTATATCGGTCGGATCCATCGACGACGATGCGTGATGCAGCAGGAGGCTGCGCGGTCTGCAGGTCACAACGGGATCGCGATGATCGTCAGCTGGTGCGTGCAACCGTAAACGTGAGGCGCGGCGGGTAACGAGTGATACTATATAGGTATATATATATATATATATATATGTATGTATGTATATAACGATAAGGCGAGAGAGAAAATAAATAGAAAACCGCATAAAAACGAATAGAATAGGAGTGATAAAAAAAAAATAATAATAATCACGATCGTAGAAACGTGTAAAAAAAAAAAAGAGAGAAAAAAGAACGATGATAAAAATAAAATGAAAAAAATCTCGAACAATGAAGCGACGAAACGACCCGTCCACGGCGCACACGCACGCACAGGTTATATATGTACAGGGTGTCTCCCGCGGAGATCTGACATAACTATATTATGTGTTTTGTTCAGTTTGTTATTTTTAAATTTTTTATAATATAATTATCGCCAGAGCCTACAGACGATATAATTATTTTTAATATTCATTTTCTAATATTCCGAAATGGTAATTTAATTTTTGAAAATAATTTTCCATACGATTTATCCCTCCCCTCCCAAAAAAAAAGTCTCCACTGCAGAGGTAAAAAAAAGACCGTAAAAATAAAAAAAAAAACTGTCAAGTTATCACCCGTTTTCCAAATCTCCGCGAAACGTCCATATAAATGTAACGTTCGCCATACTCTATTTTTTTTCAACTTTATGCAATAGACGATCTACTCTATATCATGAGTACTATAAATGACATATTATATACAATATACTACCACGGTATACGGGCGGTATACTGACGTCATTCGGCTCTTCCTGATTGTTGCATGCGCGGCCGACAACGTGCTCATTGTAACATTATTATATATTGTTGTATTATTATCGGGCTCGAACGTTAATGTCTTTGGAAAAAAACTCCATTATTGTGACCTAAAAACACAAAGCGGACGACCTTAAAAAATTACATAAATTAATTGAGCATATATATTTTATTTTTTTTTTTTAAACTAACGATTAGAATATCAACAAACAATAAACATAGACGTCATACGGAACGGAATTTCGCGTGACGTAAATTGAATTATTGTAAACATATTAGAACAACTTTTTTTTAATGAGCGTTAAAATTTTGACCAAATTCGTTAAAAACACGAAACATTGTAAAAAAAACAACGTCACGCAGCCCGTCGAAAACGAACGACTTTAAAACTAATATTTCTCTCGATCGTACGACACTATTTTATCGCGACCCTCTACGCACCGGCGGCGTTGAAAAAGAATCCCGTCTGTCTCATAATTTACAGATAATGCCTTGGTAAAAAATCAAAAAAAAATCCATACTTCACCACCCATCGCGACTATTTGGTTTTGTTATTTTAATTATTTTTTGTTTTTTTTTTTTTTTGTTAATTTTCAGAACTCGTGAACCGCGGGGAGCTGACGCTGCTCCACAAAGGAGGGCGTGCCGTCGAGTGGGAGACATGTGCTAACTTGTCAGGCTTTCGGCGAGAGTACATTTTCTCGTACTAGTTAATTAAAAAAAATAATTCTCTCACGGTCGAATAAAAAACGATGACTATCGATGAGGGTTCTTCGAAACGCAAAACAAAAAAATAATAACGAAATGTTGCCGTCGGACAAGTTCGTATCATTTAAATTTAAACTATTCTATTCGGCTCGAAATACATTTAGACGTATCAAAAAAAGCTTAGCAGGATCGACAGCAACGATTGCCGCGTGTTTCGAAACGCATCGCGAAATTCCTAAGTCAGACGAAAACTGCATCAAAGTGGCAGTGGCTGTCGTCGTCGTCGTCGTCGCGAAGTTGACCCTGAAAAACGCTTCCACGTGTCCGTTTGCACGCGCTCCTCGCGTATTCACACACGTACACGCGCCGTCGTAATATGAGTAAGTAAGCCAGTTTTTATTTAATTTATTAATTTGTTTTTTTCGCGCGCCGAACGTTTCTCGACAACAACACAATACGCACACTAATTAGGAAATGTTATTGAATTACGAGTGCGCGCGTGCGTTTCCTTTTTCGGGCGACGCCACCGCCGGTCGTCGACGAATCGTCGGTATCAAAATCGAGCGACGGGGGATCGTCGGACGAGTTTTTTTCGTTCTGCGGTTCTCAAAAGTGCACGCGAGTGTATGACTTTTGCCCCCGCGAAGACCCAGTGAGAATCCTGCGATCTTCGAAGTTGTCCAGGACGAGGACGTAGACGGTAGAAAATGTGGTCGTATCCGCCACGCGCGCCGGTAGATAAAATCGCGCAAACTTTAAAACTCAAAGAAACCGAAACGATCGAGACGGGAAATTTATTGAACTCTGGGAACCTTACTCGGAGCAATACCAAACCATTGCGCCACGACGAAAATATCAATAAGTGCACTGCTGCAATAATAGTAACTGGTTTGGTGTATATTATTATTGCAATAATATGAAAAGTAAGAGTAGATAGAGCTAACACATAACGTGTTTTTCTTTCTCGAAATAACGCGTGAAAAACATTAATACAAGTATTATTCGTAAATAAATGAAATACTTCCGACGGACCACGTGTAGTCTCTAGCGTACATATATTACGAACTATGTGTCACCGACACTTTTGTAAATTTATTTAATATTTTTCCTGCAACCGTGTACAAAAAACCTACTTGTTGTTGTAAACAACGGATTGTAGATAATTTAATATAAGTTATAGCGAAAAAGATTATAATATACGTATATTATGCGTACTTTTCGAAAGAACAAACACCGTTTCAAATCGAAACGGCGTGTCTCTTGCTCACGATTTCAAACTTATGTCCACTTCGTATTAATAATATGCAGGTGCGTTCAAACCGCTCGAGTGCACGTTCGGCCCTTTGCCGAATTGAACGCGTGACGGAGCTTTCAAAGTATATAATTATAATATTATCGTATACGCGTTATCTCCACGGACCAGAAACGCGACAGCGCCGTTAATCCGATCGGAACTCGCTGCAAACGCGTAAATAATAATATCATTGCGTTGAATGTACGACGCGATTATAGCGCATAGATTGAACTATTTAATAACTGTTTATTCTATTGTGCTGTTGATAATGATCGTTAGATTTAGTTTACCTCGAAAGTTTTGACACCGAGTGCGCGCGCGACCGAGAGCGAGCGGCGATTGAACTTTTCCTCGAACAGCATTTTTACGTACAATTCATTATATACTTTTTATTCATTGATTACGAATACGTATTGGAAATTTACTGTGATGTGACATAAATCGAGCAAAAACTTCAAGTCCCAAACCCTGAATTTAATCGTAAACACGATTGATATAGAGACGATTTATGAATTTGGTTTTGAAAATAATTCGAACGATTTCGCGTCTGTTCATTAACGAGTAGGTATTGATAATAATCAAACCTTTTCCCCTCCCCCCCGACGTAAAAGCTCTTTTCGATAATCGGATCAGCGCGCATAGAGTAAGTTTTTTTTTTTTTTAACTCCAAACGTATTTGTTTGAATTTCTATTGTGAAAACGCGCGCGCGCTCTCGGGAAAATCGTAATCTTTTGAAAACCGTCGGGCGTGTTAACCTTTTGGCTTTCAAACCGTAAAGTCGACGGCGTGCATGTGTGCGATACGTACGGCTATTGTTGTTTCGAATCGCGGCGCACTGTAATACTAATTCATTATATAAATGCAATTATCGCGCCGAACGAGTCGACTGCGCGACGACGTCTCGTAATATGCAATTTCGTATTATTATTATTATTATTATGAATCGGTTGACGCGTGGAAAGTGTAAAAGCGTTAACGCGCTTAACAACGACGAGCACAGTACATATATATGAAATCACGTTTTGTCGGGTTTCTTTTCCGAGTCCCGACGCTACGCAGCCGACGCGCGTACAAATGCACAATAGCAAGTGTAAAATGTATACTACAAATACTCGTATATATGTATACAAACGAATGATTAATTAATTAAAAGCGGAAAACGCTTTCTTTTTTATTCTTTCTGGTTTTTCGTTCACACTTTACTCGTATTTTATCGCGCGTGCGCGCCGTCGTACCACCGGCTTGCGATGACGATAATTATATAATCCTAGTGCAAAAGTCATGTTTTTGTATGCACTACGTCTGTATTAATTTATATCGCAGACGTAGAGAGAGTATGGGGGGAGGGGCAGGCTCAGCGGTGTGAATTTGGGCCAACTATTTACTCAGAGTGAAAATTAAATAATAATAAAACAAACAAATTACGTAATCAAAAAAATTTGAAATTCTGATTTCCTCCGCTAGTTTATCATGTTTATTTTCTTTTTAATTTCTTACCAACATTTCGTTTTAAATAACAGATTGTGAATAAAATGTACAGAAAAAAAAAATTCTAATAAAATCAACGGAATAATTTTTCTTTCTACCCACAACCTATTGATTATATTTTTCTGGTGCAAATCTGTACATTACCGCCGATCAAAATACTCAAACTTAGCGATTTTCCGAGAGAGAAAAAAACTATATCAAATATCATCAACTCGCGCGTTGTTTTTGTAAGATATTATGCGGACTCGGCACAAAGTTTCGGAACACATAGTTTTCGCATCGCGCGCGCAACACAATCGATCAGAACGAAAAACTGTCGTTTCTCCGCGAGACGAGAATAAGAGATAGACATAATACGAGTTTATTTATCATCGTTAGCCAGACAAGAGATTTACGAGGAAATAATCAAATCTGTAGTCGTACTACACACCGCCCTGCCGCAGCATTTTCGAGAAAGAAATCACGAGTGTGCGTGATACTGCCAATGCTGTAAAGTTTCGCTTTTTTTAAACGTTTTTATTAAATCGAATCGAATAGCTATTTTCGTACTGCCCGTGTATATATATATATATATGCATACGGGTATATATGTATGGGCAAGTGTATATAGACTTACGAGTTTTTTACTCTTCAAAGTTTTCCTTATAGAAAAGAACAAAATGTCTAAATCTCAACTCTCTATCGAAACTTTTCATTAACGAGTCGTGTATACGCGTCGCGGACAAGTCGAACGCTGGTTTTTCCCCCCTTAATGGATCCACCCCGAAGAAAAAGAAATGAAAAAGTTTTTTTTTTCTTCTATAAAGAATTCAAAACAAAGTTTAATCGAACTCCCGGGGTGGCCCTCGCCGGAGCTACAAATACAAATTACAGTTTTTCGCAATCAAAAAGGATTGAAAATGTCGTCGTCCCACTGGCGCGCACAGCAGTTCGGTTACATTATTATAATACGCGCTGCGCTGGCGTGCACAACCAGAAATTGTAGGAAATATCGAAACAATAAAATATATGTGTTTACACAACTTTGGATTTAGAAACATCTGATATTTTTATGATTAACGATTATAATAACTATTGAAAGTAAACGAGAGTTGAACGTGGATATATTTTTTTCAAAAAAAATTCAGACTCGATTATTATTACTTGTACTGATTAAAGCTCTTTCCCCCTCACATTCTCTCCCGTTTTTTAGGGGCCAGTCGCAAGTTAAAAACATCGATTTGGTTTTAAAATAAAAACGCGTTGCCTTTTTAAATCACCATCTAAGCCTCTACGTTTTACTATATTTTTCCACCGAATTACGAGACGAAGGACTCGTCCGAACCCTTTTTACAACCCGTATGTGTGCATCAGTGTACGAAGCGTAATGCTTCGCCACAATTATCACGCGCGCGGCGCACTAAAAAAAAAGAAAAAAAAAATAATAATAATCGCTCGGTTCGTTTTTAAATTGCGTTTTATGGCCCGAAAAAGTTACTGCCGCGACCTGACCCGGGCAATTAAGGAAGGTGCGGGTACCTACTCGTGTTTTTTTTCCTTAGGATATTTATTTACTCGTTTTTTAAATATTTTTTTTCATGTTTATTATTATTCCAAACCGATTCGTGGTTTTTACGGACATTTTGTTTTTCTTTATTCTATTCCTGCGCGCGCGCGCGTTACTCGATTTCGAACAACTACGTATACGAACGTCGTCGTCGCGCTCACAATCTCGGCGACCAACGGTACATTGTGCACAACGACAATGGTAGAGAAAAATAAAATAAAAAAATCTTTTAAACTTTTTGCCCGGCTTTGACCCCGCCATCGCCACCGTCCACTACTATCGCGTGTAGATAATAACACGGCGTGGCAGTGCGTATTGTGTACATAATATAATATTATTGCGTTCGCATACGTATTTCACGTTATATTGTTACGCGCGGCGAAAACAGGTTTCGGACATGGTTTATATAAAACGTACATATAAATATAATAACATCATATCCCTCAGGAGCCTCAGGTCTAGACGGCCGATGACAGTTTATACATGAAATATTGTGTCGCGTACAAGACGCGGCAGAGATACGCGCAGAGAGACGTCGTCGTAATAATACAGTGTGTGTGTAGTCATAAACAGCAGCGGTTCTCAAACTGTGTTGCCCAGGGCTCAGCGAGAGACGGATACAAGGAGGAGACGACCGAGGAGCCCTGGGTGATGGCTCGACGAATAAAAAAAGTTTATAAACTACCTCGCGTCTCTGGCCCTACGAACCATTCAAAATTGATATGGCCGAATATTATGCGGATTAGCAAAATGTTTGAAGAAAAATAAATAAATATTTTTTTACGATTATACGGTGACAATGACGACGAGCGCTTCCGTTTTATCGACTAGAATAATATTTTGAAATATTATATTCATACGAGTCCAATGAAATAATTATACAGAAATATAATATTGCATATTATTAATCGCCACTATAGATCTTTAATGATCGTTTTTTCCTCTATTTTTATTTTTATTTTTTTTTTTACTTCAAAGCCGTCAAGTCAGTTTAATTTAATTAGTAAAATAATAACGTGACAGTTTTACTTTGTAAAGCGCATGAATAAATAAATGCGAATAATAAGTGTAGTAAAGAGTCGCGGTTGAAAAAACATGTATACAATTCAATGACATATTTCAAGAGAGAAAAATATGTAAACGCATTAAAATCGACGAATACCTAAACAACTTTTATATGACGTGTTGAGAAATAATAGTTATTGGTTTATTAAAGAACTTTGCAAGATGCAACTTATGTCATCTGCAAATGTCCCATTCGAAAAATAAATACGTACAGACAAAAATATTCTAAATGAGTCTACCTCGAGCAAAAATTATGTGGATATTTTTTTATTTTTTTTCATTAAAAACTATTAATTCGATTCGACATTTCGTTAAAAGTAAAAAAATAAAAATGGATCAGCCTTGACGAGACCTATGACCGTCGATAACCGATAAAAAAAAAAAATGTACAAAAGAATTCGAAAATAAAATATAAGTAGTTGGAAAAGAGACATCAACGTGGTCGGTCACGTATTTTGCGCATTTTTTCTCAAGGGCGAAGAATATAAATGGAAGTAAAGTTTTCGACGAACCGATATGCTTTAATTAACTATGTGACCGACAACCACCGTCGTCGTCGTTTAGATAACTCACGAACAACACGCGTAGGCAGTTTTTATTGAAAATTTAGAACTTATTGTTTTCGCAAAGAGCGACGAGCTGACAACGTATGCGCGCTATTTATACGCATTTTATCTGCGCGAAAACAATATGAATATTCGTATCGTTTTTTTTTTTTTTCGGTTTATTATTATTAGAACATTTCTTCGGTCTTATTAATCTGTGTACGAATATAGCGTACGTGTATAATTAAATCGTGTGAATTCGGACACATTGTTTCGCTAGAAAAAGTACGCGCAATCTCTCGATGAAAATACACTATGCGAGTTTTATCTCGTTACGCGACTCACCGCCGCCGTATAGCTTGGGTTTATAAAAATATATAGTCGTGTCCTTAAAAACGCCATCCTTGAACGTAAAAATACACCGCGTTTCCAATGATAAATATGAGGTAAAAATACTACTAGGCGTGTTTAAATAAAGGTCTCTGGACGACACGCGGAATACGTGCGGAAACGATCGTTTCGACGGGTACGCACGCTTTCGTCGAATAAAGGACACCGGCGCGACGTTCAGAGTTATTTAAAACGCGCGTTTAAATATATGATAAAATTTTAAAAAAAAAAAGTATTCTAGCACGCCGCGGTGGCGCGAGCTCTATAACGCGATGCTTATAACGCGCTAAACAAATTCCGACGATCCGATAACGATTAAAAAAACTATTATTAACTATTAACTATTATTATTAACTATTAAAGGCATTTACTACTATTTACACGAAATACATTATTATTTGCTCTTTGCGAGACGAGAATTCGTTTTACTCTACGGCGACTTTTTAAGCGAGCACGTGAATGGGTTACGCGCGTTAGGTACGTTACGATCGGCGGCGGCTTTTAAAAATTAGACTAGGGGCCATATTTGAACGGTCAGATAATTTGAAACGAAAAGACACGGGCGGTAAAAATATTTTGTAAAATAAATTTACGTTTTTATTCGAGTATTAGAAAGCTTTTGTCCGACGAAAACACTCGCATGTTTTGGACGTTCGTGATAAATTTCAGCGCTATTACTCGGGGTGCTTGTTCTAATTTTCAAACACCCGATATTTATTTTTCACTCGTACTGTGCGCGCGTGAGCACGAGACGCGCGACTACACACACGACTGGCGTTTGGAAACGAAAACCTATAAAAAGAGCGATGTGCCGCCGTTTTAGTGCGGTCGGTCGAGTGTATATTTTACGATCGTCGCGTAAGCGCAGCACACACACGAGCAAATCGCCATCGAATCGTACGTCAGTACGAGTAGAGAAAACACGGCGGAAAATCGAATCGATTCGCCACGAACGGTAATTAAATCGGTTTGAAATGCGCGCACGATCGAAACGACCCACACACAATAATATTATTATTATTATTATTATACAGTAACACGATAAGTGCTAACGCTGCGAACTGTGCATTTCTTCGCAACATAATTTATGTGTTTGTATTGCCACGTCGAAGTAATGGCAATTAGATTAAACCGTATAATGTACACATATTATTATATATTATAGTACGATCACGCCGACGCGCGCATATATTATTCGCTTGAAAACTTCATTACGGCCATTGAGATAAGCACTCGATAAAGTATAAGCAAAGGACACGAAATTTTAAAAACTCCAACCTCACACCGAAAAAAAAAAAATAAAATAGAGTAAAAGTAAAGGGTGAGCGTGGCGCGATCGCGTCACGAACTATATGTGTACCAACGACGGGATAACATTATGATTTTTGACATAAACTTTCACAACCCTCTGCTAGGTATTATGCCAAATAAATGTTCCTAGTACCAAAAGCTGACCACCTAACCTCGTGTTAATTATGTCAAATATATATATATATATATATAAATTCTACAACAAAATTCATCTCCAAAACGAAAATTAGTTTCACATTTTGTTTTTCAGGAATACGAGCGCACCGCTACGCGTTAATTAAAACGATAATTTTACTAAAACCATATTATAATATCACGTCGTAATTTTTTTTCGGATTTTTTTTTTTTTAATTAAAAATCCGAGCGAAAAGTTTAAGTTATTTAGATTTACGTGTATACGCGGCGAGCGTTGGGCACCTAGAGCGTGTAATGTTTAGTGAAATTATTTCGCATAAAATATGAACTAATGTTTTGTACGATATTTTTCCAGTCTTGGTGTTTTTTTCTCTCTCTCTCTCTAGACATTTAAAAAGCGTTTTTAATGGCGCGTTTACCGCACAAAGTTTTTTAGAGCATATAAACAACTTGCAGAGTCCCGGTGACAAGTAATTAAAACGACTTTAAAATGTACATTTCGAACCGAAGCGACCCAAAGTTTCGCGTTATAATATTTTAACGTCGTAACGTGTTTATACAACGAATGCCAAAGCGTTGAAATTATATAACAGTTAATAAACTCGGAATCGTACCGAGTACACCTTCAATGCGAAACTAATTAAATGATAAAAGTCGTCTTTGAACGACGTTATTTTTTAGTTTGCCGTCAGGACGTGTATAATAATAATAATAACAATAATATTGTGTACTGGAAACGAGCTGTATAATAATAAATAGCTCCGCCATTGTGAAGACGCGCAAACTTTTAGCTCATTTGATTTATCAAAATTTAAATTTAAACTCGACGTCTTATGATGCGCCGGCGACAATGTTCCCGTAATTGAATTATAAAGCTATTTCGTTCTGAACGCAATGTAAATTATAATAATAATAATAATAATAATAATAATTTAGATTATTTCGCGATGGCGTTTTCGAACGCGTGACTGTAATATTATTAGGTAATAATCGCTTTAAACGACGACGCTACGAGCTGAATGTTATTTTTAGTTATCCCGACGTTTTAATATTTTCCGTAATCGTATTAAATTTACTCACGGAATCGGAAAACTATCGCTACGGTCGTCCGTGTTCCGGGGGAAAATGTATTTATCAAACTTTTTCCACCGCGATCGATCGGGATTATTTTATTCGATCGAAATCGTTTTGTACGGTGGTTTAACCAACTTCAAATCACCGACTCGCATTGCGACGACCAAATCCGATCGCATAATTCCAATATAACGTGAAATTCCTTTTCAATTAGATTGCTATACGAAGTCGACGGTTTGACACGTATACCGATAAAACTACAAGTTGGACCCGAAAGTCGGCGCAATTATACACGTTCTTATCGGATAGATCGAAAAATCGATTAATCAGTCGCAAATTTGAACCATACTCGTAGAAATTAAAAACAGAATCGTATTTTTATTTGGCATATTTTCGCATATTTGAGAGGTTTTTTTTTATTTTTTTTTATCAAGACGTGCAATGTATGCTATCTATTATCGCAGAATAAATTGTAATTACGAAGTGGGACCCCCGAATAGCAAATTCATTTTGGTGCAGATATGTCAACGTTTTTTTAACGTATGTATACCGCGTATACACAATGCACATTGTACACACACGAGTGCACGCGCGTGTGTCACGCAATGCAGTTTTAGTGCATAAAATTCTGGACCCTAAATGCACACAACAGTCGGCGTAGGTATATACTTTTCGCGAAGCCCGGTCGCAGAACAAAGGCGGATTATAACGCGTCTGCTGGTCGATTGCAACTATAAACGCTGCCAAACGGAAACGCATCGATTAATCATAATAATAACACAATGATTTATCGAAACGCAGCCGCCGAGGTGTATATGTATAGAGGTAATCGCTATTGCGTCGTTTTAAACACGATAATTAATAACAAAAGCCTAACCGCTCGCGACAAAAAAAAAAAACCCCTCATTAAGTTATATATAATATTGTAGTGTAAGCTTTTACGCGCGTTCTGCTCATAATACTGCACACAATAACGATAGAATGTGTTTGTGGCGAATGTAATGCAAATTTCTGTACGTGCGTTTGATAATCGTGTCAATTCAACTACTAATCAAACTCGCTTTTGACCTGATTTACAGTTTAATTATTTTTTTTAATCGTTTAAGAGGAAACATTAATCAACATTGAGAAAGAAAAAAAAAAAAAGTGCCTAGTAATATAAAAGAATTTATAAACGAACGTCTGCCTCAGAGGGTTTAAAGTTCATAGCCAGTAATAAAATGTGAACACATTTTGTGCACACGCAGAAAATACGAGTCGAAACCGTTTTATAATATCAATACTATGAAACAACCTACTGTTGTTTAGACCATTTCGTATGCGACGTGGAAACGCGTGGGATCGTTAAAATGTCGTGCGCGACAGTTTTCTTATAAAATATTTAAACCAGAAAAATAGAACGTTTTGAATAACTACTCGTTAAGTTTTATTGCGGGCGGATTTAGGGAGGTCTTTCTTCTTTCACATTTGTTTTAAACAGTCCCAGTATAATATTATTTAAATTTTTCATTTCGTGCACATCGGTTTTGGAATTTATTCTAATCGACAGATTTTTTTTTTATCATTTCAAGAGGCTTATCTATTATATAATTTTAACGAAATTCGTGAATAATTTTTTTATTTTCGTAAACTATAGTGTTAAATTTTAATTTAATATATTTTATCATCCTCCGAGTCGACCACAATTCATAAACGGTAGAAAAAAACGTGTACAAGATTATAATCATACCTAATAATATAATTTTAATTATTAAAAAAATGTTAAAAATAAAACGATCACAAATGGTTTTTTTAAATAAAGTCTCAATAATTTATAGGAACGTTGGGTTTTCGAGACGAGTAATATTCTAAACGCTACGTATCTAAACCGTTGTACACTTTAGTACTAAGAGTACTCGTGTTTTAGGTACTTAAATTCGACTACGATTTTATAATCTGTCACCTAATGATGTTTTTGATTTTCGAATATTCGAGTACCTATATTATATTAAATCGTGTCGGCAAATAAAACAACTGGTTTCATTATTATTTAGTATTACCACAAGTATAGTAATATTATTATCTATTTCTGCGATGTATTACACAGCCAATAGCTTTAAGTACGCTTTAAATAACAGAGTTTTTTTTTTTGGTTCTCTAGTTGAACGTCATAATTTCAAAAACACAAAATAAAACGAAAAACATCAGATCACACTTCGGAGCGATGCGAAAAACGATACGTGAAAAGCGGGACTTTACCGCAGAAAAACGAAAAATTGAAAATTCACCCTGTATATGGCGGAAGACGGAAGCGCGCGAGGTTTTTTTTAGTGGGGTCGACGTCACAAGGCTCGTGCGATTTGCGTGCAACACGACTGCACTATACCGTCACAGCGCATTAAATATTATTTTTATTATAACTGCGATGTCACCGGTGCAGTCCACGACACGCGAAAAGACTTTGGCACGTTGATAAATAATCATTATTCTTCGCGTCCCGTGCGATGCACGCGCGTCACGCGAACCAAAAGACCATACCAACGTAATATTATTGTCATAATAATATCTCTACTCATTATTACACCCTTCGGAGTGTAAAATTTAAATAAATAACGCGAGTACGGATGATAATATATCGCTCCCCAAAAGGAGTTAACGACACAACCTAAGTCGATCGTTCGTCGTGACGTGTAGATAATCGAGCGACGACGGTTTCATTGTAAATCATTGTTAACCGAGATTAAAAAACCACCAAGAATCGGGAGGAGGGGGAGGGGGAGGGTACTTCCTACGAATATAGACGAGGCCGTTTCAATCGCGGTTTTAAACAATAGGCCTAGACCATGTGGTTTTCAACTTTGGTGGATTCACGATCCATTTTAATAGTTATAATTTTTTTTTTTTACTCAAATTATTGTTAGCGTATAGAAAAGTGTATATTATTCAAATTTCACATGATTGATAGTCGATTTTATAAGCGCAAAAATTACTTTCAGGTATAATATTATATAATTTACCACATAATTATAGTTTTAAAGTATATAAATAATAATAAAACAACTGCAGTGCATGTTTACGGAAAAGAAAAAAAAGTTAAAATTTACTATATCAAAACGTTTTTGCTTTGTATATATTTTTTTAATCATTAAAATGGGCCGTCACCCACCGGTCGTAAATAAATAAAAATCTAAGTATTAAAATCCAAACTTTTCGAGACGCGCCAGGATTACGGCGCACAACACTAAACGTTTTAACTAAACTAAATGATTCAGTTGAGAAAATTTAGATTTTAAAAAAAAAAAAGTCACTATAAGCGATGCTGCAGGGTATACTCCGCAGTACTCACTGATCGAAAATTAATGTATTTATTACGTTTTTCGTTTATATCGCACTAAAAAAAATGAACGCAGATCGTATAAATCTTTAAAAAAATAAATGAAAACTATTCAATAAACGTGTTAATTAATAAACGTATACAGAGGTAAATAGTTTGGAAGGAAAACTCAGAGTCCCTAAGTCTGTACGACTTTAATCATATATCCCAAATATTCGAATTGATATTAAACTCCGAGTAAGTCTATGAATGTGTTTAATTTAATTTATTTTAATTTATTCGACGATTATTTTATCGAGTAAAAGCAACACGTTTAGCTTACAGACGCGCGTGTTTTCGCAACCGAAAAGTTGACCTCTATGCACAGTGCCTAAAAGTCTATAAGCATTTGATAAAAAAACTGATAAAAGACGTTATCGACAGCAGTGACTATAGTGAGCGCGCTCGCAATCAGTACGCAATGATATTAATAATATTCATTGAAATAAAAACTAAACAGACGTTCTCACACACTTATGTACGATCGGTTAATGAAATACACGACGACGCGCGTGGCAGAACGAAATCGCAAGCACCGATGATGAAACGACGTGCGTAATTTATAATATTGTTGAATCAATCGCTTGCGAAAACGTGCGTACTATCAATAATATACACACGGTGGCGAAACGAGTTCTAGTCCGAACAGTTTTTATTTTCGTTTTTACACTTTCGATAGTAAGCGATCGTTAAACACAACCGAGATAATAAATGTAAATAGAGTCGAAAAAAAAAAAAAAAACCACGATTTTGAAATTATCCAAGACTCTGTGCAAAACGGGTATCCGAGTCGATTAACGTTGAGACATAAATTATACGCGTAATGTTTTTAAAAAAAAATTGCGTCATGAGCTATGAAAATACGTCTTAATTTTTGATAAACAACATGATTTGAGTTAAAAAAAAAAAAATACGTTTATAAAACGTACGCGATAGAGTTTTAAGAATTAATTAAAATTACTAATAATTGAGCGAATTTTTGGTAGTGGGCGGTGTCGTAGCGACACCGGTCACGCACAATTTATACGATTTATAATATTATAAATATTCATAAAAGTAGAAATATTGGACTTAATTGTGAACGAGTTTACGAGAAAAAAGAGGAATACGGGTCGACGGGTCAATCTAGCTGTATTTAGGTAATTTATATGTATGTAAGTAAATAATTACAAGTCGAATTGTTTATAATTTTATATTGTTTTATTAACTTATGTTACACTATCGGCTACATTGATAACGGCGCATTTATCGGTTACCACAAAAACCATTGAAGGCAGTGGTGCAATTCGAGAAAAACTACAGGGGTAGCAAAAACCTTCAGAAATAAATAAATCGCTAACACATTTTTAATCAAATAACCACCACCCACTACCTATATCTATAGACTGTAAATAAATATAATCGGTACTACTCACGGCCTGTCGGTGGGTTGCTGTTGAGGTTCGGTGTTCGCGTTGGCTTGTGAAATTTGAGGAAGTGCAGAACTGATACGAAAGTCACTCGACGAAAACGATTAAAATCGAACGTAAAAAAAAAAATCACGGTTAAAATTACGATTGTTCGTCGCCGACGACGACGACGACGACGACGACGACGTTATCGACTATTACGGAGAAAAATTAAAACGGCACTGTTAAAAAACGAGAAGAACTTTCCGAACGGCGGTCGACACTATACTGATCGTCTGCACGGGGTGTGTGCATTTATAAGCGCTGCACTTTTGGGCGTATTAGTCGGATGGCGCGCGCAGCTCGGATGTTATTAGTCGGGTGGCGCCAGCTGCTTGGCTCTCATTGGCCGTGTCATCCGCGCAGGATTCGTCCGACGATGACGTAAACTTATTCCGATATTACACACTTGTTTGTCATCACTCATTACTATTGTTACATGATTTTGTTTTCGTAACGAACTATCTTAAACGTATTATATAACATATACTATATTATATAAGAGTGGTATTTTCTTTTACACACGAAATCTCGGAAACTGCTTGAGACCTATAAAGCTGAAATTTGGCAGGCAGGTAGTATATAGGCAGGAGACGTGCACTGAGTACGGGTTTTGCGAAATTCAACCCCTAAAGGGGTTAAAAGGGGTGTAATATGTGTTAAAAATAGAAAACGTTATTTTTCGGTCGGATTTTTTTTTGAAACTTAATGCCAATAACCTCATATTCGAAATTTCAACCCCTAAGGGGGCAAAAAGGTGTTAAAAATGTAGAACGTTATTTTTTGGTCGGATTTCAGTATCAATATCTATATACATATATTGTCAAGTAGAAGCTTGCTTTTTTTTTTTTGTATGTACGCCAATAATTCGTGTGCGTCCGATAAATGATTTCAACGACCGAAACGGTGCAAAATATGAAATTCTCTTCTGACGACACGGTACTGCCCCGCAGTAATAACAAACAATTTAACTGTCAAACGTAAATGATAATAATATGATAACAGCACGGGTACTATTCGTAATATTTTGCGGAAAAAATAACGTTAAAGACACACTATAATGATATATAACACGCATTATAATGACATGAAATTATTTTAATGGTCATAAAACATTACAATATCCGATGTTATGTCATTATATAACGCTCGTTTACACGTTTGTCTAAGTGGCAGCTATAAATTAATATTATTATAATATTATTCGTTATTGAGAGAGAGAGAGAGAGAGAGAGAGAAAAAAAAAATACATTTAGTTTATTGAAAAAATATTAACTGTTAGCAGTTAAAACACGATCGACGGAGGTCATCGGGAACTCGCCAATTCAAAATTACGATAAGGACAAGGTTTAATTTAATGATTATTTACACATTGCGGAGAGATACTTTGCGGATTACGCACGAGACGTAAAGGTGATCGCGCGCTCATACACGTTTGCATAAAAAAAGCGTGTGCCGCTTTTTTTTCACCTTTTTTTTTTTTTTCGCACTTTTAATCAACGTAACTAATATAACGCGTACACTCCAATCGCGGTATTGTAAATAATGTTATTCGGTAATCTAAAGAATTTCAAACGAAAATCGATAATAGGTTATTAATAGCTATGATCTAACGCGTTACAGATGTAAACTATTTTATTTATTCTTCGGGTTTAGATTCCGAGTTAAATAACGTTTTTTTTTTTTTATGCGTCTGTATAGACCAGAACCGTTTTCTTCCGGTGGTATGTAAGAAATTCACCAGTATCAATCACCCGTCACCTATAGCTCACCGAATCGTGTATCACCCTTTTCCTTTTCACATTGTTAATAGGTACCTGATTGCGAAATAGATACCAGTTCGAAACTACGGTTGCAGTACGATAAAATATACACACGAGTGTGTTATATACGAGATTTATAATCGTGGGCATATTAAATGTAATATAACACTGCCGCACGTATAAATAATTTTCGTAGAAAGTAAGAGTATATACACGATAAACTGCACGTACGTTTTGTACCCTGTGCGTAAAATATTTTCACTAGTGAAATTAATTTCGATGTCGCTTCTAACGCCCGTTAACGACGTTATTAAAATTATCGATCCGCATCGAAATATTAATACACTATTATTATTATTATTATTATTATTATCGTCCGGCTCATCAAAATAAACAATTATTTTCTCGAAAATTTGATGCGAAACGTGCAGTACAACGATTTGCAAAAGTATTACAACGCAGAGTAGAACGAACAACACACCCCGTTAAAATAAACGCATACATGAGCGCTTGAAACGTTTAAATCGAATGTAGACACGAAGCTCGGGAGTTTTATTTTTATTTTTTTATAGTTGTATAGATTTTTCTTCAACGGGTTTAGAAGTTCCGCCACGGTTTTCAAATTTTATTACGTTAAAATAAAGTTGTGAAAACACGAGGCTGGACAATTTAATATTATATAGTTTTTATCTCGGTCGGGTTTGTTGATTTCTTCAATTAAATCGAAGTTTAATGAACGAAAGTCAGCCAAAGCCAACGGAACTATTCTGAACAACAATAAAGTCGAAAATCGAATCCAAGGAAAATAATTACCGAATCAATATAGAGCTAAAATAATTAATAATCGATTTTTAAGGGCACTCTATATTTTTCATTCTCTCTCAAGTCGACAAATAAATATAGAACCTATCAGGGAGTAGTATTCAACGTTATTAAATTCTAATATTCCGCGAGGGTTTTTTCGAATAATCGTGCATTCGAGTACTCGAAAAGTATTTAAATACTTGTATTCAAATACTCACGCTCGGATACTGAACGACGTAATACTGCCCGAACGTTTTACTCCGGAAACGTTTTACCATTTACGTTCCCGTGCACAGATATACTATTCAATACTCGTACACCGTTGATCAAAGGCAGAGATCAGGAGGGGGAGGGTCTCTCTGAGGCTTAGTCCCCCGCTCGAATACAGTTCAGGCCCGTCAAAGAGTCGCGCGAGTTCACGTTTGATTATGAGTTTGATCATTTTTCAACAAAATGCGTATAATTTCAATGATTATATTATAAATAGTAGAGTGATAAATTCTATTTTTTATTAATTTCGATTCGAAACACGTTTTTGTCATTACTTGAAAATATTAAAATGAATTATGGGTTATAATTATGCGAATTCGTGTTTATTTGAACGAGAGCTCGAGTGCGAAAAAAATCCAAGCCCCCCTCTAAATTTTGACTTAACCTCCGCCTAAACACCGTTACGAACGCACGGCGTCATCGTCAAACCAGAATCGATCGTTGCCAGATGATTTGCACAACACTATAATATTATACGCGCGGTTAACCCCGAACTCGTAATTATCGTGTTCGTCGATTGTAAACAATAATTGCCCACGACGACCGGGCACGTAGGCGCTGGGTAAGCGTAAAAAAAAAATAATAAAATTAATTTCGCTGTTGTTTACCGTGTGTCATTAACGAGTAATTTATTTCCATTTTCGATAAAAAAAAAAATAAAAAATTTAAATAAAAAAACCCCACCCATACCGTAACAATGATTTCTTCGATGTTAATTAATTTTCGCTACGCAAAAATAGTATTTACTGCAATCGCGTAAGACTCGATTTGGCCGATTCGTCGAAAAACTTTCTACTCGACGAGAACCATTATATCGCGAGTGTTAATATACATTTTTAAATCTATACGCCCATCTCGGCAACCCCGGCAACACACGAAACACGCGACCGACGTCCTTATGTCACTTCGTCAAACCGTATTATCTGATTGAATATTATGTTCGATTCGACGGAAAACGTTTTACTATTATTATTCATTACAAACGTCGTCGTGTTTACGTGCACGATTCTTACGTTATTAGTCACGTTAATTGTACGCATTAATAGAAAGAAGAAAAAAAACGTTATTTCTTCTAAACGAAATTTCTGTTCCGACTATTTTTTTACGCCCCAAAGGACCTTCGAATCCTTTAAATAGGTTAAAAAGGTTTCACCGTGCGATATTGCCCGCATAAATCACTATAAAACATGGTATTATGTAACAATCATAGCACATCAATTATTGTACGCCGGGTCATGTTGACAAAAAAAAAATTCAGTCCGTTTCAAACCCGAATTGTTTTTTTTTTCTCTCTACGACAACAACAAAATACAAATCTTACTCTACGATTCCTATGATAATGCGTCATCTCGTCAATAGGCGGTCGGATTATTTGATTTCGTCGGTTTATTAACGTGTCCCTGCGCTGTTTTCATTTTGCCGAGGCGAAAGTCTGTACGACGCGATTATAGAGATCGATGGGCTCGGTCCTCTCAAATAATAGTTCCCAATCCTTCCCTAACCCGTTTTACACACGTCCACGTTTCACCGGTTTGTATATTTTGCAGCTCAATCGTTGATTTTAAATGGTAATATTATATTATATCGGAAAATTAAATTTTATGCGACTTAAATATTGGCGTCAACGCGTGAAAAAACCTTTTAAGCCGTGACTTTGACACCGCAGTAGTTCCCCACTTTTTTTTTTTTTATCTAATCGGATATTTTCTGGATTTTGTCATTTTCAATATTATTTTATACGAAATGAAAAACACGGCGCGAAAAATAAATAATGTAAACACAACGAGAAAAGTTTCACACATAGTTTTTTAATTTTTGCGGGGGCGGAGGTCGCACAGGAATTCCGGAAATGGCGACAGGAATCGAGCGCTAAATATTAGCGTAGGGAAAAGTTAAAAAAGTCGATTCCCGATTATGGGTGTGGCGGGGGAAACGTTTCCCCCGCCACACGGATAGTTTTTTAATTTTTGCGAGAGCGGGGTTTGAACAGGAATTCCGGAAACGGTGGCAGGGACAGGAATAAAGGAATTAAGCAATATATAATATTATATAGGCGTTGGAAAAATTTCAATGGACGGGAATGGGGAAATGTTGAAAAAGATTTCATAATACATAAAAATATAGATTTTATATGAAATAAGTTTTAAACACGATTTCTCGGTCGCAGTATAAATTAGAGAGCATAATGATAATTATTTTAAACGGAAATTATATTAATGTCGAGGCTTAGAAAATATTTTCACTCCGGTCCTCGTAAACTCAACGGCTCTCTCTCTCTGATAAAATTCGACCAAATCTCCGACTTCAGACTTGCACGAAACTTTACACTTTACAAGCATTACACGACGAGGATTTCGCCGACGAATGGTCGGCCGGAACACCGTGCAACGGCAGCACCAGTCATTTCCGGTACGATTTCGGCGGGTTCCCGGAGCCGTTTCTGGGCGTTTTTCGTTCTTGTACAATATCATATACACTGGTCTCCCCGTCCCGTAGGTCGTTCGCATCGGTAATGAGGTCGCGAGCGGAAAATAGGCTCTCGTAATCACGTCGTCGTTGCCGGGTCCTTATATATTATTACGCGGCGCCCGCGCGTACCCGCCTCAATTTTTCATCGTCTCTTTTTCCGTTCCTACTCGTTCCGGAGATCGTAATAATACGAGACCGGAGAGGGGAATTCGTAAAACGTAATTTTACATGCCGCCGGAGACTTGCGAAGCGAGTTTATCGCCGATCGGAGTTTCAAATTCGTGAAAAAATAAATTATTTTCGGTTTATCGCGAAACAAAACTTGTCTCTGAACAAAAAGTTTGGATATCGAGTGCTAACATAAATTGCATTTTAAAACTGTTGCGTTGTATTTTTTTTATTTTTTTTTTAAAGATTTAGTGCGTTGTTCATTCACGGTTTAATAATAATAACAAATTTACGTATACAAACAGAAAAGATAATATGAAATAAACATGATAATTGTATAACCTCTTGGCTCCCTCGTTTCACTACTCGAAATCAAAATAAAAGTTTACAATCAGTCTCATTCGAGTACGTATAAGAGTGGCGATTTTTCACACAAATGGAAAAAACCACTTAAACCGCGGCAACGTGAAACCACCCTGACATATTATATACCTATCGCGGAAATTTATCTAAGCACATAACGTGAGGCGTGCAGATTGTTTTCGCGTAAAAGGTGTAGTTTTATATATATTTTTTTTTTTTGTTTCGTTTTCGGGGTGTTTGACTAACGGTTTTAATATAGCCACGGCGGCGTCGACCCGCACGCACCGAGGCGGAAAACTTGTACGCCATATTATTTACAAGGGAGACAAATCGATTACGAGTGTAAGTTTGCGCGAAACAAAAGCCAAAACAGAAAAAAAAAAAAAAAACATTCAGCACGATAAAATATCAGAATAATATTATAATATATAGTGTGGTACTCGACAATATCGTGTGCATGCACACACCTGCGTGTTATATTAAGGTCGTGTTATTAACGCGTTCGCGCGCGCGTAAATACACGGGCGGAGACGGTTTGTAATTTATGTGTGTGTGTGTTTTTTTTCCTTTTCAAAAATTGATAAAAATTAAATTAGAGAACGAAACCACGCGCGCGCGAACGAACACACAATATTATCATCGTGTAATGATAACGTTTGTTTTTTTTTTTTTTGTTCGCTTAATGTATATTCAAAAGACCTCGCGTGATACGCCATAGTATATATCTGTGGCACGTGTACAGGGTGATTCTTTTTCCGAAAACTCACCGTTTCGAAAGTATTAACACATTTTTTTATTTTTTTTTTTTTATGAACTTTTGTGACACACAAAAGTCTTTTTCCCACCCTCGGAGATTATTATAGGTTTGATCTCCGTCGAGTTTTAATGTTTAATCGGCAACGAAAAGAATTTAAAATGTACACAGACTTCATTATCGCACGAGTTTTGGAATAATAATTAATCCTTTGCCGAATTATTAAAATTAATCATTCTTGTTGAGATTTTATTTTTCAAAAGTGCTTATTGGCCTAACGAGCGCACGACGACGACGACGCTATATCGTAAAATTCGACGATCGATTAATTTTAAATTTTACAATTTATAATATTAGATTTGGTATAAAGGTACGTTGTAATCATACGAGGAATAAAAGGAATCGAAAAAAGTCGACGAAAATTCGATGGGTTGTTGGACAAAAGAATCACCCTGTACTCGTTTCTAGAATATCGCGGCGAGAGTATGATTAAAAACAAAACACACTATTCGTGCAACGGCGCGCGCGTGTATAGTTTTTTTAAAAAAAAAAATAGAGAGAGAGAAATACGCCGTTTTTTTCCCGCCGATGAGAGATAAAAAAGTCGCAGCACAAATCGAAAGGATATCGTATTTTGCTCTCAAGCGAGCACGTGATTCGCACTGGTGGAATTGCGGGCCTCGTGGCGCTGGCACGCGCGCGCAAAATAGTATTCCGAGCCAAATGTCGATCGCGTTGGTTTTTTTTTTTTTTCTTTTCGCAAAGGTGATAATTTCATTATTATTATTATTACGCGTCGGCCGCAATATGCCGTGCGGTACGCGTACGCAAACATAAAGTAATAATAATAATACGTACTAGTTATCCTAATAATAATATTGCAAACAAGGCACAGCTGATGATGCGGGCACCGTGTATTTACGTTCGTTTTCTGTGTGTGCGTAGTGTTTATTTTGAGATTTTGAGGTGAAGAGGTTATGCGACTATAACAAACTTTGTTCGCTTCATTTTCATTAATAAAAGCGAAAACCCTATCTCGCTATACATAGTCTCGAAGCGACAATCACACAACAAACGTGTTATCAAACGTACAATTATCCAAGAGAGGGGGTTCCCCGACACAAATTTTATGGTATCCAACCGAACTATTGATAATATTATTGAACGCTTGGAAAAATTTAGAATAGAACATAATAATATATTATATTATGTTTTGGTACTAAATAAATCCGTCAAAAATAGGTTTTTAAAATTCAAATTGCGTTCGATTTTAAACTTTTCTATTGGATTCTGTTTTCAACGCCAGAGTTCGACCCAAAAATTCATGAATCTTATTTTCCGATTTCCCAAAAGTTCGACCCACCTTTTCGTGCTCGTCTCGTTTTCTTTTAGTAATTTTTTATCGGCCCCAATCGAGTGTGTACAACATAATGCACACGAATCGCAAAAATAAAATCGTACGTTTTTTTTTTAAATTTAATCAATCCAAAATGCTATTGCCAATATTATTATTATTAACAGTAAGTGCCGAGGGTTGTAATCGTAATAAAAATTAAAATCGATACGTCAATATAAAAATAATAGTCGAAAATCGACTCGTGCGTGACTTATTTCATAAAGAATATTTTTCCATTAATATGAGTAATAACGTCGGTTACGAGAACACTTTTTCATTTGGCGTTACACTTTTGGCGCCCTCCTCCCCGCCCCGTTCGGGTCGTACACGCCACTGGTGTAGCGTTCACGTTCTTTTTTTTCTTTTTTTTTACAACTATCGTAAATCGTTCACAGTCGTCGGTCGCTTTAATGTTGTTGCGCGTTCGTATATATATTTTAATCGTATCATTTATCAACGCTAAGAGTTTTTATAGGGACACTCGTTTGTAACGCGGCAGTGCATAGGTATGAGGTTCCCGATCCAAAACACCCCTCGCCGTCGGCAGCGCCCGGGGCGTATTGTATGCGCTCGGTATAATAATAAATAGTAATGATGAAAAAGTAAAAACTGACAGGTCGTTTGCTGCAAGTTGATGTCGGGCACTCGTCTGTCTCGCGCGTCGGCGCACGAGCCGCCGTTATTATATCGTTTCGGAAACTAGAAAGCGGTGATAAATCGCACGTTACGTTCACACTGCCTTTACGCGGCGGTGTTAGTCAAAATATTCGAACTCCGCGAATTCCGCGGCTTTTCACCTCGAAAATCGAAAACCGCTTCCGATCAAAAAGCCCATTCGTGTCGCACATCTCGATGTACATAATAATAATTGCCATCGAAACTTTTTTACTTCCAAAACACGTGAAGAACATCGCATGTATAACAGCGATTTGCTGCACATCACACGCGCGTGATTACCAAAAATACAGCTGGGATTCCAATGCTCGTCGCGTTTGTTTAGAAACTAGAAACGCCACGCTCGTTTGTGTGTGTAATAACGTCGACAAGAATAAAAAGTTATGTTTTGCATTTTCAAAATAATTTTAGGACATTTGACGCTGAAATAAAGATCTGAACGATTTTACGACGAAACGAATATTTGTAGCTCGGCTAGCGTTATTATACTAGTAGAAAATAAAAAATGTACGCCATAAAAATCTAATATCTAGTCGTGATATTATCACGCACGTGACGCGAGCTCATCATCTCCGGGTAATTATATCGTTTTCTGATGCTGTCCCGTTTATTTTTTCTCCCCGTCTCTTCGCGTATATCCGGTTTTGAGTTATAAGGCGGCCGTAGGCGAAATATATTGGGTGCGTCGATATTATACGTACGTCCCGCTGCCGCAACACGATGATAATAAAATTATAATTTTGCGGATGATAATAATATTGTAGCGGAGTCAAGTACTCGAGTTTGCAGACCGAAGCCGTGCGGAAAAACGGAGTGGAAAAAATTATGTTATTCTAACGATACAAGAGCGCATTATTCGACCGGAATATTGAGCGAGTATTGGCGAGCGCATGGCCGACGGCTCAAGCTCGAATATGGAATATACTTGTGCGAAACATATTTAAAGTACTACTAGGATAACGATTTTAACAATGTATTCGAATACTATATTAAAATACTTTTGAAAAGCATTCGAGATACGTTTTTCAGCCAGGCACGTAATAAAAAATTGAAATTATCTTTTGTTTTTTTCATAAGTTCTGATAACGGATTATCATATTTTTGTGAATGTATCAGAGTTAATTAAACACAAATGATAGAGTTATGTGTAAACACAATTGTGACAATGAAATTTTCTACAAGTCTTATGTAATAAAAAATGTATATTAATCAGAAAAAAATTATTTTTAATTAACTCGAGACGAAAATACAATCGAAAACGTATTTAAAATAGTATTTTCAATGGGCTTTTCGATATTGAATTCGAGATTCTTTAAATTGTTATTTATCATATAAATGTATTTGCCGATACCTCGTAGTAGTTTGTATAATTAATTATATATTCAATCGTGTCGATATTATTGCACGTGCACGTCTACGATATACTTGGGAGGACAAATAAATTTATCACCGGCGAAAATTAATTGCCGATGTTATTTTCACGATTTTTTCTCCGGACCGACAAACAACGAGGAAATACAATTTTCGATAAACTATACAAACTACCGTTATGTAACAGTGATTAAAGTATTATTCAGCACTTGTCGAAATTTAATCGTTTCATTTGGCAACGGAAAAAAAATTGCTAGTCAAGGTCGAATTGAGTTTCAGGCCACAAAAGATTCAGAAATAAAGTTACAAATTTATCCCCGATTTGGATTTGCTCTCGAGAGCGATGCGTTTTTTCAATCGAAATGTTTATTTTTGTTTATATAACTTAATATAATAATAAAAATAATATATTAATACTCTATGAATAAATCACGTTGTTTAGTGTCGAACAAAACTACGGAAATTATTTATTTAGTCATTAACTTGGGTAATTTATACAATTTCACTAAAGAAAAACTAATAATACAATATCAACGAAAGTAATAAGTCCAAGTTTTCCCATCTAGCCAATTTACACATTTTAGACTGATTTTTTCAATTTTCCGCCAAACCGGTAGTTATTTACTTATCATACTTGGTTTTTTTTTTATTATTATTATTCGTAACAGTGACATAAATTATACTTCAAAGTTTAAAATAGATTATATTTTTCTTTTTTTTTCTTTGATACCTCACATTACCCAACGCACACAACGTCAACAGACATTTCGATTACACGGCAGCTATTCGAAAAAAAAAACGACGATGAAAACGAAATCAAATACTAAATATAATAATTGCGATTTAATCGACAGGTTCGCTTATATTATTATCATTCCGATCGTCGCGCGGTAATTTTTCTGCCACGCTTTGCACACGGCTATATAGAATCTCGCGAAACGAGTCAAAACGGATGCTGCAACGATTTCGAATCCATTTACGTAATCCGACTTTTGCGGATCGCTATTATTTCCGTTTCTCCTCGACCCGTTTTCCCCGCACGTCCGCGGCAACAATTTATTTATATGCCTAGCGAATATATAAACGTACGAAACGCGACGGAAATACCTTTTCGCCTAATGCGCACATCGCCGTTCTCGTCGAAATCGTGCGCGTGCGACTAGTGGCGAAACTACCGCCGAGTTTTGCCTCGACTTCCAAGGGTGCCCCTCCCCCAGACCAAATACTAAAAAAAAGTGCCAAGAAAAAAAACCGTTGTCGATCGTACACAGTATAATAGAGTTTAACTTGAAAAAAGAAAATCGCTTACAAAAATAATAGCAATTTGAAATTATGTCGTTTGTAAGGGGCCGGTCCATGTTTCTAAAGCCGAGCAGAACTGGTAGATATAACGCCCTAAGGTATAAAATTAAAATTTTTCAATCTTTATTTTTTACATATGCTTCCCTGTCAAAATTACCAAAATCCACCCCAGTAAGCATGGCGTTTTATATATGCGAAAAAAAATTTTTTTTTTAAATCGTCTAAAAGAGGCCATGCTTAGGTCTAACTGTCTAGAGATCCGCAGATCGTTTAAGTGCGGCGTTCAATTATTTATGTTTTAATGTCATAATGATAGCGTTCCGTTGGAATCGACTACCTATAGACACTGCTGCAGTTTCGCACAAGCGCGCGAGGCGCGGGCGTCAAGGAATATAATTATTATGACGATGATGATAATAATAATATAACAATAATGATACGTCTGCAGGCACGCCTATGCCCGCATAATACCTACAACACACGTGTGTACGTATTAAATTGTATGCGTAAACGGTTATTAGGCGATTTCCATATTTACGTGTAATTATTATGCGGCGGCGCAGTGTGCAACGATGCACTCGGCATACGGGGTGCCCCCTTCCGCCGGACGATTCGCGCTAATATTTTCGAGTGACGAGAGACTATAATGAACGCTCCGTTACTGCCTCTCCGACTTTAAATCGGCGAATTACCATTTACACGTTTATAGACTGATATAATATTATAATCAATGGCGGACAATATGAAATTTCTTAACTCAGGTCAGTTGAGGTTATGGAAAAAATTAAAGACTTGTCGAAAGTTTAATGTTTTTCTTAATAGCAAACGCTGGTAATGAATTTACTCGATACACTGTAATAAGCGTACGTTATTGCTATTACAATTTAGCGACAAGAAATAAAACTGGAGACGTTGTTCAGTGTCCGAATACACTCGAGTGGTTTTACATATATTTATTTAAAAATCAACTAGATTCAGGTTTAATTAAAAACGACTCGTCCGATGAAAATGAGCAGAGTTAAATAGTTATCCGATGACAAATGAATAGAATACAGTCAAGTGTGAGAGTCAAAATATATAACGTTTCAACTTTGTCTGTGTCCAGCATCGATATAGATCGTCGAGAATTTAGCGAAACTATATCGCATATAATATTACCCACCCGTTTTCCGCGGCAGAAGTACGGTTTTGCAATATTATCCAAGTGCCTGCCTATATATATATATTATAATACAACAGAAAAATACATAATACACCGTATACAGACAATATGGAGATGTACAAAGGGTCGTCGCCGCCGCCGCCGTCGTGCGCGTCTCTTCTTTAAACATACGCACTATAATATGCGCTATAATCAACGTGAACAGTATATAATATTATGTGTGTGTGTGTGTATTATGCATTTATATATACGTATAGTTTTTCACAATCGTCATTTCCATGTCAAAAGCATTTTTTTTTTCCTCAGCTTTTTATTCCGACGCGAACGCACAATGGTCGACGGCGGCAAGGCTGAAATTTCCATTACAGGCCTCTTAGAACGCATATAATATATATATTTCTTTAATCTCGCCGTGTGTCGGATAGCTGCTGCGACGGCATAATGGCGCCCCTCCTTTGAACGCCCGGGACTTGCAGCTTTTGACAAAAGGCCGACAAATTTACACATGAAAAAACGGACACGCCGCGATGGCAGCAGTGCCGCTTCGTATTATATAAATGTTTTTTTTTTTTTTATTACTAGCGCAATCATTTCACGCGCGTATTACTACTATACAACAGTATATGTGTACTCGTCTCCGTCCACAGATCGGTATTTTTCGCCAGGACCCCGGACGATTAGTCGAACACTCAACACGTGTCAAATATAATTCGTAATATTCGAAACGATCGACAACATAACAGAGTACACACGATGCCTATCAAACCGAGTACAATTTGAAATCGCGTTAAAATCTTTAAAATATTGAAATCTCTGCGCGAGCTATACGATAGTATTGTTATTATTACTATTATTATCATCGTCATCATCATCATTATAACGTTCGCCGACGGTATGATTGATCGACGACGATAATTTCGAAACGTCCCGAGTGTGCAAATAACGATCTTCGACGAGCGACGGTACTAATTATTATAATATATCATATATACGAGCGCGCTCACGTAGTATTATACACTCGCGAGCGTATGGGTTTAGAGAAACCAGTTCTGTCATCTGTCCTACACCTATCCCACACAAACACACGCGTCCAACTGCCAGTCACGTAAGCCATCATCGCGATATTATTATGTATGTACGTTCAATACGCGCGAGCGTTACAATGACAACGAAAACTATAATCAATATAATCTCACAACTTTCTTATATTGTGCGCCTCTCGCATACATTACAATAATAATTACGATCGTCTGTACAGAGTCGTTTGATTTATTAATATATTTCAATAATAATAACGAGTACCTATCGCGCGCGCCACGTACGATTGTGCATTAAATTATTATTGTTATGGTTCCGCGTGTATACGATCCACATGAATATTTAACAAATCCGTACTTACATTTAAATCTCGCACGATTATATTACCTCTACGAGATGAAACGTTTTTCTTTTTTCCCCACTCTCGTACACTCTTTCCTCGGACAAACCGATTTTCAAATAGGAAACCGTAATTTTGAGGAAATACTATGGCTAAAAATATTAGCCGGTTTCAAATGCACATAAAACTAAAAAAAAAAAAACCAAATATAATTGCTAAAAGATCCGAAAATTAACGAGTTAGCGCGCCTTCGTCAATACAAACACCGCGGTATTATTAAACTTTAGTCTCCCGTAAATAATTCGTGCGCGTATTTTTTATTTTCACGTTTATTTTATTTGATATCCACTCGCGTCAATATTAATTGTCGTCGAATCACGCCATAAAGACGCGCACTGTTCCAGTTTCTGATCATTTTTCGTCGACTTACCTAGCGTGAAATCGACGTGACGTTATGATTTTTATTCCGTCGCACACGAATCGCCGATAACGACGCGAACAATATATCATATGTTAATAAGTATACGTCGTTTCTTTAAACTCCCGGGCCTCCGCACGAGATTACCCGCAGTGCGACCGCAAGTACTTTTTTACGAGATATAAAAAAAAAAGAAAAAGAAATTAATAATAATAATAATACACACATAACGTTTATATAGAGCTGCGGGTATTAGACGCGCATAATATAATACATGTACACCGTTGGTATAATCGAGAACGCGTATTTCTATCGGCGGTTATACATCCAAGGCCTCGGCGGCACTGCAATGATAGATTGAGGTGATTAAAAAAGAAAAAAAAAATTAATTTAAAAATCGCCTGTGCTTACTGCTTACCTCTACACTAGACTTAAGGAGTCGGCCGGTGGTGAAAGCAAATGGCCGCATTATTTGTATGTACATAAAAATAATAACTGTTTCATATTATATATATGTGTGTATTTATATTATCGCGCGAATCGTATTTGCATTTATTATCGTATTAGCCGTGCGATTTCGTTTCGCGACGTGTTAGTTAAACGCTAAAAACACGCGTTCGCTTGTTGAACGGAGCGAGTTCAGTGTATACGCTCACGCCATTGTTACAAAGTCACCTTTGATTTAGAAGGGGATGGCGAAAGGGGCCGCCAAAGGATGCCAGCAAAAAAACGTATTTGAAAATAATGTTATTCGAATCGCACGATCGGAGTTGAAAAATAAAATGATGTAATTTTAATAATAACGTAAAAATCTATTCAATTAAACTCGTATTAGTAGCATATTATGATACGGACGAATTTTAGATGGATGGAGTTATGTGACAAACAAGTTTTGCCTACCCATACGTTTAAAAAATAAATAAACTGTTTGAGATTTCGAGTGTGAAAGTTTTAACCATTTAGCGATGGTATAATACGTAGAAACTATTGGAGTGCGAATAATTATAAATTATGCAAGAATATTTTTCAAATCAAGTACGAATATTTAACATTTTCATCGGAAAATAGTGATTTGGTTTATTTATCGCGTTTGACTATTCGAACTATTCAATTTTATTACGCCAAGCATCGGCGACGATGGAAAGTATTCACTTCCGGAAGACGATTGCCGCGTTAATTAGTTCCGATAAATTGTTGTTAATCGAATTGATCTCAACGCCACATCGATCATCGCGCGCGGATATAAATCGATTTCGTTCGGTAGAGATTTATGGTGGCGAGACTTTCAAATTTCAATCGGTTATTAATACTTATTATGCGCGCAAATTTATCGCTATTATTTTTACGGTTCACGCCATTTGGACGCATCGATGCATCATAATTTATATTATAATGCTTTACAAGTATACATCTATATTACAAGTACGCTTGCGTCATCGTGTACATTATTCTAAACGAGTAATGAGTTGTATTATGCAAAGCAGTCAGAATATCAAAGGAACAGACCATAGAGTCAAAGTGCCGAATTTCGACGTTTTTAAATGTTATGTTATGTTTAACAATGGAAATATAACATTATCGAGTAGATTTCCAATACAATTAAAACAGAACAAACAAGAAAAGGAGTGCCCGACCGACGTACAACATATTATATTATATAAAGGACAAAGAGATATTTAACTAATAAAAAAATAATAAAATAAATCCGTAATAACGACATGACTAATGTCGTCGCAACCGACGACGACGACGACAACAACTATTATATAGATACGTTTACGTGACGGAAAAGAAAAATCACGTACCTTCATAAACGCAATACAGTTGGGTAAGGAAGTCGTTGTATTTTTGTTTCCCTCCGACAATAATAATCGATATGGACGTTCGGATTATCGGTGGTCGAGACGATGCTCTGCTGCGACGAGAGTGGAAACGTGTATCTGTACACACACACTTATAAATATATGTGTGTATGTGTGTGTGTGTAATTATAATAAATATACTGCAATCTGTAACGTATATAATTATTATCTATATAATATCAGATATACGGCTGAAAATGATTACATTTGCCCCGTTGAAACGAAACACGATTCTGTCGGTCGATCAGCCGTTGCTTTGCCGATATTATAGGTCTGCCCACAGCGATGATGCGCATTGCTGCAGTAGGTTGTGCGGAAATTAGATTTGAAACGCTATGCGAGAATAGTAGGATTATCGCCGACGCCGTACAAAAGAAACGAAACGATACGTTCAACGCAATAACTGTCAAAGAAGGATTCGCACACGTCTATTTGAAGAGACTAAAGTAGTAACGCGTAGTGTTCGAGCCCGAGTAAACACGCGACGCACACTTATATCAAACTCGATGACTTATTTTCAAAATTCATTATACTAAAACCGCGCGATTAGAACCACAGACTTGTATTATAAGTATGAAGCCCCTCCCCCCCCCCCCGTATTATATTAGAGCAGACAATCGACGTATTATTATTAGTATAAATTAACGAGTATAATTAATATTAGTATATCGGACGCTTTATTTTTCAAAATTCATTTATATAAAATGCCAGGCGGCGAGAAAATGTCGAAAATACCAATTCATTATAATAATAATAATAATATAGCGCGTTCTCCCGCAAACACTTGGGTTATAATATAGTACTTATTGTTATTAATGTTTGTTTTTTTTTTTGTCGCTTTTATAATTACCCACAGAGTTTTGTAATTTAAAATAAGTTTTTTTTTTTTTAAATTTGTGAATATTATTCACCGGGGAATAAATCTGCATGAATTCGTGCACGCATATTGTAACGTAAAAATAACGATTGAAGTATATACACGTATAATATGTCTCGGTACACATACATTATTATTATTATTATTTTTTTTTTTCTGTCTGTCGTAATGTACAACCGTCGTCGTATAATACTAATGAAAACCGCAGAAACTCGTGACGTTTCGCGTTTTTATATGTGTTTTTATATATATATATATATTATATAATCATATTGTAATGTGCGAGGAACGTAATATTTTTGCAAATCATCTCCGTAATAGAACTCGCGCTGCGCATTGCCCTTGGAAACAGACGAGAGGGTAATAATTTACATATCGCATACACCACCAGCCATGCATCCGAAGAAGAAATCACAATTCGCTATTACAATGTATACTACATACTACCTAATCTAATCAAACGAACGCGCGTCGACAACTCTGTTGGCCATACTTTCGACGCGAATTCGACTACATTTTCGTAAAAATATACCAGTGATATTTTCAGTGAAACGTTTTTGAAATAAAGATTACAAATTATCGTGCGTATTGTTAACTAAGAAAATGGCTACGATTTTTCGGATTCAAAAAACATCAAAACATCAATCTTCTTTGGTAATTTTTCGACAGGGACGAGTGGTCGCGACCAAATTTTACTCTCTCTCTCTCTCTCTCACGTTAATAATAAACGGGCAGGGGGAGTCTGAATGGAAAATGCTAAAGTTCAACAAATAAGACGCCGGCCAAAATATTATAGACGTAGGTGGTATCACAAACTTTAGAAAAAGAATAATCTCTCGGGATTTAAATATTAAATTAAAGGTCGCCATTTGAAAATCAAGTCAATACTGTGACTACGGACAGCGGGGTGACATTAAACCGTAACAAAAGAAAAAAAATATCACCGAGTTGAATAAAAAATAAATAAAATCCCATGTATAAAACATATTTTCCCGGATGCGCGTACTTTCGGTTGACATTTAAAACGAAATAAAAAATCACCCTGTAGACGTAAGTATTTCTCACCCCGCTTCGCGCGTGCCGTCTGCCCCCCATTGATCGATCGGCGTTCACGTCGTCGTTCCGCTGCACACATTTTATTATGCGATATTTTCATACCGGCTACCGACATAATATCGCGTATACATAATATAATATTATTATTATCAATAAACGTACTCGCCGTGCCGCGCATGATATCGTTATCCTCTCCGGACACGTCCGAAAAAAAAAATAAATATCACTTTGTGTGTACACACACTACACGCGATATTGTTATTAGTATCGTGTCCGGCCCGCCGCCGCCGCCGTGGTCGGAATAAATATGCGCGGCGGCCCGTGGCGAAATATACCCTCGCGCCAAGTACAGCGGCGATCCTCCCGAGTGCGTCCCAAAATGATACCCGTTACAATGCGTCCGAAAATTATTATGGAACCGTTTGATTTCCGTTGTTTTTTATTTTTAGACATTTTCAATATTTTTAGTTGATTTTCAAACAATTTTCGGATCGTCTGAAATACAGAAAACGCATGAAATAAATTAGAACTATTGTAAATGGCTTTGCGGTTCGACGCTGTACATACATTTTTGCGGACCAACTAAAAATGTTTACACTTGAGCTATTGAAAAGGTATGAATTTGATAACCGTCGGACTCTCTCGATCAAAAAACATCTATTGATTACTTGAGCGTACTTTTTTGAAGGAAACAAAACGTCATTTATTCTTTCGACGATTAGAGGCGCCTTTGTTTTCGGGTCGAAAAAATTCGAAAAACACCGGTTTTTAACAGCGAGACTAAGTATGTGGATAAACGAGCAATCGCAGCACGAAAATCGGGACGTGAAATGTATACTTAATCTTTGACGTGCCTACTACTGAAAACATGGGTGACGGCAATAATTTTTCTCGTGTACGATATGGTTTGCCTCAAATGCTGAAAAAGTTCACGCCCATAGTGATAATATAACGATAATGACAGTCCTATTGCACGCGTCCGATATAGAAATGACCTAACTGTTTCGGTCCGCAAAAGATTGCATCTTTGCATCGCCGTACAACACGTTTTATTTCATACCTATATCGCGACCGCGGACGGTGTACGTACCCGTAGGCACACATGACGCGCGTGCGAGTAAGAATCGGGAACTGGTTTCGCTAGCGAAATAATGGCGTTATAATGACAAAACGGGAGTTGTACACGGACGCGCGATCGCCGCGTTGGATTTCATTATGTATGGGTCGGTTGGTTTTCATTTTTTTTTTGCATCATTTCCACCGACGTCTTTTCCGCTGCGAACGCAATTGACGGGTGCGAAATCGTGTCACGTCTAATCACAGAGTGCACGCGCGGAACGGTGTTCTACTACGCGCGCGGCCCGGCAATCGGGTTCTAACCGACGACGCTGGATGGCCAACGGTATATTATAGACCTGCGCACGCCGCGAAGCGAATACGGGACAAATCCGTTCGCGGGCGAAACGGAGACGTTACGACGATTATAATCGTTGGCGTACAGACGAATAATTTCACTACTTGGCGATTTTCAAAGAAAAAAAAAGCGTTTGGATTTACAAAACTTGTGTGCAAAATGTATATCCCAATGAACTTTTGCGGTGTTTTTATTTAAAAAAAAAAAGTATACACTGCGAGTTTTATAATAATTGTGTAAAGTCATTGTTCGTTTTCGAAAGATACCAACGCGGTAATTAAGATTAAAAAAAAAAAAAACAACACGAGATAGTATTTTTCTTTTGTGACTTTTATGATTTTTCGTTTCTTTGTTTTAAATACATTTTTCTAAGATTTTTAGTGCACTCGCTCACCCAAATTATTACAGAAAACAACACTTTTGTCTCGCGTTAGAAATACACACAACATGAAAATACCGACACGAAACATCACTTTCGAGGGGCTTGACGAGGCCTACGCACTTTATTATTATAATATAATCATACGTTATACTGACTGGCGTGTGCGAATGGTTTTTGATTTGTGCGTGCGTGTTTTTTTCGGTTAACCTAATCAAATATACGTTAAATCCACATCGGGAGCGCGGTTAAGTGTATATAAGAAAGGAAAAAAAAAACGCGGCGGTAAGTTGTCGACGATGACGTCATGCCCACTCGGTACAGATAAACCGTAGTAAGGGGGCGGGGTTGGGACAGAAGGAAAAACGAATACTTATGTTTGTTTTTTTTTCTCACCGGAAATGCGTTTCGACTCGGAGTAGTCACTTTTTTTTCTGTCCATTATTCATGATGACAAAACATTTTCTCTCCCTTCTCGGTTTTTCGTATCGTCGCTCCGGCAGTGACGACAACGCGACGCGTCGTGACAATATCGTCAGCCGACCGACGCACGCGTAATGCGCATTTTACTTGGACTGTCGAATTCGTCTGTCACGTTAATTGGTACATTGTCAGTGTACATGCCCCAGAGTGGGGCAGCGAAACGGCTGATTTCAATGACAATAGATTTCCTCCATGATAAGAACACTCTCTAAATAATGCGCTATGTATACACGGGGTGGTTTTTTTTTTTTTTTTTGCACGCTCACCCCTTTTTTTATGCTTGAATTATATGTTCACTCAAATTCTGACTTTTGGAAAATGTATAATACGTACTAAAAGACAGTATTTTCTAATAGTTGTATTTACTTTAAGCACTTGTCTCTAGACTTCCGAGTTATCGAGATTTCACTGTAATTAGGTCAAAGTTCGAATCAAAAGTTCACAATAAATAGGATATTTATAAAAAAAAAGTACTTTAAAGTACGATTACATGTATATATAATGATTACACGTGTAATTTAAAATATTATTTAGAGCATGCAATTAGTATTTTAACTAGCCTATCCTCCTTGACGTTTCCACTGGTTCTACTTCATTATCTAGTATATTAATAACTAATTTGTAATTTTTTTTTTTTCTATTTAATCTCTAAACTTAAAAAAAATCGGCTGTTTTAGTGCCTCGCCCTTAATACGTAATACATGCGTGCATCGGAGTGTACAAGACGTTCGTCAAACGAGAGGGGGAGAAAACGTAATTAATTTTCACCGTACCGGACGCGTCTGTCGCGGAGAAAATTAAAATGGTTTTTAACATCCCTCTTCAGTCAATAAGTTTAATCAGTAATATACCACCTCGAACGCTGCGGGCGTTTGTATCGATGGTAACTACTACGTACGTATATAGTGTGCAGGTTGAGAACAAAATCCGATATCGCCGTCCGAAGACCCTCTACGAACAGCTGCCGCATTAAACGAGACCCTAAGTGTTGTAGACAAAGACGAGACGTTTGGGGTTTTTTTTTTATTTTTTTCACTGCTCCCAGTCGTACAAAACCTGTTTGTCGATTTAAATTTAGTGCAGGACATGAATATTTAGAACGTCGACAAAGAATAGGTAATTATATACTGTGCACAAAGTGTTCAAAAGTAGTAAGATTCCGTCGTTTGAGGACTGTAAAATGTAGAAAACGTTTTCTCTATCACAATTGACTAGTTAAAACAATTAGAAGTATTCAAATTCGATGGTTCAATTAATGCGCCGTCGCTACGGATGAAACTATTTCGACGATTTATAAACCAAACAATCGAGAAAAATACGCTATTGATGTTGTTGGTTGAAAGTAAGTTTTGAATCAAATCATTATTTTGACGGAATAATCAGTACACATTAATTAATCGCAAAACGTTTTACTGTAATAAACGTTGAGCAAATTAAAAACAACGAATTATTTTTAATTACATCCTAAACACGCTATTAACCTTACTGACCTTTAAGACGGATTCAGTCCATTACATAATACCACTGCGACCCGGATTTTAACATTTCTGATAATTGTTTCGATAAAAACCAATAAAACGTAAAATTAAGGTATAATGAACGCAATATAAAACAACGTCGGCATTGATAATAATACACTTTCGGATACCTACGCTTTACTAAAAAAAAAATATATTTCACTCACATCGTCCGAGTGTTGCATCTCACTCGCATTACTTAATATTTTTACCGATCGAACACACGTAAAACTCGAGCGTAATATTGATTTTTATTTATTCGCCATATTAACTGAGAAACTTTTGATTTTACGTGGAAATCGCGTTCGAATAACCGCTAATAGCTGTCCTTCGATCAAAATACGATTTATCTACACAATATATATACATGTATATTTATATAAAAAGAAAACTTTTGCAATTAAACGGGAGGTGTGCGTATACTTAAATATAATAATAATACATGTACAACTATACAAGTATATATATCCAGTGCGCGCACGTCGAACGGACGTGGTTTTCGATTGAGCGAGACCCGCGCCACCGCCAACTTAAATTGCTTTTAAAGAAACCTAAAAATACGCCTCGAACTTTTGTTTTGTTTTCGATTTCATGAATAATTCACCCACCGCGCCCAATATACAGCAGCTGTTTTGCAGACGGTTGTATGAAAAAAAAAGAAAAGGTCTCCCACTCGTCTATACCGCAGTCATTGCGGGGCGCACTCTCGTCTTTCACACGTCCTCTATAAATTATATATTCGTCGTCGGTTTCGTCCAATTTCGAGCAAACGCGCAAAACGTCACGTGGCAATAATTTCGGGTGCGTTTTTGTGCGCGCATGCTATACGTTTTGTAAATTCCTCTCCCCGCGCCCGCTTAAGACTCCACCTGTTAGTCGTTTGGCACGAAAGGTATCTAACCTATCTGGGAGCCTTTCTAGGAGGACGCGTCTATATATTTTTTTTTTTTTCGTATTTAAAATGTCAATTGAGCAAATGAATGATAAATTTAGAAAAAAAACACGTAAAAACAACAAAACGTTACGTGCAAAAACACGCAGGATACAATTGCAATATACAGAATGGTTAGGTCGCTGCGTTTTGACGTAACCCTCCGTTTTTTCCACCGAACGACACAATAAGACGCAAAAGCGTGTACAAATAACTGCCCTAAATTAATAATGTATACCTTATATAATTATATTCGATAATATTTATCCGTTATAATCTCGCGGCATACGAAATTCCCCCGTGAGACTGGAACGTTACGCGGCGCCATATTTGTTTTTCGGTTTACCTATATACACGAGTACGATTACGATGTTATATACAACGCCAGTAACGGGTAAATTCTCGCGCGAGAATGCGAAAAGTTTGAGCCGCGCGATCTCTCGAAGCAATAATAATAACTCAACGATAATAATAATATTTCCGCGTCAGCACACATCGCGTATGTGCTCCAACAGTAATATTATACCCGCCCCCCACTCTCCGCGATGCGGAGAAAAGACCACAAATTTACGAGTACGTTACTCTGTATATGTTATATTATTATTATCATTATTATTATATAGTTTATGCGGACGAGGTGTTGTGCGCGCGGACAAAGTTTCGAAATCGAGGTGAGTCGAGGGGGGAGGAAGGGTCGAATAACTCCAACACAACTTTAAGAACACCGATACAATATTATAATTTTCGCGTACAGTTCAGTTACAGTATAGTTGGCTTGATTTCGCTCGACCCACCAGTTCATCCGATTTCAAATATGATTCGTCCTCTATCGTCGGAAACACGAACAACAAAGAAATGTTACAGTCATTATAACTTATACATATTATATCACTACAACACAACTCTGTGGAAAAAAAAATTGGAAAAAATTTAAATGGCTTCGTCACAAAATGGGAACATAAAAAAGGCCTGTTATTATATATATTTTATAAAGGATTACCATATCGGGCGCAATAACATTCGGGACGGTCGTAGACTACGTACACGCGAGAACGGTTTGAGAGTTAATTTAAATTTTGGATTTTCTTTTTTTAAATATTTATGAATTATACGCATTTTACACGCAACATTTGATATATGTAGATACTTTCAGTCGACTTGTTTTCAATTCGATCGTCGTCGGTTTATATTATTATAGATCGAGTCACTATAATGCACGAAAGTTATTTCGATTCGAAAGCGTTTGCGAGAAACAAATTCCATTAAAGCTAATTAAAATGGCATAGAAATATACTTCATTAAATGATTTACCTTCATGTATATAATATATAATTTCGGTTGTAATTATAATTAATGAAAAACAACATTAATTTCAGTCGATCGGTTTTTGTGGTTTGAAAAAAATAATTTTTACAACATTTCGAATCATTGCTCCACTACGTTTTCCCTAATAAATTATATATTTACTCACTCGTAATAATATAATAATCAAAGACATCTATACTTTTTTTTCAACATATGTTCTTAGGATTATATTTTGACAACATAATAATCGAAAATCTTCAACTATATTTCATATATTTAGACACGCCTTGAAAAATATTAATAGTTTTCGAGTATAACGCCGAAGAAATACGATATCCAATAATGTACCAATCCCAGTAGATACCTGATATCAGATAGAATTATAACCAGGAATCGGATTTATATGCCTTAAAAATCACGAAATGTGCTTTTAAAAATATGCATTTGCAGACCAAATATAACAGTTAAAAAAATATGAATTGGATTTATAATTTGTATGTTAATAAGTTTTATAATACCATTTATCGTCAAATTTTAACTAAAATACATGTTTAGTTATAAATTAGTACAATATGCTGAAATCAAAATACCAAATGCCTACGACCTTAAAATTGTAAAATATGTTCTAAAAACTGGTAAAAAGTTGAAATATGCAAAAATATGCTCTACAAAAAAAAAAGAAAGAATCTTATTTTTGATCGTGTCCTCGTGGAATATATTTTGTGCTTACTTTAGCATAAACAGTACGATCGACCAAAAAAAAAATATGCAAATGCTCTCGAATCCAAGTCTTGAATTTATAACTTTTTTTTTCTCAAAAACATATCTATTGACCGGGAAAAATTAGCGTCGAACGTTAGTAGTAATTGCTGTTATCGAGATTTCTACGGATAATGACCGAGTACTTCTGCAGCGGTCGAAATAAAACGAATCGAATAATGTGCACGTGTATGTGTAATACCTATACCGCGGTCATTCGCCCGAGCGTGTATAGTATATGAAACTATAAGTACTGGCCTCTATAGTCCAGGTTGGAAATTAAATCTCATCGAAACAGCTAGCAAACCTCGAGTAAACGTATACGTCCCGGTGCGCGGTGATTCGGAGACCGCGGCTTGCTCGGTAATATTTTGTATTTATTTCTTCGAAAAAATTAGCTCCGAACACGAGTTCACGATTTACAATAATCAATTGTATAATTTTTTTTCAAAAAACGTGTTTCTTAAGCAGAGATAACGTGCCAACAGAGTTTGTGAATTCGTTTTGGCTCCGTCGATTTAATAATCAGAGTTTATCATAATGTAAGAAATATTCCGGGCGGCAATACAATCTGACGACGACGACGATTCGAACGACACCGAAACGATAAAGATTTTTTAGAGAAAGCTAACCCGACGGCTTTTTGTTTTTATTGTAAATTAAAACATTTAATAATTCAAACATATATTTTAAACCGATAACTTTCCAATGTCACTATAGGACATCGGCCCTGCATTATATTTTCGAAAAATCTTAAATTACACTTAACAATATTTTTATTGATACAGATATGGAACAAAATATTTCACTCGTTAACGCATTAGGCTCAGATTCAAATTTATGTCTCATTCGATTGCTTTTTAAAGTAGCCAATAAAAAATATGTAAATCCGAACCCTATTTCTTATCTTTACTTACATCGGACTCGAGCGCGTACTCTCATATTTTACGACACCAACACTTTTCGTCAAAAGAGTTCGTTTCTGCGATTTCCATTATATTATTATCGTGTCACTGGATCACAAATTTACGATAGTTCTAGTAAACGCTACTCGCGCAACGCTATTACGCGTACACCGTACATGGCATTTGCCGTTTTTGTCTTACGAGAACGGCAATAATGATAATTATACTTTACCCGAGCCGGCTATTACACGCACTAATGCTTTATCGGTATTTTGACCCTGAATTAAGCCCATGCAATTTACAAAGATTTATCATCATGATCTACTATCAAGATCGAGCTCTTACTCAGCTGTGTTTTGATTTTTTTTTTTTTTTTTTTATGTGTCATGCACATTTTAATATGTTATTAAATATTGTGTGCGAAACACGGCTATTTTACATGAAAATCGATAATAATTTTGTAATAATACATACGATTAGATAGATATAATGATTTTATGTTCGTATAGATAATTTATGATAAAATTGTAGAATTATTAAAAATTCAAAGTCGAGAGTAACATTAAAGTATACAAATTACTAGTTTCGACTATACCTAAACCATGGTCATTAGACGGTCACATAAAAATTTAGAATAAAAAACAAATCGAAATATTGTATGAAATGTAAATAATATAATAAATGTTCATATTTGTAAATATGAAATCGTTAATAAAATGATGCAATACGCGGAATCGAGTAAAAATATAACGGATGCATATTATCATAACATTAAGTGTAGTAATTACATGCTAAATTAACAAGCCCGCGTATTCGCATGTTAATTTTTAATTTATGAAAATGTTTCATCAGGTGTAATTGAATGTGAAAACAAAATATCGCGTCGTCTACGACGTGGTGCAAAATAATTTGCTTACTCGTAGCAGAAAGAGAAATAATAAGAGTGTACCCGCCCAAACTGAGACAAACGTTTTTTTTTTTTTTTTCAGCGAACACTAAAAATGCCCGCGCGCGTCATTGCGGTTTGAAATCAAACGTACAACTTATATCGCGAGTTTGTAAAAATGTTCAATTAGGTTGTTTCGATTGAAAACATTACACTCGTTTATTAAAAAACCATCACGACTTTTCCTGTGTAATATCCTGTTTTTTTTTTTTATACGCATATATGTATACAACGGCCAACAACGGACGACCGGAGTCAACCTATAATCAAACATGTCCGTTTTACAACGCGAACGACGCCGAATGGATAATTGAAAAATAAAGCTAATGAAAAATCCTTTGTTTTTTCTCGGTACACGCCGGAGTGGACTACCGTTTAATTTAAGTGTTTGTACCCATCCATTATCGTTACTTATTTTCCTTCCTCTATTATCGTACGCCGAGTAGTATACACACAATAGGACAAATACCACATTGTCCGGCGAGTCCTTTTAGGCGCACAATATTAAATAGTCACGTAGTTCAGCCGCAGACGCATTTCGGTAGCCGATTACAAAATATACGAAAACAAATTATTGTCACGGTTACGTACAGTTTTCGTCGCGTTTGCTTATGCAAATCACACTCGGACGACAGTATAAAGACTCGAGTACGCTTTTTTTCATTATTATTATTATTATTATTATGATTATTTCCCGGTCAAATTCGTATTTTATATTGAACTCAACAAACCACAAAAAGGCTCGACGACGACGGTACGTTGTAGAGATTAAATCGCATTAAATTTAAATAAAAAAGGGTTTTCTCTTTTATGTGAAAATAACATTATTAGTTTTATTTAAACATTGAAGAGATTTTTTAATAAAAATCATTAAGTATTCGCTTCAAACCGTCTTCATTTGTATACAATTAATTATTTGCGGCAATATACAAATCGAACTCTCTATATAGTCAATTATTATAATTCGTATTTAATTAATGAAATATAAATATTTATAACCTAATTACGAAGATTAAAAATCAAAAAACTATCAAGACTAAAACTAAAAAGATTTTCGTAGTTTTATAAAATTTGAATAAAAAAAATTGTACCAAGGTATTTCCGAAATTTGTTCGTCAAAGAAAGATCAACTTATAAGAAACATTTGATATAATTCTCAAAGCAAAAAACATTTTGTATCTACAAAATGATTAAATAAGTATTCGGTAAAAATGTACAAACATACACAAAAAAATAATACACATCGTGGTAAAATCAATAAATTCTTCGTTTCACTCAAAATCTAAAAAAGTACCTAATTTAATTTTTTTTACAAGTACAAAATACTATAGTATCCTTTATCAAAAGTCAGATCAAACGAAAATCTCGTTATTTAATTTATTTACTCATTATGACTTTCCTTTTTGAAGTTATTATACAGAAAAATAAATCCGAACTCTGTGGATAAGATTTTTATTTCAAGATTAAAATAAGATTTTTTAACCAATTAGGAAGTTGGTGTTAGCCAAGTATTAGGAAATTCTTTTTATACATTTATTATATTCAACATGAAAAAAAGTATCATAAATGTCAGTCTAAAGTACTAGCAATATAATATTTAAACAATATAATTATGGAGTTGAAATAACAACTGCTCCGTAACTACTATTATGCTAGCAGTGATGTGTTTCAAAATTATTTTATCTCATTATCTGTTTGAAATTATTTTAATTACCAGAGTAAACAAACCTTCAATAATAAAATACCTATAGTAATAAGAAATTGAAATATGAATTTTGTATGCGTAATCGTGTATATAATCTTGAAACATGCGAGCACAAAATATGTTTTTATTTGTATAGTAATTATAATGGTGTGATACCTACTCGTTATTTAAATATATATATACACGAGTACGTACCTATAATTTAAAGAGTTAAAAAGCAGTTTGTAAAAACATATGTTATTAAAATAATATGATAATTCGCGTTTTTAATTACGACATAGAAGTGCACTTGAATATATTTACCTCGAATGCAATAAAAAAAAAATAACGTCTAATTAATAATATTGATAAAATATAGGTATTGCATATATATATTAGGAATATGCAGTTTAATTTCATCAAACATTCAACTTTAGTACATTTTATAGTTTTGAAACTGCTAATTAATAATTATTAAGAAACCAATACGCCGGGTATTATATGTAATTCATTCTTATAGTAAACGATTACCGCGCTGGCGTTTTCGTAGGTAATAAACGATCTGTTTTTCGATACTGCTATATAATACAGCGACTAAATCGCCTGGACCCAATTGAATAACGCCACTTTCGAAATTACGGTTATTATAAAGGATACGGTTTTGCATTAGTCTTCCGCGCTGTTGACAAATTAATTTTTATTTCACCGTCGACTTGCAAGAGTATACTGACTCAAGGCTGAAATAGACTTTCAGGACAAGAAAAACGACCTAATAAACTAGATCTTAATCAATGTTCTTTGTCTTGTTTCTTTTTTCTAAAGAGGACGTTTTGTCGGATTTAACGTCCAGCAATAATTATTAGTGAATTATATCCGTAAATAAATATAAGTTTAGAAAAGTAAACGTATCGCATTTTTTTCAAAACATACTAATTTGCATAAATTATACATAGAAGAAAATATCCGAATTAAAATACTGAAATAAATATTACTGATTATTAATGATCGAAATTTATTCATTTTTTTAAACTTTACACTGAAAATTTCTATTGTGTTTCCGACAATTTCGCGTACGTAAAGTAATATAAACTACATTGTTATATTGTTATTTTTAATTTTTTTTTTGTGCGTTTAAAATAATAATTAGCCAAAGGAATGATTTGTTTAAACGTTTGAAGACAGTAAGATAACAATAGAAACAATAACAAAATATCTCGAACGTCATGAATATAAATTAATTAAAATCTACAGAACATCCAAGTTGAAATTAAAAAAAAAAATCCAGGTTTTTAATTTGAAAATAAAAATTCACTGTAGTAGCGAAAGTTTCCGAAACGCAATTGAAAAATAATAAAAAGCAATCTAAACTGAACATTGCTACATCATTTATGATATAATATTGAATTTGGAAAACGAAATAAAATTATACAATTTCTATTAACGAATATACGTTAATATATTAACTCACAGATTTACTAGGTAAAATATATATAAATCAAATATAATTACAATTATAACTTTTAGCGTTTCAGTTATGTTTTTAAATATTTACACAATCTGTTTTACTACCTATCGTGTATATTCATTAACCGAAATTCGACAGAGCGCAACGTGCATTTCAAAAATTTCCTAAACAAACCTAATCGACCCGTAAGTGTAGAATAATGTATCATTGTTTTATTATATATTTTTTCAATGCGCGAAATGACAGTGTTCCGAGGCGTGACGGAACTAAAACTATTAATATAAAATTAGTTTTTCGAGTTTACACGATTGTATACCACAACACGATAATCGAATTTTAATGATTTTTTTTTCTCGAAATTAAAAAAAAAAAAAATCACTTATTGGATTTGAAAAAAATGTTCAAAACAAAAAAGCGACAATAACACGGATAAACGACATCGTTTGCCGAAGAAAAATCGTCTAATAGAACGTAATAAAGAAAACGTATTTTATGCTTGTTCTGAGAGAAAATAGAAAAATTACGTCGCTCGAGAATACTATTTGGATCCGATTTCTAAACCTTTGACTAAGCCACGCGAGACTTTAAGTGTAGATTTACGATTCGAAAAAGCGTCGAAAGAATGAAAAACACCGTCATTGTGAAATCAATACACTCCTCGTTTCGCTCAGAATCTGAAACGCATCGACGGCGCGCTATAGCGCATGCAAAACAAATAAAACCATTAATAATTATTAACAATCGTTGTCAATTCGTTGGTGTATTGATAAAGTTTAGAAATTTCAGTGTACGATTAATTTTAAATTCGTCGATTCATTAATCAATATGCTCGATTGTGTATTTCTCATTCGATTTTTCTAAATTTCATAGTTGAAATACAAACGTAATTCTGAAATTTTCAAAGCACATTAATTATTCCATCGACTTGAGAGAGTACTAAAGAAAAATGTCCGACGAATATTTTTGTTTTTTTCTCATTCTATCTATATTATAGCATGTTGTACAGGACTGCAGTGTCAACACATATAATTTGATGTTGATGAAACTGTTTTACGTGTATGTAATATTAATTAGTTTAAAAATCCGAGGCGCTGACGTGGGAGTGTGTGAAGCGACAAGTAATAAATTATTTTTTAGTTGTTAGGACGAAAATACCGAATTTTTAATTGATATGTTCAAGATATTTTCAAGAACATTCTCTTACCACAAAAATCAAAAGTCTGAAACGTGCACTTGGCATACATTGTTTTGTTTTTTTTCCACTGTATTTATCGATATTTCGTCCAAATCCATTCACTCGCGGGTTAAAATTTAGATTGAAAATAATAATAATAATAATAAATATTATTTCCTTTCACCAGAAACCGTAATAATAGTTATTTTTGTTATAACTCCATGGTCTTGACGTTCTTAATTGCATCCTTATAATACCAGTCGTGCGTCGTAAAAATCATGCGTATTTGTGTGTGTGTGTGTGAATTGTAGTTATATGTCATATGCGAGTATTGTATACTCAGTTATGTATGGTTTATTTTAATACATAACAACTTTTAGTCATCCCGAGGAAGAAAAAAAAATGTATACTCGGATATTGTTCGTGTTCGTTTTTCAGCAAAACATAACGTACTCCACACTCATTGAATTGCACGATGTTAAAAAATCTTCTCTTTGTTCGACTACATTTCTTTACGTTTTACATTTGCCGTCACCAATATTAAAAATGTAGTGTATAAAATACTATATATTTGCATACGAACACACATGATAGGTACTCGCAGCAGCACTGCAGTGCTGCTTACATTCGTAAACTCTAATAGAATGCAAAATAGGTAACGACTAAAATAAAACTACTCGAGAAGTGTATAATCTCAAAGGACATAAATCTCTATTAACGATAGTGCCCAGAGCTCGTTAGCACGTAACCTATATAATAAAACAAGGAAAAAAATTGTTTCGAACACGAATAATATTACGATCCGGGGAAGATATCCGTCAACTCCTTCCAAATACTTGTCCAGAGAATCGTAGAAACTAAACAAAGTACTCCGCGTAACCGAAATAATGTATTTTAATCGTTAATTTGTCGACACGATTTTACTATCCGGACGTGTGGATTGCGCAAAACGTTCGTGTCGCCCATCGATTCGACCGTGCCGGGAGAACTTTCGTCCCCCAAGCCCCCTCGTTCGCATTCGTATTTTGTGCGCCGCGGCGGACGCACGCGCGCGGTCGACCGATCGACAGGCCGTCGAACCGCTTTTTCCGCGGCGCGGGACTAGGCCGCGAGGACACGCGCGCGCGAGATGTGCAGAAATCTCGGCCGCCGCCGCCGCGACCCGGTGCCAACGACACCGCGCGTTTTTTTTTTTATATTTTTTTTTTTTTCCTCTGTTCCTTCTCTATAATAATAATAATAACAATATTATACACATTTCGTATTCCGGCGATTGCGGTCGGGTTCAACGCACTACGGGCGAGCAGCGCGCGCGGTGTGTGTCGCCGCGCGCTCGCAAAGACACTTTCACTCGCCGGCCGGCCGGTCTACGAGGACGGGCGGGCGCACGCGCGAAACGGCCTAACCTAATTTCTAGCCGGCCGGTCCCCTTCGTCTCGAACGCCGCACGCCAATAATAATCATAATAACGTATATATTATAATACTACAGGTATATAAATACATACGAGTACAATATAATATCGTACCGTATTGTTGTAGCGTACGTACGCGCACAGTTAGTTTTCGTAAACGCACACGCGCGCCATAATAACAATAATACGGTATTCGCGTGTTGTTGCGCGAGCTCGAAAGTGACTGTTCGAAGGTCTCTCTCTCTCTCTATGTATCCACCTATGTCTATCTCATTTCTCTGTACGTGTTCCTTGTGACGGACGTAAGAATAAGTGCATCTCACTGTTTTCTGCCGTGCGTGTGCCTAAACGAACGGGCGATGCGCGCCTTTATTATAGCCGAAAACGAGAGACTATTTTTTACCCTCGAACGTCAGAGCTCCCGAGTTTGACTATTGCACGCCAAAATATGACGGGTATCACACCGACCATTGCAAATCATATACTAAATACAATTTTATTTACTGTCATCGAAACGAATTTTCACGTCGCTATTAGCATTTAAAACGATTTTTAAAAGATCGACCTACATTTTCGAGACCTGCTAATCATATTCGTACACTAAACTTAATACTATATATATATGAGTATATTTATATTATTTATGTGAATATTGTAATACGCGGTCAACAGCGGTTGACGTCACTCGTCTTTTATTAATCTCACATTATTGTCAAATATTATTCATTCATCAAATCGCTCGTGAACTAAAATGTCTTCTGGAATTCATTGTTACAGTTTAACGTACCCGTTTAATAAATTATAAAGTTTTTTCACGGAGAATTGAGTTTTCGCGGAGAATATTTCGCTGTCAAAGAGGTATGTCAAAATCAACACCAAAAAGTGATATCGATTTTGTCGTCGGTACCTTGGTAACGCTTAACTAGTGGTAACGCCTTTTAATTTAAAAAAAGGAAGTTAATAGATTTAATGGAAAAAAATAATAATTTTGATATCAAATCGTACGAATTTGACATTCCATATTATTATATTATGCACATAACATTACTGTAAAAGTTACAAAAGTAATGGGTCACGTCCTACGGTATAAAGGTACGATTCAACGAATGAATAAGTTCGTTTTCGACAAATTTAATAATTCGTCATTGTTATTTTCAAAATAACTATTACGTATAGAACTTGTACCCAACTTGAAAAAACTCGGAGCGATTGATTAATGAAAATAAAAAAACGGCTGTCGTTATTATATTATATACACTGAAAACAGTGAGAAATAAAAACATGTCGGCTTAATAAATATTCGTCGTGTCTCGCATTTCTCCATTTTACGAGCAATTTAAAACACATCATGAGCAGTCTATGATCATGGCACGTATATTAAATTGTGTCAGGGTTATTAAATTTGATGGGATTTTTTTATATTTTAATCAAAAACGGTTGTTCTGAGCAATATAAAACATGCCTTTTTCAATTTAAAATATGTTGCGAGTAGAATCATGTCGAATATATATTTAACGTATTGTATAACTTTTATTATTATAGCAGCGACGTACTCGTATTAAAGATTTTCCAAAGGCACGATGGGGATTAGAGCGTTTCATATGAAATGTGAAATTTATACAAATATTAGGATACTATATATTATGCCAAGCGCTATTACGCATATTATATTATTCAAACAAGTTTCTAGAAGTAACAGAAAACGACTCTTTTCAAACTTTTAAATATGCTTTAAAAATGAATCAACCTGCAACTATCTGGAGACTTTACTTTCTGCAGCTTGTCACTAATTATTATAATAATTATACTTGTCTATCGTGTGCCGAGCGCATACACCTACTGTGTGTCACAATTTATTCACACGGTATAACGTATTATCTGTGCTCGTACGCGACGTCGAAATAATATACGAAAATCTATAGAAATCATCCGATATTGTGGAAAATTATTTTTTTCATCACGTCCGTCAACAACCACATTGTACTGTCGCGTTAGAATATAGATTACAGTTTGAACGGTAAAACCTAACAAAATCGGTGAAAATTCGTTCCGATATCAATCGCGGTTTCGCCATTTCACACAATACGCCATCGCGATTAATCCCAAATATAGTAATAAGCCTAAAACGTTACAAGCCTCTACGACGAAACGTTGAAAACATGTACTTTAATACTTGGAAAACTATTATAGTCCGTCAAGTCACTGTCCCTACGACGAACCCGATATTATTATATTACATTGTAATGTAAATAATATACAAATCAGCTCTTATGAGTCATAGTAAAATGCGACGACTAGGCATAAGGCTTAATTGAAACATTCAAACATAGAGTATTATAAAACGATACGGTTTCGTTGCCGATAAATTAATGAATATTTGCACGCAGTATTTGTACAACGAATGATCGTTAAAAATTCACAAAATAAAAATAATAAATCGTTGAAATAAAAATAACATTTCCACCAATCTGTATAGATTAAACACAACGAACAAATAAATATGCCAATATATCAATATGGCGTTTTATTTAATTTTGTAAATAACTCAATAAGCATTTTACGTTTTTATTCAAACATTTCGGTTTGTAAAGTATTATTCTCTTTTAATTTTAATAGCTGTATTGAATTATTTTCATTAAATTACCGTGTTAATAATTCAAGTAAAATTTCACGATTTATAACGTTTTCGGCAGTCATCATATTATAATTTAAAACGTTAAGTAATTATTAGCAGGAAGGCGATTATAAATTAACTATTGATCCAAACAACATATTCAATTAACGTTTAGAAAAATTAAAATAATTAATATAATAAGGACCTATTAGACTATAAATTAATTGTTCGATAAACACCTAGATCTTAATTCTAGCTTAATAATATTCAAATATTTAGCTTATTGATTTCAAATAATTGTCTACAATATTTTACTAATACACAAAAAGATTGACGAATTTTCACAATCGTCATATTGAACATAAATTCAAATCGGATCGTCGAAATTCCTAAGTGAATTCCTAAATTCGAAATTTGAAACGTGAACCAAACGTACTGTTATGAAATGAAACTCAGATAATGTAGGTTGAAAAATATACCACACGATATCTGTGAAAAATGATGAAATGAACATTATATTCTGTAAATTAGTAAAACCTTGACTTTGTGGTTATAAGTAGCCGAAGACGCTATAAAATTATACTGTATAATAAACTAGTAATAATTTGTTGCATTAGGTCGTATAATGTTATTTTTACATTTTACCTATCTATTTACATTCGAGATTCAAGCGTCACTCATCAGTCATCCGACAACTGTGGAAGATGGTAAAAATTAAAAAGCTTTTAATATAATACCGTGCAGCGGGCGTGAGTATTATACATGTGTTTATGTACGCATATGTGTTTTAAAGAACACCGGAAAGATGGACAATCGCCAAACTGTTTATTCCTAGATGTTTAAAATATATTTGATTCTGGCATATATTTTTTTTCCCCTGTCGAGAGATTCGAGATTACGTTTTTATTTTAACGCGAACGAAATAAAAATAAATTAACACAACGTTCAATAACGTGATCGCCATAACGTTTTTGAGAACCACGAGGCCACGGCATAGGCACTTAAAATCTACAATCAGCCATCTCGTTTTCTAATCGGTTTTTTACAGAACTATTATTTAATAAACAAACAGTAGTCGTAATAATATTATAATTATTGGATGTTGGTATTATTTTTGTAACGAATACAGCCGTACAAAGTAATAAGAACAATAATAATGATCGTAAGAATTATTGTGTGTTATTTTTTAGTGAAAACAATCTACAAGTGAACAAATAGCGTCCTTGGATTTAACTACCATTTGATGCGTCAAGGTTCGTTTAACGAGTTGTTTTTCGTGTAGTTAAAGTTTGTTTTAGCCAGCTGAATTGAAAATTAAAAACCAATAAATTATATTATTTTAGGCGCGACTATACGCGTTATGGTTTAGATGTAACGAAGAGTGTACAGTGTAATATTTGTGGGCTGCAATCGGCTATCGCGGCTATAAATCAATTGATCTCGGTAATAAAAATTATTATCATAAAGCGACGTTCCGAGCTGGTGTGTATTTTATCACATGTCAATCTGTCGGAGGCGTATTAAAAAAAAAATAATAAAAATTAAATTCTATTCGACAACAATACGTATATATATCGCAGATTAAATTAAACGTTTACGAGAAATTAAGTCGGAAAACTCGGGTGTGCACAGAGTCAATTTTTCTCCTCGAAAGATAAACAAGAACGAGTGCGATTAAATCGTTTAGAACGCCTAATTTCGTTTAATTAAGAAAATAAGCAGGGCGGGTCTTGTGAGACTACACAGCAAAAGTATTTTCGACCCGTTAAACGTGAAACGAATGATAAACAGTAATAATAACGTTGTGAAATTTATTTTTATTTTTGGTTTTCGAAACTTCGGGCAAACAAGAACAACGTTTGGCAAACTTTTGACGACTGCGTTGGTGTTAATATACACTGATCCGTTTTCGAATTATCCGAAATAGAGAGAACTGTGCGGAAAATGAAGACTGATAGAATTATAGATGGAAATCGGAGGGGGGCTTACGGAGGCTTAGTCTTAAAATACTACTTAAACAGTGCTCGATTCCCCTCTCAACAATTTCACATTTCTCCGTTCGACTAGTTGAATAATTATTCGACGGCTTAATTTTTCGTAATACCAATATCGTTCGTTATAAATAGAAATATTTTACATACAGTTTATGATCAATATGTAATTTTGAAACGATTTGTAATTAATTTGTTCGTAAACAAAACTCTATCTCGATCTACTTTCGCAGTTTATAGAAGGCAAATTTATATGCAAATATGTATCCATTTAAGCGCAAGATTTCGTCGAAAATGTAAGTCCTCTAGTGATTTTATTAAATCTTTGCCTATGGTGTCGTTGTAGTACGTTAAACGTTATCATTATACATTTGAATTTGACGTTAACATTCAGACGTAATGCGTGTTATTATTGTATCGATATCCACGTATTATTCGTATTTAATGAATTCTTAAATCGATATCGAAATATAATATTATAATATAAACATTTTGCAAAATTTACGTATTCAGGTAGTGCAGTTACCTATAATTATATACAAAAATAAAACGATACACTTTATCTTAATTTCGCAATTACACAAATAACAGCATTTAACGTCAATTGCACGAACCGAACCAACCGTAGAATTTTAAATTTGTGTGTAATTTAAAATATAAATTGGTGATGTAATGTTTCGTTGTTTGGTTCAATTATTATTAGTTACAGCGAGAGAAAAAAAATAGCTATTGCAGTGACTCATCTGTAGAATAACAAAATTGATAGGTATAGGTACTATATATTTATGAATAAAATTTTAAAATATTTATTCGAGTCGTGAATAAAATAAAATTACGTCTTATGCTGAATGTAATGAGTAGGAAAAAAACTACATTCAAATGCACAATATTTAATTAAAAAAATACTTAAATTATAACCCAAAAATGACGTGAATTATCCACAAAAGGTATGTTTAATATTTATAAAACTCTATAAAATCTTATGACTGTAATTATTATATTTCGCTGAACAAAAATGTTTTCACTCCGCTCACATTGCACGCGAAATGTATTATGTTCCGTTTAACACTTATCTGTAGTTACGAATGCGAATTAAATATTAGATACGTTTATGTAAATCATTAACGTTATACTTGCAAAACAAAATAAGCCGGTTAGTGTACGGTATAATGGAGTGTAAATTAAAAGACAAAGAGTCTCTCTCAAATGGATGAAGTATGAAAATTGCAGAAGCGCTCGGGAATTAACAAAATGCGAATTGTTTTTGTATTTAAGAAATGAAACGAACAAAAGGCAAAGAAATAAACTTACATAATTAATGTTTACCGGGGAGCATTATTACTAACGCGCGCGTAGGTGTACGAGAAAGGAAATTATTAGAATAAAATAATTCACCCGAACAGTCGCGATAGTATTATACCTGAACACAAAATGTATTTTGACAGATTTTAATATAACATACCTACTTATATACATTTTGGCATTGAAAATCGATTCTAAAACGCAAGTATATTCGACATTTCAATTGTTGATATAAATAAAACGTTGGTTAATATTTTTCCAGAGCATACTACGATATACGTATTATTATAATCTAATTACCGCTGTATCGATACGTCCAAAAAGGCAAAGGTACAAAATATTTTACGAATAATGTTGTTTGTAATTTTAAATTTCAAAATAAAATATCGCTTATTTTAAAAAAAAAACAGTGTCGATAGTAATTCAATATAATATAATAATATATGTATTTTACACTGGCCTTCGGTCAGAATCGTTGTCAATTACAATGATACGTATATCGTTGCTTTCAAATTAAAACGCATAAATACGACCAACCAACAAAGGACTCGCGTTTAGCACCAATAATACTGGATTGATTAAAAAATATCGCTCTGAATATAACGCTTTGTATTTAAATTAAATAAATATTATTTCTTTCTGGACGTGTTTCACGCGATATCGGCCAAATAAATTTAACAAGTCCGTTTGAATTCAAAACAATAATAATGATTACAGTAATCATTTATATAACGTATACATACACGAACGGCAGAAATAATCGATAAATTTTTTATTCAAATGGGATTTCATTGATATTAATCACATTTTCTCATGCGTAGGTGTAGTTTGTATACAATTTAAAAAACTGAGATAATGAAAATAATTCATTATTATTATTATTATTGTATGTGGCGTAGATATAATATACTTGTTTAGATTGTATCATTTTATTAATATTTTCAACATAAATATTTGTAAAAAATAAAAAATAAAACAAAAAATAATGGCTGTAAACAGGACCGTGGGATTATTTAATCTGAGAATGAAAATGGTTGATTGCGTATCAATAATTTTTTTTAATTTTTTTTTTTCCATAAACATTTCAAATTGTATAATCATAATATTCATAGATAATTAATATTAATTGTCATAAAATAAGTTATATTTTGCGTTTTATGCAAGGCTAATCCCGAGTGATTTTACACAGTGCTAAAAATGTAGATGATTTGACTCGCCACTTTATTCAATAAAACCTATTTAAACGACCCTTTTTTAGATTAGAAATTGGTTACGAATGGTATTTCTTACAACTGTATTGTAATATTCTACTGAAAACTGAAAACAGTGAAAATAATGCAAAAAAATTTAAAAAAATAATACATTGAAATCTACAATAAGGTAATTTTGAACATAATTTATTTTTAAATAAGTAATTCTCATAATTTGACAATGATTTTTCTCTGGAATCGTACAATATACTCGTAGTATATTTCTCTCGACATTTCAACTTTAAATACTAAAAAAAATGTTTAACTAACAATTTACAAATGTATATTATTTCTTTTTTTTTTCTGTTGAAATAGCATTTTCTACATAAAAAATTTAGTGTGACAGCACAATAATAATACGAGTAATAACAATAATTATTATAATGGAAAAAAAACACAAAATTGTAAAACCAATTATACATTATTCGTTTTATTAAAAATGTAAAACGATTTGTACTCGCAATCAGTTATTTGAGGATAAAATAAGCAAGGTAAATGTACTAAACTAACAGTAGGAATCTCAATTTCAACTGTACGAATTTCTAGCACGAACGCAATAGTCAGCATTATACTAATGGCCGTAATAAATAGTTTGACACTTCAGACAAATGTGTTCTATGTTCAGGAAACTGTTTCTCTAATAGTTTTAATTAGAACTAAACTGACCAACAAACTAATTGTATTTTCGAAGTAAAGCTTACGATTTGATCACTGCGTCAACGGTATTTATATAATAACGATATTATAATATAATAGCAATCTATAACTACTTCTGTTAATTTTATTTATAATTATTCTTAATATATACCGAGACAACCGAAGTAAACATTATTTTTTCTTAATTAACTAATTTTATTTTTCATTGTATTTTCACTACATCCATCAATCAAATCTATCCACTAAATAATGACAGTTTTCTTCTCACCGATCACAAGTTTTTCAACGTTATTCGTTTAATATTTTACGCTTTATAATTTATAATTATTAATATAATTTACGTTTCATAAGCAGACGTTTTTTTTTTTCTGTTATTCATTTACCGGCGTGTGGTTTTTTTCAGGTTATCTTTTATTCATATACAGAGTAAATTAATATTATAATAATATGTACATAGGAAAATACAGTTATTTTTCTTGCACAAAAGATTACCCCGAGAACTCAAATATGGTTAAAAAAAAAAAGGAACCTTCGTATTTTGATTATTTTATTAAATCCCCGAGAATAATATGTTAGTAGCATCCCCGTAATCTCAGTCATTTTACACCACATTGATCCGCTTAACTTAGGTCATACGCCCTCCCGTGTATCCATTACATGTCTTCCTCCGGTCCGCTTTAATCTGCGTCATTTTATCCTCAACAAATCAGGTCGTTGCTCTCGTCCGGATTAATCGCGCACCCCAGTTTTTCTCGGGTAAATTGTCTTTTATGCCGTTCTTTTTTTTTCTTTCCACGTTGCACATAATCCTAAAAGGAGCATTATAATAGGCTATTATAGGTACGTGACCCTTTGCAAAGTAATCGAGTGTCTCTACCTCACACACACACACACACACAGTACTAGTGCAATAGTACATATTGAACTCAATCGCTAGAGAACTTTATTAAATATTTTATTTCATTTTAAATCCAGTGTAATAAACGTATGTCGCTAATGTCTCGAAAAACACACGGCGGCGGCGAGACAAAGTCGTCGAGTCGGGTCGCATTCACACCACCGTTGTACGGCGAACGTGTCTTTGTTCTCTGTTGCGGATACCCCGCGGTCGCAATGATAACTTCATGTGTACCAACGCGACACGTAATGACGACGACCATGATAATATTAATATAATAACGAAAACAATAATACAATCGACACGTGTTTTGTTTGCACTCGCATAATACGGCATGACATTAACACACACACACACATATATTATATATAGAATCGCCATGGGTATGCAATATTATTATATTGTGCCTATACATATTATGCAGCCGACGACGTCTCAACCGCCCGCACTGCCTACCCCGATGGCAAAATCACGTAACGGTCGTTGACTTTACGCACGACGGCGACGCGCTCAGAGTTCAAACCTTCACCCAGATCCTCGAGTCGCCTTTTAAAATAATAATAACAATGAATCGAATCCGGTCTATTTACTTAATATACGTACCTATCGTGTCTAATTTAAACCCGCAGATGAGATGAAATATTCGAATGTTTAGGACTTAAGATTCCTGTCCTAACCTCCCTAGAACAATACAACATTGTTGTTTAGGAAACGGCAAAAATTCAATCGACACACACACACATCTGTCGATCGTATCAAGTTTTTCGATTTTTCGCGTGCCATAATCTACTCGGGTTATGCGATTCACGTATATGCTGTTTCCTGCAGAATAAAAAATGAATAATCAACAGCATTGCGGCGATAAGGAGAAGCGGATTTCGCAGCGTTAAAAATGAAAAAAAAAATTCAACGACATTTTCTCCAATCGTTCCGTCATTATGATAATAATATTTCGATTTACTAGCACGTAATAATAACGTTTTACGATGGTAATCGCGTATTGAATTCGATTCGAACGCCGTCGAATTGATGAGACGAAATAACCGTCGTCGTGTACATTACTTTCACTAGATACTTGTTAATGGAATGGAGAAAAAAATCAAACATTAATTAAAAATTCAAATGGAAATCGGCGGGGCTTTATTTACAACCTGTTTGTACGGCGGCGGATCGAACTCGATCCGAAAAGGAACGTTTCCGACTTGACCGTTTAAACTCGATGTTGCGTGTACACGTGGCCCATATTATGTGACGCGTGTGTCAAACGCGCGTATAACCTGCAACGGAATCGTCTAACCTCGGTTTCAAGTAAATTACTTTGCGCGGTCGGAGCAATTTGTAAATGACCATATAAGATGAAAATCGGACGACGCGTGTAACAGCAATAATTAAAAGCATGAATTCGCCGACAGAATAGAAATCTCGGCGTTATTGAAAGTTCACCGCAACGTGTGTACACACAATAGAATTATTAGCCGTTCGATATTCTCGTATTACACATTTACCAGCTGTACATTGTGACAACCGACGGCGGCGGCGGCGTTGGGACATCGATTTTCCGTTGCCCAAGTGTCATCGCGCGAAACGCATAATATATGATATATTGTATAGTATAATATGACATTAGGTATAATACGCGTATTATGTGTGTTACAGAGGAGTACGTAAAATTTAAAATGTTCGCGACGTTTTATAGACGTCTTCTATCCGGTATATACGAAGAACACGATAATTTATTTTATTTCATCGGATTCGGTAGCGTTTTCGCATGTCGCTACTGTGGAGTTGAGAAAAAATAAATAGCAGAATATAGGATACGAGTTATATATTTCATAGTGTTGGAACATTTTATGTCGCATATTTTTTACTCGTGGTTTTCCGATGTTTTTATTGTCGTTTTTTTTTTTTATGCCGTTTTATACGTTTTCAAATACGGCTACCGAAATTTTTATGATTTTATTTTTTTCGAAAAACTTTAATTTACTTTTATTCGAAACGCCAAAACTCAGTGATAATAAAAAAAAAATTCATATATTTATACTAATTTTTAATAGATAGATGTAAATTATTATTATTTGTTCGTATGGTAGATGTTTCAGACGAATAAAACATCACCCACGACTTAGCTTTAACCGTCTATCTACGACTGAAAAATGTCTATTTTCTTATTCTTTTATCGTTCGAGAATATTTAAATATTCTTTTCTTTAACAAGTAGTTTCTTTTTGAAATCACATTCATTAAAATATTTAAATGCAGACGAATCGAAGCTTCACGGTTTTTTACCTCTGAAATCTTTTAAATGTTGTGCGCGCGCGCGTGCGTGGGTTATAATATATTGTACACAATATAATACTATCGGCGGCTTGATGAAGGCCGGATGAGGTGGGGGATTGCACGACATGAGGAATAAACAGACATAAAATACAACAAAAACACACATGTTGTAATGGATCCGCGTGTACGTATAGTATATGTAGACTGGCACCTCTAGGACGACCCGCGGGACACAACGATAATTGGCTGTGACGAGGAACCATTAATCTTCTCTCTAAACCGTATATGATACGATAGACTATTATATTATACAAGCAATGCAATTCGAGATTTGAACTGCAGCTCGTATACGAAGTGCGCGAGCTCGTTACGGACGAACCCAAAGGGGAAACGAAAAAATAATAAATAATTTCGACGTGGTCGATCCACACGAAATATATGTTTTGGCATGACAATAACTGTACTCTACGAGGCAGTCACAATAAACAATTCGACCGACTCGCCGCGATATATATTATTCTACGTTTGTTTTTTTTTTACACCACCACAGTCCGACGACACGTATATGTACATTTACGTGGTAGCTTTCCATACTCGGCGGCAGTACTTTGTTTTCCAATTTCATATAATAATGTACCTACTACGTGCGCGAGATCCGGAACCTTAAACTTAACGGCAAACAAGTTCCGAATCGAATTATGAAAGGATGGCAATGGTGGCGAGAAAAAAGTTTACGGCAACAAAACACTTTGCCCTAATGTTATTTCTATCAAATTTTACAGTACGTCGTTTCGCCGGAAACGAATTTATATAGTTGTTTACTCGATTTTTCTTCCGGCCAACAGGCATACGTAGTTTTCAGCTCTAGCGATAAACCGATTCGAAAAATATAAAATTCAAATACGGTCCCGAGTTGTTTCACAAAATTTGTTATTTCTGAAAAGTTCAATTGACTTTTTTCTTTCTTTCCTTTTATAGATTATTAAATAAATGTAATTTCAAACGCTGTTAAACAGTACAAATAAATAATGATTTTTAGACACATTGCGTAATCTGCTCAAGAATATTATGTACGAACTCTCCGTGTTAATATTCAGCACGTATACATCGGTAGAATTATATTATACGATATTGCACGAGGCGGAAAATAATATATATATACGCATCTTCGTATAAACAGTAAAACGTGTGGGTATTTATACATTGCATTCGATGCGCGGTCGATAAATTAATATTCCGTTTGATTATTGTTATTGTTATTATTATTCAAGCGTTACAAAAATAATGTTCTTAACGCGCACGTGAACAAAATAAATAATAATATATAATAATGCATAATGCATTTTGATGAGAAAATAATATAGAGTTAGGTATATAAATCTATTATAAACATAAAATAGAAACCCTTTTTTTTTTTTTTGTCAGCCCATAACTCGAAAAGTACTCGGTGGATTTTAGTACGGTCTTCACCAATGGATTGGCTAAGTCTCGGGGAAGGTTTCAGGCTATAGTAATATTTAAATATTAAACCCCTAAAGAGGTAAAAAAGGGTAAAAATAATAGTAATAATAAATAATAGTGATAACTGATAACAGTGATAAGGATAAATTTGGTCAGAGAAAAATCTGCGCGTAGTACCAAAACATCAACTGGACATCTGACACTCAAAAAACTTATGCGCAGTACGGTGGAAAGTGACAGTTGGACGATGACATAGGAATTCCTGATCCAAAAATATGAAAATTCGGAGGTTTTCACGGATTTTCCGACGAAATCGATCGACATTGGTCAGAGAAATATTATTTATTATTACTATTACTTATTATTACTATTATTTTCCTCTTCAAAACTGCGAAAAATAGTCGAATAATCGCGATTTTGTACCAGGAGTTCAGGAGGTGTAGCGTCGTTTTTGCCGAGTAATCGAGAGTAATAATCAACATTGATTGCCGCTAGATGGCAGCACTGTAGCAGAGAAATCGTCGCGAAAAAAACCACGTCGGTTCCTGAACCCCTGGTACAAAATCGCGATTTTTCGAGTATTTTTCGCAGTTTTGGACGTGAAAATAATAGTAATAATAAGTAATAGTAATAATAAGTAATAGTAATAATAAATAATAATAATAAATAATAGTGATAACAGTGATAACAGTGATAAGAATAAATTGGGTCAGAAAAACCTGCGCGTAGTACCAAAACATCAACTGGACATGTGTCACTCAAAAAACTTATGCGCAGTACGGTGGAAAGTGACAGTTGGACGATGACATAGGAATTCCTGATCCAAAAATATGAAAATTCGGAGGTTTTCACGGATTTTCCGACGAAATCGATCGACATTGGTCAGAGAAATATTATTTATTATTACTATTACTTATTATTACTATTATTTTCCTCTTCAAAACTGCGAAAAATAGTCGAAAAATCGCGATTTTGTACCAGGAGTTCAGGAGGTGTAGCGTCGTTTTTGCCGAGTAATCGAGAGTAATAATCAACATTGATTGCCGCTAGATGGCAGCACTGTAGCAGAGAAATCGTCGCGAAAAAAACCACGTCGGTTCCTGAACCCCTGGTACAAAATCGCGATTTTTCGAGTATTTTTCGCAGTTTTGGACGTGAAAATAATAGTAATAATAAGTAATAGTAATAATAAGTAATAGTAATAATAAATAATAATAATAAATAATAGTGATAACAGTGATAACAGTGATAAGAATAAATTGGGTCAGAAAAACCTGCGCGTAGTACCAAAACATCAACTGGACATGTGTCACTCAAAAAACTTATGCGCAGTACGGTGGAAAGTGACAGTTGGACGATGACATAGGAATTCCTGATCCAAAAATATGAAAATTCGGAGGTTTTCACGGATTTTCCGACGAAATCGATCGACATTGGTCAGAGAAATATTATTTATTATTACTATTACTTATTATTACTATTATTTTCCTCTTCAAAACTGCGAAAAATAGTCGAAAAATCGCGATTTTGTACCAGGAGTTCAGGAGGTGTAGCGTCGTTTTTGCCGAGTAATCGAGAGTAATAATCAACATTGATTGCCGCTAGATGGCAGCACTGTAGCAGAGAAATCGTCGCGAAAAAAACCACGTCGGTTCCTGAACCCCTGGTACAAAATCGCGATTTTTCGAGTATTTTTCGCAGTTTTGGACGTGAAAATAATAGTAATAATAAGTAATAGTAATAATAAGTAATAGTAATAATAAATAATAATAATAAATAATAGTGATAACAGTGATAACAGTGATAAGAATAAATTGGGTCAGAAAAACCTGCGCGTAGTACCAAAACATCAACTGGACATGTGTCACTCAAAAAACTTATGCGCAGTACGGTGGAAAGTGACAGTTGGACGATGACATAGGAATTCCTGATCCAAAAATATGAAAATTCGGAGGTTTTCACGGATTTTCCGACGAAATCGATCGACATTGGTCAGAGAAATATTATTTATTATTACTATTACTTATTATTACTATTATTTTCCTCTTCAAAACTGCGAAAAATAGTCGAAAAATCGCGATTTTGTACCAGGAGTTCAGGAGGTGTAGCGTCGTTTTTGCCGAGTAATCGAGAGTAATAATCAACATTGATTGCCGCTAGATGGCAGCACTGTAGCAGAGAAATCGTCGCGAAAAAAACCACGTCGGTTCCTGAACCCCTGGTACAAAATCGCGATTTTTCGAGTATTTTTCGCAGTTTTGGACGTGAAAATAATAGTAATAATAAGTAATAGTAATAATAAGTAATAGTAATAATAAATAATAATAATAAATAATAGTGATAACAGTGATAACAGTGATAAGAATAAATTGGGTCAGAAAAACCTGCGCGTAGTACCAAAACATCAACTGGACATGTGTCACTCAAAAAACTTATGCGCAGTACGGTGGAAAGTGACAGTTGGACGATGACATAGGAATTCCTGATCCAAAAATATGAAAATTCGGAGGTTTTCACGGATTTTCCGACGAAATCGATCGACATTGGTCAGAGAAATATTATTTATTATTACTATTACTTATTATTACTATTATTTTCCTCTTCAAAACTGCGAAAAATAGTCGAAAAATCGCGATTTTGTACCAGGAGTTCAGGAGGTGTAGCGTCGTTTTTGCCGAGTAATCGAGAGTAATAATCAACATTGATTGCCGCTAGATGGCAGCACTGTAGCAGAGAAATCGTCGCGAAAAAAACCACGTCGGTTCCTGAACCCCTGGTACAAAATCGCGATTTTTCGAGTATTTTTCGCAGTTTTGGACGTGAAAATAATAGTAATAATAAGTAATAGTAATAATAAGTAATAGTAATAATAAATAATAATAATAAATAATAGTGATAACAGTGATAACAGTGATAAGAATAAATTGGGTCAGAAAAACCTGCGCGTAGTACCAAAACATCAACTGGACATGTGTCACTCAAAAAACTTATGCGCAGTACGGTGGAAAGTGACAGTTGGACGATGACATAGGAATTCCTGATCCAAAAATATGAAAATTCGGAGGTTTTCACGGATTTTCCGACGAAATCGATCGACATTGGTCAGAGAAATATTATTTATTATTACTATTACTTATTATTACTATTATTTTCCTCTTCAAAACTGCGAAAAATAGTCGAAAAATCGCGATTTTGTACCAGGAGTTCAGGAGGTGTAGCGTCGTTTTTGCCGAGTAATCGAGAGTAATAATCAACATTGATTGCCGCTAGATGGCAGCACTGTAGCAGAGAAATCGTCGCGAAAAAAACCACGTCGGTTCCTGAACCCCTGGTACAAAATCGCGATTTTTCGAGTATTTTTCGCAGTTTTGGACGTGAAAATAATAGTAATAATAAGTAATAGTAATAATAAGTAATAGTAATAATAAATAATAATAATAAATAATAGTGATAACAGTGATAACAGTGATAAGAATAAATTGGGTCAGAAAAACCTGCGCGTAGTACCAAAACATCAACTGGACATGTGTCACTCAAAAAACTTATGCGCAGTACGGTGGAAAGTGACAGTTGGACGATGACTTAGGAATTCCTGATCCAAAAATATGAAAATTCGGAGGTTTTCACGGATTTTCCGACGAAATCGATCGACATTGGTCAGAGAAATATTATTTATTATTACTATTACTTATTATTACTATTATTTTCCTCTTCAAAACTGCGAAAAATAGTCGAAAAATCGCGATTTTGTACCAGGAGTTCAGGAGGTGTAGCGTCGTTTTTGCCGAGTAATCGAGAGTAATAATCAACATTGATTGCCGCTAGATGGCAGCACTGTAGCAGAGAAATCGTCGCGAAAAAAACCACGTCGGTTCCTGAACCCCTGGTACAAAATCGCGATTTTTCGAGTATTTTTCGCAGTTTTGGACGTGAAAATAATAGTAATAATAAGTAATAGTAATAATAAGTAATAGTAATAATAAATAATAATAATAAATAATAGTGATAACAGTGATAACAGTGATAAGAATAAATTGGGTCAGAAAAACCTGCGCGTAGTACCAAAACATCAACTGGACATGTGTCACTCAAAAAACTTATGCGCAGTACGGTGGAAAGTGACAGTTGGACGATGACATAGGAATTCCTGATCCAAAAATATGAAAATTCGGAGGTTTTCACGGATTTTCCGACGAAATCGATCGACATTGGTCAGAGAAATATTATTTATTATTACTATTACTTATTATTACTATTATTTTCCTCTTCAAAACTGCGAAAAATAGTCGAAAAATCGCGATTTTGTACCAGGAGTTCAGGAGGTGTAGCGTCGTTTTTGCCGAGTAATCGAGAGTAATAATCAACATTGATTGCCGCTAGATGGCAGCACTGTAGCAGAGAAATCGTCGCGAAAAAAACCACGTCGGTTCCTGAACCCCTGGTACAAAATCGCGATTTTTCGAGTATTTTTCGCAGTTTTGGACGTGAAAATAATAGTAATAATAAGTAATAGTAATAATAAGTAATAGTAATAATAAATAATAATAATAAATAATAGTGATAACAGTGATAACAGTGATAAGAATAAATTGGGTCAGAAAAACCTGCGCGTAGTACCAAAACATCAACTGGACATGTGTCACTCAAAAAACTTATGCGCAGTACGGTGGAAAGTGACAGTTGGACGATGACATAGGAATTCCTGATCCAAAAATATGAAAATTCGGAGGTTTTCACGGATTTTCCGACGAAATCGATCGACATTGGTCAGAGAAATATTATTTATTATTACTATTACTTATTATTACTATTATTTTCCTCTTCAAAACTGCGAAAAATAGTCGAAAAATCGCGATTTTGTACCAGGAGTTCAGGAGGTGTAGCGTCGTTTTTGCCGAGTAATCGAGAGTAATAATCAACATTGATTGCCGCTAGATGGCAGCACTGTAGCAGAGAAATCGTCGCGAAAAAAACCACGTCGGTTCCTGAACCCCTGGTACAAAATCGCGATTTTTCGAGTATTTTTCGCAGTTTTGGACGTGAAAATAATAGTAATAATAAGTAATAGTAATAATAAGTAATAGTAATAATAAATAATGGTTATAATAAAGCCCTTTTTTTTTTTTTGGATGTAAGCGTATATCTTGCATAGAACTCTGTGGATTTTAGTAAGGTTTTCACCAATGGATTGGCCAAGTCTCGGGGAAGGTTTTGAGCTATAGTACGTCTCGAAAATCCAACCCTAAAGGGGATTTAAAAGGGTAAAACTGGAAAAAAATTACCCAGCTGGAACCGTAAGAGTTCAGAGTATAAAAATTGGTCTTTAGTTTCGTTGCATATAGTAGAGACTCCAGAAGAAAGGATTTTCTGAAATTCAACACCAAAGGGGTTGAAAAAGGGTAAAATATATTAGTCATAATAATATTTTTAATGATGGTAATGTATTCAATAGTCAAAGTAATAACAGTAATAATAATAATAATTACAAATATTTTAACAGTTTTATTAATAATAGTTACAAATATTTTATTAGTTATAATAACAATAGTAATACAATTGATAATAGTTAGTAATTGTATTTACATTTAGAACCCTCGTTTAAAATAATTTATACGAATTGAATATATTTTAATTATCATCGGTAAATTGAATTTATATATTAGATAATGTATAAAAATTATTGTTATTATTTACTTCGAATAAGAAACACATAAACTTAATGTATAAAACATATTATTAGGTATTTAATTATTTAGGATTAAGTTATTACTCAGGATTATCAATGTTATCACACAGGTCATCAAATATAAAATAAAAATCTCTTCAAATAATTATTTTGTTATCATTTAACGTCACATTATCTAAATGTTAAAAAAAAATGGAATTAATTTGTTTGAATAGAAAGAGTAATAATTTGTTATTTTTCAAGCCTTTAATATTTAAATTCATAATTTTATGTGTTTCGAACTGCAAAAAGTTTACAGGTTTTCGTGATTTTATCGAGTTTTATCAATATTTAAAACAAGAATAAAAAATAAAATTATGTACCTTAGCAATTATCGATATTTTTATACGCGTGTAGGAGAATATATAAGAAACTTTGTATTATAATTTCAAGATTTTTTGTCGAATCAAAAATATTTTATCGATATTTTACAGAAAAAACGAAAATAACTCAACAATTTTCAATATTTATGGACACACAAGTCGAAATCTTTTTATGATTATTTGTTATATTTTTCTTGCAATTTTTCGTTAAAAAAAATTGAAAAAGACAAAAAAAATTCTTACCATAAGTTCTCTGTCTAGTTGGAAATCAAAATCATTTGTTTTTTCACTCGGAATCTATAAAGAGATCTATAACATATTTATATCATGTATAATTTTTTTTTTCTCATACTTACATTACGTTTGGCTGCATTGACTTTTCGATGGTGAAAATATTAATAAAATCGATCGTTTATTCGGAATAATATATTAGTTGAGAGTGTAAATTCGTGTTGTTCGTCAAATTGAGACGTATCTATGTGCGCGAGACCTGCAATTAATCGAAACACGAGCACAGTTCGAACGCACATAATATATTATACAGTATACGTTTTCACATAAAACACGACGTTTAAATGGATTAATACTATATTACATATTATATGTACATCGGGACCTATGTGTGTTCTCGTCGACGGTCGTCCGCTGTTTAACTACACCGCAAAAGGGGAAAATTTTCCACCGGGCTTAATTATATACCTACGCTCGATTATACAGATTACCGAGGGGCGACAAAACAGCGACGCCGTTCTTTAGATAACGACAGCTGATATAATAGAATTTCGATGGTTTTAACCGGCTAGTACTGATGCATTTGTGGGAATATCGATTTGAAATAACTATTGTTTTATATGAATTTAGATTTTAATGTGTGTGTGTGTGTGTGTGTGTGTGTGTGTGTGTGTGTGTGTGTGTGTGTGCATTAATCATCTGTGATGTCCATTAATGATGGTCCTCGGAACCAACGCGACGACGTAAAGAATAAGTAAAAATTATTATATGATTTATCAATACAATATTATACCGAACGATGTTCTTTCTTATATGTGTTCCGTTTTTATTTTCTATCTTTGTGTGCTTTATCTTTTCTCCGTCTCTCGTCCACTGCGCCGTCGTATCCTGCCAGGACGCATATACGCGGTTAAAATGATTTATCAGGCTCCACAACGAAAATGTTGCGGAGAGACGTAAAAGGAAAATAGAACGGAAAAGAGGATACACTATATCGAACCAATAAATAACTCGAAAGAAAAACCTTGTACAGTATATTATATCGTATAGAGAGATATGTTGCGCGCGTTTACTGAAATTTTTTCGGGGAACCTTATAGCGTATAATATTATATATTATTATCATATACGTTATTCGATACCTACAATACCAGTTTTTCAAACACACGCTCGCGCCGTTCGTCGTCCAACTCCTTTTCGATTGACATCGAGATTAGTCCCGGCCGCGGGCTGCAGTGAAATCAAACTCAAAAAGATATCATGTAATATATATATATAAGGCCTGATATTATATGCTTTAAAAACGTATTAAATGTTCATAAAGTTAAAAAAAAAACATCATCTTCGAGTTAACCTAACCGATAAAATATTAATACAATATTTTGTATGTTTTAAACCTACTTTTTTTGTGTAAAATATAACTAATGACTTGTTTACTGTAAACCTGGAGAGATCAAGTTCGGCCAGCCAGGCCAAATCTTACCCACCATCATGTATTATATACCAAGTCATGAAAGTATTCTACATCCTAGCACTTATCTTTAAATTTCCGTTCGTTTATTTTTTATACTTATTTTGAGTGAAAAATAAAATATTTGAAAAAATTCCCAAAAAAAAAAAAACCTGTTCATTATATTACATAAATAATATTTTTAAAATAATTAAATCGAGAATTAAATCAAGTCATTAAGTAGCAGTACTAAAAAACCGCGATTAATGTTGTAATGTTATGAGACCAAACAACTCAAAGGAAAACCTTAAATTCTTGGCCCCACGAACACATTTTTTTTTATTTTATGGCCTGCAGTAAAAAAAAAAATGTTTGGCCACTATTGTTGTAAACAATTTTTTACTATATTATAGTTTACAGTTAATGAATTTGACGTTCTACCAGAATTTCACAAAGTTAAATCGAAGGTATGAAAACTTATAACCCGTATAGTGTATACAGAGTGTACGTGAAAATTCACAGTCTCTATACGTAGAGCGTGTGGAAAAATCGATTTGCACGCGACGGCTGTCGAAAAACAAAAATTAATCCAAATATACTATATTATTATAACTATACACGCGAGAATACATAAAGGTGCAGGTCAAAAGCGGATTTTGAGTTACGTCCGTCGAAAACCGTTCAATCGTAATAAAATTATCCGACAATATTACCGCTCACACACACACATACAACAAATGCACGCACAAGTAAATAATGTATTACGATATTGATGGGCTATAGAAAATACAATGTCTAGCACTCCGCAACGGTTTGCGATCGATTCGAACAGTTAAAACCGTAGGTATTGTTCGGAATTATAAATACTCGAGTATAATATACAGCATTTATAATATTATGTTTAATGCATTAAACGTTGCAGTAATGTAACACTCCGAAATACGTGTCATTTGTGTAGTATTTCAATTATTTGTTTCATAATAAAAATATTAACTCGAAAAATTATTCCTTCTATTGGACAATTATCTTTGAGCCGCTGTGGACTGCCAATAAATAATAAATAATATTTCCATATAGAACGGTAGCATGCCGTTTACGTTTTAACCGTATAAATAAACTGTCAGTAAAATATTAATGTTTTATTTGATCAAAGATTTGTTTACATCGAGTACCTATTGATGATAATATTTCGAGTAGAAAACTAATTGAAAAACAAATGCGAATTCAAACCCGTACGATGAAACCATTCTCTCGAAAGTTGATAATTTATAAATGCTAATTTTAATGATTTCAATTGATCGGGCACTAAATTGATATTTATTTTTTCAATTTATTTTATCTTAAGTCAACATTTATTAAAACGAACCAATCTAAACGCACCAGTATTAAAAGAAAGAAATATATTTTTTATTTTATTTTTATATTTTTGTCAGATAATTGATTTTGTGTTTAATTAAAGTGAATTCGCGAAGGAATGTGTTTAAATATATTATGTTCTACGTATACTAATATAGTTTGCGTTTTATAAGAAAACATAATAATACTAAACAATAACAGAAATACAAGTATTAAATATTAATCACTTACGGTGTCCATGTATATTTGTCCATATTTTTCCCAACAATTTCGTTAACTTATACATAATCATTATTTTGGAACCCTACGGGAAATTCGTGCCTCGGGAAAAGGTTATTTTTCACGCGCAAAGACGGTGGTGACCCATTTAACCGTTGGAATTTATTTTTTCTCGTCCTTCGTGCGACCTGTTCAAACATACCGAAAAAACACCGACAATTCCTCAACGATGGCCCCAACGACTGATTCACGGTGTTGATACACACTTTTTGAAACGGCGACCAATTTTTCTCGGGGAAATTCGTTAAAGTTGGATTATTTATGTTTTTCTTTTTTTCAATGTAACATCGAGACTGATGTTCTGTTCACCCACGTCTTACACCTTATGCGAGAAAACGATATCCAAATTGAAAATATTAAACATGCGACGAAATTATACAGAAACGAAAATATGTTAAATATGTTTAAATAATGATTTAAAAAATCACGGTGCGCTATTTTTTATTTATTTTTTATTACTGTTATTAAAGAGTCAGGTTTTTTTACTTTTATATTTACTACGATACTAAATACGTTTAGCAATAATACTTTAGAGCACGGCGAGATTAATCAAGTTGTTGAAATGAAGTGCCTGCCTACACATTCGGTCGTTGCACAGATTACTTTCGTCTAATAATTTCCATATTTTGTCAGTCAGCGGGAGATTAAATAGAACATAACGTCATAATACGATATAAGAGATGATAATTAAGGTTAGACTAGCTAGATACTCGCACTTATTATAATAAGCTATTTGAAATCTGATAAGATATGCGCACGATTCAAATCATCATTTATAATGAAATAACACTAATAATTTCATTGAACACTTTTTGCACATTTAACTCTTCTCGAATGTATAATACACGTTTGTAATTTTATAGTGTATAATTTCATTTTTAGCTTATATTTCAAAATAATTTAACGAAATTACGTTTTGAAATAAACATTTCTAGTAACATCTTTTTAAGTTGTTTAAGACCCTTTTATTCCGCAATAAACATCAATGAATTTATTCAATGAAAAATAAATACTTACTGCTATACGAGTATGTTATAAATCCGTTTCCTAATACTATTATAGAACACATTTTAGCTTCATAACAGTAGTTAATCTATAAATAATAAAGAAATATCTATATCATACAGATTATAATATTATTGTATTATATTTTTTTTATGATTATTAAGGCAGTATTATCTGACGAACTCAACATGTGCGTATAAATTTATAAACACAAGAAAACTTATATGTATAAGTATATATCGATGAAATAGACGGGAAAGTTGTTGGGTAAAAATATTATTCTTTCGGTTGGGCCAAAGTTTGTTTGTCAGTACGCGATACTAAAAATAAAAGTATAGAAGAGATAAAGCGAAAATCCCGTTGAAGATAATCAACCCAGCTCTCGTAGAATGGGCGAGACTCGAGAGTAGATATTTGCCGGTCGAATGAGTTCGAGCAAAAGTCTAAATTAAAAGAAGGACTACAAGGAGATCGTTTATAAATACTATTTACTCGATAGCGAATTGCCAAGACAAATGAGATTTCGAAACTATAATAACAACATAGCACAAACAACAGTCGAGGAAAGTTTGAACAAAACTAATATTTAAATTATACAAACCGATTTGACAAAACGTTTGAAACAAATATAATATGTTCAAACTATTTAACGACGAAAGTCACTTCAGTCGGTATATTTTTACGATTCAACGTTGTCAGCTATATTATAAGTGCGTATACTTAAAACTTTCTTGCGCAATTTTGTTTTTCATTTTGCTACAATACCTATCAAACGAAATAATTTTATATACTTTTATTGTATCTAATGGTCCAACTTATAAATATATATAAGTCACAATATTTGTAAATAAAATAAAATTATTAAAAAATACAGAGTACAAATAATATAAAATATTCATTAGTATAATATTGAAAAAAAAAGAACCCTCTTACGTATTTCGCTATGTATGTAATTATTTCGAAAATATTCTCGTACGTTAGTGCCGGGGAATGTAGTTGTACGTACATTGGAAGAACAGTATTTTCGTTTTTTACGCGCTGGCAATAAAGGAAAATTGAATTTTCAACTCTGTGACGTTTCCTGCGGCCCTTTCTCACTTACTTATACGAGATAACAGTAAAAAAAAATATAAAAAAAAAACTAATAAGAATGTATCGATCAGCAAACAGAATACATAATATAATATCTCTCGCGTAAGTATGATGAAGTGTGCATTTAAATAGGATCATTTTTCGCGAAAATAACACAGCACGTGCTCGTCGTCGCGAATAAACGCTTTACATCGCCCCTCCTTATTGCTTTCGTGCCCAGATTTTATTGCTCTTTTCTTCTCTATCCGAAAGGGATCGGGCTTGATACGCCAAAAAGTCGGCGGCGGCGGCGGTAGTTTCTCTGCGGAACGAGGTCATAACGAAAAATGCATTTCTTTTTATACGCCCGGGTCCGCGTCGATTTCGAAAAGTGTAATATACTCAAACATAAATGAGTGAGTTTAACTTTATATTGTTTTTTACCATACACCGTTTAACTCGTAGGTATCGTTTTATCAAGCCAACGTTTACGTTTTTTATGCGTATAGGTATAAATGAAAATCGTAAAAATCCCTCGAGTCGAACGGATGGAATAAAATATTACACATTAAATCGAATCAAAACGACAGTGAGAAATCGACGTAAGCCTTATACGCCTAAACTTCTCGTTTTAGCTAAATATTTGAATATAAAAACCATTTTACGATTAAAGAAAAAAAAAACGAATATTACATAACAATAGTATGGTTTTCGTTTAAAGTAAGAATATTGATTTTTTTAGGAATTGAAACTTAAAACTTAACGAATACGTCTTTATTTTCTTCCTTCTTATAGTTTTTTTTTTTAGTTCAACTTCCTTATAATAAAATTCATCTGAAAATAATCGAGGCTTTACTAGAAAAAATTTAAATTTTTGCATTTCGTCATTAGTGGCACACTGTATAAATTTCAGAAAAAAATTTACTTTGATTACAAAATGGATCTCGTGAACAATAATTAAGACAGTGTAACAACACGTCTAAACAAATACGTTTTATCACTTTGTTTACAACTCGTAATAGCAACACACGACAATTGATACAAATTTATTATACTGTATTTCCTTCATTCTATTGCGGTTGTGACTCGGGTTGTGATAAGAATATTACACGCATTATAAATAATATGAAAATATGATATAAAAAAATGACTTGCACGTATTAGATTTCTATATACTATACGTACGGAATACCATATACGCCTGTGTTTCGACTTTCGTCCAACGTCCGACTAATAAAACCATTGTTGATTCTTATACACCGCCACAAACTACATAAATGGGTTCGAAAAGTTTACATTCAAATTAATCGACATTCAGAATTACGCGTTATTATTAAATTAAGTTAAAGGCACAAAAATAACCATATAAATATTCGGTGAAAGTTTCGAGTCCCTGCTATCAATACTTTTTAAGTTACGATAAAAAAAATTTTGTCAAAAATCGGTGTTTCATAATATATTTATAGAGTAGTAAATTATTTGGAATTTAAAGCGCATTTGTTTAGGTTTTTAAAAATGTATTTTGTAATGCACTTTTTAAGATTTTAAACAGATATCTATTAAAATGTTTTTAATACGTTCACGGTTAAACTATGGCGATCAAATTTAATGACAATAATAATATCATTGATGTTCAGTAAGTTTTTCGTCACAAACAATGCGAATAAATGTATTTTTAAATTCTCAGTTTAAAATTCAAACGCGCAACACACAATAACGTACTCGTTTATAAATTTGACAACAGGTCGATGAACTGAAACGTTGACCGAGAGCTTCGTTTACTGTTGGTCCTACGAAAAGTTAATATTTACGTCGCGCATAATATACAACGCAAACATCGAATCGATGCATTGCGACCTCATTATCAACACGACTTGACACGGCGACGGTTTTAGTAGTACGCTCCATTCTCATTAATAATAATATAATCGTTAACTGTATGTCTATTTTTATAACTCTGTTCGTCGTGTGGAATACTTAATATATCAATTTATTAGGTATACCCGTCGCGGTGTCCGTCCATCACGACGGATTATTGATTTGTGAGTATTATTATTTTTGAACTGTGCACATAAAATTGTAATTTGTTTAAAAAAAAAAAATAGAAATAGGTTTACCTGCTGTAAGAGGTTTCTATCTCAAGACTTCCATGTTTAACGTTCTTAAAACTAAGGAAATCAATAAGTTGTGGTTAAATTAAACAGTGTGACAATAACGACCGGATTTATTTAGTTTTTTTATTTAAACGTTTAAACACGGCTGCGTCTACTCCATATCATCATAGACGAAAACGAAATGTTTGCAAAAAAACAAAACGGAAAAGGGCGAGGGAATTGCGTATGCAAAAACTCATTCGTCACGGTTACTCTCCGCTCTTGTTTTTCTTTCATTACGCTCGCAAACTCGCCGCAAAATTTAAAATTCAGATTAAACGAATTAAACCACACCCATCCCATCTGCAGCGAAAACAGTACATTCAATACTTGTCGGATGAACTGCACAATATGTTTTATAAATTACAACTTCGTCTCGTGGCTATTATTCAAGTCTGTACAGTGTACTCGTTTATAGTTATCTATATATTAGATGCTAAATAAACAAAGCAAATACAAAATCCAATATTTATCACGAGACATTTGATCGGGCGCATTTACCGTTTTAATCACGTCGATTGATTTGAAACGTATTGAATTCGATTAGTTTATGTTGACTTTCGGTTAATTATAATTATTATTATTAACCAATGTTGTTTAGTATTTGAAAATATTTCAATACTCTACTTGAACCCTTATAAGCGATCGTCCAAATAAATTAAAAAAATACTGTTTTTAGTAGATTGTAATTTAATTTTAAATATTGTCTTAAAAGTATTTAAAATATTTTTTTTATATATATATATTATTTTATCGTTTCATTAGAGTTAACAGTTATCACTGATGTATTCACATAACGCGACTAACATTTAGTAAGATCTGTGGGAGGAGAAAATAAATTTCAATTTTTTATACGTGCCTATCTAGAAGAAAGTATTTAAGATGTATTTTAAAATTCAAATACATTTTTTAAATAGTATTTTAAGTAATTTTTAAAAAATATTAAATTTACAACAATACTAAATTATCAATTTCAACTGCTATAGTCGAGTAAATTTAATTTTAAGCTCGTTATACTTGTAAAGTTATTTTCTTTAACTGTTTATAATAACATGGAGTTTGTACAGTTTTAATTAATTAAAACCCGGTGTTTTATTTTAATAAAATATAAGTATGCATGTCAGAAAAAGTGAACACACACGTGTAATAAATCTCTTAGGCGTAGGTGTGTTTAAAGTTTTCCAAAAGTAATCTGGAAACCTCGAAAAACTTGACATACTATACTAATTAATTATTAAATTTAATTTAATTATTATTAGTACTACGTACGGCTGAAACAGACTTGATTCGAACACTCGCGTCAAGTCTTGTCAGCATTTATTTACTCGCCCTATAAAAGTCATTTACATGATACACAGTACATAAATAGCATTTACTAGATCGATATTTTACCTGAACCATACTCAACGTGTGATATTAAAATATATAAAAATGCTTTGCCGACTGACCGAATTGCAAAAAGTTATCTACTTGAGTAGTGTTGTGGTCTGATCTTAGAGAGAATAACGCGTTCAGTCAATTTATATGACACACTTTATTGATGAGCTGAATTTTTAATTGACAATGACCGGTGCTGTCTGCCGTCGTCGAGTGCTGGCGAAAAAGTGCCGTCTTTTCCGCGCGGCTCCCTGACCGACGACGGCGCGGGCCGTTGCCGCCGCCGCCGCATGTTGGACCGGTTTCTCGGTCGCGCTATCGCGTCACGTCGAGAGAGCCGATTACGACCGCGACAGTAGTACATGTTTAGATACTATTTTATGATATTAAAAATAAGTATCCAAGTAAAGGTTAAAGTAAACATTTAAAGTACAATAGTATATTTTTAGAAATATGAATTAAAACGAATATATTACGAATATATTGATATCTACTGTTCGTTTGGGTTGAATGTTGTGTAACACAAAACTTTTAGCATAATACTTTGACTTTGTATTAGACGAGTAGATTTGGTTAGATTCAACAAGTAATATTACAATATTATGACGTAATTATGTTAAAAATATACGAAGATTTTGTTTTATAAAATTAGTTTACTTCTATTCGTGTAATTACATATTTGTATTTATTTTATCGTTACTTTTTTTAAACGCGCTCGGCTGATTTACTGTTGAATTTAATTAATGATTAATTGTACTTAGGCCCGTCTCGTATTTTTTCTATCCAAACAGATAAATATAAAATTAATCGAAAAATCTATAATATAAAACCATGACACGGGTGTATTATAAATAACGTTGCCTCTGATGGAACCGCCGCCGTGTATATGTGTATATAATTTGTATTTAAATCGAAAATAACGAATACTAATTCAACCGTCAATTTAAATTAAAATATTCCGGACAGAAAACGTTTAAATTCGTTGCTACACTCGAGCGTATGCCTCTAAAACACACACGTTTAAGTTTATCAAACAGAAAGCTAGATCATAAACACAAACAAAAGTAATCACTCAAAGGACTTAATGTTTTAATTAATTTCTACGTTCTCATATTGAAATATTTTAAGCAACAAATAAATAACTATGGCTCAATATGATATGTGTGTACTTCAAAAACTTATGAAACCATCAGATGATATTATAAACTGCATTTATACGCCTATCATCATCATTAATATTATTAATACGAAAAAGATATGTTGTTTTAAATTATCTATCGAACATTTTTTTTATTTTGAAATTATTTAGCATTTCATGATTTTCTTTTCCTCACATAAGTCAAATGAAAGAGAATTACATATAGCTATCGTAAGGCAGAAATACATGAACAATATTTTATCAAACATTTTATTGTAATAAAAATAAACAAACGGAAAGATGTAAAAACGTTGCGTTTCAATGTTATATTAAACTTAGTTAATAAAAATGCTTTGCAAGACCGGTAACAATGCAACTACGATAATATAACTTCGGTTATTATTACTTGTATCCATTGATATTACATTTTATCTCGCTAAAAGTATTATAAGGTCGTTCGCATAAATGCCAACGCCTTTGTACCTAATGAAATATTGGTACAGTGGGGGAATGATTTATTTTTCAAACCTTGACCTTCTAATAAGTAATATTCATTTTACACGATGACAGAAATATTTTTAAATTTATTACACGTTATTTCGTTAACGTTTTCCTGGCTATAGCTGAACGGAATTTAAAGGGATTGAGCCCAGCCATTGTTTCATAAGATATGGTCGCTGTAAAAATATACGTTATATAATATGCACACGATAAATTAGTATGTTAACGTGAAATGTAATTATATTTAATCCAATAGAGAACTGCCTAAATAACTGTTGTTGTTTTACGTCCTACGGAATCCGTGCTGCACGCGGTAGCAGATAAAACGTATAATTACCGACTAGGATTTTTCTATATTAATTATGTGAAAAGTAAAAAAACAACAATGTGTAACTAAAAAGACGACCGGTAAATATTTTCTCATTACATAAAACGGTTACACCGTAAAAATAGTACGATATATGTTCTTTTTTTTTTACATCGACGCCCTTGAAGTCCACCCTGTCAAGGTCGTAGAAATTATTTAGTACCGGACAGACAGGAGACCGGCGCGCCGGCCGCGATGGATAAAACTACGATATTAACCGTACGACGACGCGCGCATGTAATACGGACACAGTTATAACTCGTATAGGCCCGGACGGAGGTCATAAATTTGAATCGTGACCGAAACGTAAACCTAACAATTATTGCGTTGGACGCGTAATAAACGAGAAAGAATACATCTGGCCGAGGAGGTTCGGCGGACGGGCGCGCGAGTATACACACGAATAATAATTACTAAATTGTGTTTATTATTATGTACGTATATGACGTGTTGCCTAGCGCTTAACGATCACAACGCCAAAAAAAAGACTTCATTGTCCTGCTATTGTGATTATTATCATTATTTATTTTTCTAGGAGAGTGCACGTTTTGTAGTTAAGACTGACAAACGATGACCTGCAGAGCCCTTTTTAATGATGCAAGGGGTTAAGTAAGGGGGCACCGCGAGTGGTAAAATTTAACGCAACTCGAGGGTGGCAAATTTTAGGGATGGAAGTATTTCGGAATTATAAAATATAATATTCATTGTAATGAATTTCGTAATGAAGTGAAACACAGTACATTGCTAACAAATCGTTAAACCAATAATTATCGATTAAAATATTATCTGAATATCGAGAATAACAAGTATCCTCGTGTTCGTTTGTGGCCAACGCAGACCTATTATTTTACCTACATTTAAACCTTATCACAATAATATTATATTAACATACAAATGATTTATTTTCACAATTTCCTATTCCAAATTTAAATACGTAAATTTTATTTTTTTTATACTATACGAATTTATTATTTTATAAAACTCAATTAATCGTCATAAAACGTGACGACACGCGTGTTCGACAGAACCTTTGGATTCTATGTGTCTTTTTGTTTTTATTTTTACACCGTTCGACTCAAACATAATAACTGAATTTTACGTGTACATCGACACTTCACGTTTGTCAAACGCACGTCGTTATTCATTCCTTCGTCGCGTCTTTAAATAAGGGTTTTCCACCTCTAGCGAATCCATTCGTCTCCTTTACTTTCCACGGACGTCTCGCGTATTGACACCTTTCCGATAAATAATGATTTTGATTTCAAACTGTTTATTTTTTCACCCTTCTACACGGAACCCAATTTCACGGTTCCCTAGTGAATATAGTGAGCTCCACGCCATGGTCGTTTTTGTTATGCCGTAGTGATTTCTGGCGGTGAAAGAGAAGATTGCCGGAACGAATATTTGCGGCTCGACATATTCCGTCAGAAATTTAGCGAAGAAAAAAATGTGAGAACGCTGTCACCGACCGCCAAAGCCATTAATGTATCTCGAAAAAGGCATCCTTGGTAAACACACAGATTAGTGCGAATAAGAATTCGTCGGGCTGCAAAAGCCTTTAACTCGCCTTATTAAGATTAGTTATGCACGCGAGTCTTCTGAAAATAAATTAATATTATACTTGCTCTGGGTGTTCCGGTAAATAATGTTTACAGCGTCAAACGGAATATATTTAGCACGTAAAAATTCATTCGAGTTATTTATTTATTTTCATTTTTTCGAGATTTAGATTTAGAAAAAATTCTAAATCCACCACTTCTAATGGTAAGTTTTTCCTAACATTTTACGGACAGTTTTATTATAAAAGAGACTTCCAAAATCAAATATTACTACTACAAATATAATATAACAACATGTATAGCACGAACAATAGAAATGTTTGAAACCGTATTTGTATTGCGCGTATGTTTGGGTCTTTGTACGACTTTTTTTTTCACGGAGAAGTTATAATATGGCCTCACGTCATTTATTCTCGTATAATACGGTACAGAGTACTCGTGTGCAAAAAATGTTCGAAAAAAAATCTAGTGTCAACGAACTGGTTCGCTAGGGCCATCGTATAAAGCCTCCGAGTTCAAGGGTTTAGTATTTCAAACAATAGCACTCAGACGTCATGTCTCGGGCTTCTCTCAAGTGTTCACGTGTTAAATGACAGAGCTTTTGACATTCTATGGACTTTTATTTTATTTTTTTTTGTACCCTTTAAACGTGCACATACGCGCAAAACTCCAAAATACAATCGAGAACGTTAAATTACAAAAAAAAAAAAGAAGAATAAAAAAAGCTTCTCGCATAAACCTAATAAAAAAGAATTACGACGAATAACTAGCCGAAGATAGCGCATGTCTGTTTCAAACGATTTTAACATAAGCCGAACGTTTTATAATACATTTTAAAAGCGTACTGTACCGTACACGGCAATTTTTTTCACAAAACATAATATTATTTAATAATATCCTTTTCGAAAGAGCGGAGTGCATGCGACGACAAATTAAAAACCTTAATAGATACACGTGTTTATTGTACACAAGAATAATGCAATTAGTATTTCAACAAATGCAGTGCGGTACTTTGTAATTACTGCGTGCGGACTACTGATTTTACTACGCTAGAGTTGTTTTCTATGTCTTGTGTCTATGCCTCAAGGGGTTGATTTTTTTTTAGTCGCAAAAAATCGTTATCTTTTTTACGGAATTAAAGTTTGCATATTATAATAGGATAACCTAACCTACAGTAGTGGGTTTCCATATTTTTACGTCCCATCTATACATCTTGAAAACACTGTATTATATACCTAATATTGTATACACGCGTTTATAACTATTAATAAAAAAAACCGTACTATATCATATCATTTTTTATTACACCAGTAAAATTACTTTTCGAAATTATCGACTTCATTATTACTGCAACCAACTAACTTGACCGTTTTTTATTATCACAATACTATAGCTATTACTCGTATTATAATCACCGAACGTGGAGGACGGGGCGCTGTCGTAAACGTTTCCTTCGAGCATTATATGCGGTCACTACTACTGTGACTTTTCGTACAAATAGGAGCAACTATTTCATGGTCATAACTTATCTTCCAAACAACTATTTCAAAAGTGAAGATTCACCCACCGATTTACTGCTATAACCGAGAATTACGAGGGCAGTTGGCACATTGTTGCAGCGTCTAAATTACGTATGATATTATATTATATTGTCTGAAGCTATAACATTCATGCGTTTTGGGACTTTGGGAGACCTTTCCACGGTTTTTTCCAATATTGTATTTCGCGTTTACAGAATTAAATCTTCACGGAGTAAAGAAAGTAGTTTAGTTTTTAAATTTCAATCGCAGTCAAAAGTAAACGAAAAGAAATGTTTGTTTTAAAATTTTTTCGAAAATATATTGTGCATTTTACAACGTAGATGACATCAGCCATGTGATAGAGGTAGATCTGGTTAATAAGAAAGAAACAGCTAAAAATGAATTTATATACAAATGAATCAACTATATTATATTGTTTGATTCTTAATTTTTTATGATTTAATAAAAAGTTAATAGTATATTATTAACTAGTTATATTACTTCAATGGAACTTAAACCGCGTGTTAAATCAATGAATAATTTAATAAACAAACTTTTAGTCTTGAAAAAAGTTCAAAAACGTAAATGAATGAAATATTATATAATGTGCATATCTAATTAAATAAGGGCGTTTAAACATAGGCGGAAATTCATTTGAATTATATAGGAAGGGTTAACATTTTTTTTTTTTTATTCATTACAGTGGTTAATAAATTCGCCTGTGTTTAAAATATTTAAATGTGAAAACGTGTTTTTCTCTTTGCTTCCGAAATTCCTATTATAATTATATTTACGTAATAACTAAAAGTAAAGGTTTTTTATTATAGTTAAACATCAAAAAGCCTTTAAAAGGTAGAAATTATAATAAAATAAAACACAGCCTTGGCACGATCAATAAACTTTATGAACTAATTTCAGTTAATAAATAATAACGATAAAACGTAAATACGAACTCTTATTAAATTATTAAAGTTCTAAGAGGATTTCAAGACTCGTTTACAAATATTGCGTTCTAAATTGTTAATGCTAAATTCAAATCAACGTGAATAACGTTGAATTAAATACTAATCATAAACGATAAATTTATTAGACCTACATTGTACGCATTTTTATTATATACTTATATGGGTAATTTATTTCGCAGACAAAATAAGAATTTCCTCTTAACCCCAACTCAATCGCTTTTCACCGGTACACCGTGAATATAAGCCGAGCATTGAAGTTTCAATAAAATAAATTAAGTATATGGATGCAAAGTCCCCCATTTTTTATTATTCTTAAAAAGGGCGTGTATCATATTATTATTTTTTATCGCCACATCATTGAACACATGAGAAAAACCTCGAAAAAACTTTATTCAATTTGTATAGAAAATCCCGTTTATATTTTATACATATCATATCCATGACAGTACGATATTACATAATAAACATAATATTTATAATACTAATTAAAATCTTATAATAATTAATTTCGTCATATAAATTACGAAATTATAGATTTAATCGAATGACAAATCAAAATGCTGTTTAATCCTCCTTGCTTAACGCTTTGAAATCTATAGGTGTACCTGTGCTCAGCCTTAACCCAAAAATAACAGTGCCAATGCTGAATAAACAATTTTTGTAGTAGTTATACGATAGTTTTTTGAGTACGATTTAGCCGTTTATTATTATATAATCGTTTAATTTTCGTAACCCAGCCAATTTTGCGAGATAAACTGTTATAATATTTTAACGTTACACACGTGGTAAGTTGTGTTTTTGAAAACAAGATTAAGTAAGGACCGAAATAAAACCAATAATACATACCTTTTTATAAGCGCGTTGAAATTTAAATCATTATAATAATAAAAACAAACATTTTTAGTGTTCGTATTTTTACATTTAGAGTTAATAAACGTATTGCTAAAATACAACCACGTGTATATTTATATTTTATAGACGTTTCACGAAAAAACTTGGAAAACTCAAAAATTTTAAATATATATAGCACAAAAAAAGCCAAAACCGTTTAAAATTTACATCATCTCTAGAAAATAGTCATATTAGTATTCGGTGAAAATTTCAAGTACCTACCTGCGATCATTACTTTTTGAGTTATAAAGAAAATAAAAATTCGATTTTGTCGAAAACCTATGTCCGTTTTCATCGTGCTTTTCACGTACAAGTTTTAAACTGTTGAGAAATTCGAAAAATGACTTCTTTAAAGTTCCAACTAGATACGATTTTCTACCAAAAACAAATACTGAAGTTGAAAATAGGACCATTTTTTCGAGTACTTACACAGACACAAAGCATAAAAACAAAAAAATACAAATTATGAAAAAATCAATAGATTCCTCGTTTCACTCAGAAAAAAAATAATAACATAATATCATATTTCACAATTATATTATCCCGAGCGAAATTAAAATATTTGAAAAATACTAACTTAATTCGATTGACGGATTAATTTTTTTTTTTTTAATCGGATATCTGTAACAACCTAATCGAATTTCAACTCGATACGATTTTTAAATAAATTACACAACCCGTTGTATTATTATATCGCTGTATCTGTTTTCAATCGAAACGTATTTATATATATATATATATTTGTATAAGATATTGTATTTCAATAAAGTTTACAGTATTCGAAATATGATGTTTCAGTGTATTTTTTATTTTATTTTTTTGACAATATACTCTACGATACTGACACTCGAGTCGTAACATACGTATTTTTATCACTTTATAGTCTGTTAGTTAGTTTCGCTACAGTTTTTAATATCGATTACTTTTTGACTTTCAACATTGAGTTTATTGATCATAATATATTATGTAAATTGATATTTAAAAACATTTATTTTTTTTCATCAAAATTAATAATTATGAACTAATATTTAATGGTAAATATTGTGTTCGATTTTTAAACATACGCTTGAAATTATAAAAAAAGAAAGGTTTGATACATTTAAGTATAATTAATTTACATTATGGCGATGGCGTGTTATTTTGTTTGCATAACTCGACCGGTCGAAAGGCCAAATCGCCATAATATTTAGTCGTAAACACTCTTTTATTCATCACAAATAAAATTATTATTATAAATATTTAAACTGTACGTGAGTATTAAAAATATACGAAAAAAATCATCTAAAATACGCTTTGTAAATTTGCCAATATTATTCATAAACAATATTCCATTATTACACGATTTATATACTAAAAACTAATAACACTTTTAAAAAGTGAGCTTTTTTAAATACAAAATCGAGTCAATGATGAAAATCTATTCCTAAGAACACGCGGTTATTTAATGTTTGATAAATATTATGAATACTTAAATGTATTAAAACCCATTAATAGGGATATAAAGATTTAATAATATTATGTTAGAGGATGAATATCAGCGAAATAATAAGCATAAAACCTAAACGGTTTGAACATAATTTGTCGAAGCCGTACTTTGTTGTTATTATCGACTGTAATTATTGGAATTATTATTGATGCATTTTTAAATACGCTAAAAAAAAAACAATACAGCATACTATGAAACGTGTACTGCGAAAACACAGCGCAGACTACAAAACGTTTGCAAACAATATTTTCAATTGTAATAATCATCTAATTGGTAAGTAATGTATAATTGTACGCGGTATTATGAGCCATATACTTACATATAATTTATTGCTGTATAAAAAAAGTGTAATATAAGTACGCGCAGCAAATACAGAACATCTCACAATCATTTGACAAATACAATGACTAGCTCTAATTTACTTTTTAAAGTTTTTTTTTTTTTTTTAATTAATTTTATACTTTTAAGATAACATATTTTTAATTGATTTCGTAATTGAAATAAGAAACATGAAATGTAATCAGAAACGAAAAATGTTTTTCTTTTTAGTATTTATAGCTGAAAATAAAATAAAATCAATCTCATTTTTTATATCGTTTTATAATAAACTTCGTAATAAAGAAAATAATGATCTTCGAGGTGCATAAAATATTCGTAAAACAATATTTGAAAATCTCAGCAACATCTAATATAGTATAAATCCATATAGTTTTTCGACATCCGGACACGATATTGTAATACTAAATATAAAACTATTGTTTGCATCTGTTTTTATATGCGTACGTTGATGACTTCATCAATAACACAGAAATGTTTAAGTCATCAAGTCGAACTAAAGATGGATTATATTTTGACAATCAAATATTTTTTAGACACACTCTCATACACAAACGTTTTTAATTACATCGTGAACGATGTGTAGTAGTTAAATATATTCATAATATACATCACATACCTAGTATTAATATTCCATCGATAGATCGATAGTCTTTCGAGTAACTCTGCAATGTGTTCACCATTATACAAGAGTTATATATTTATTATATTTAGAATATGTGAATTAAACATATGCGAAACAAATATTGAATAAATTAGATAAATCATAATAAACGATTTGGTTTTAGACAACGTTTCAAGGACGAAATAGAATTTGTTTTCTTCACAGCGCGATGGTATACCTAATTGTGTATACACGTTTTTGTATAGAAACACGTTTGTAATGGAGAGACCAAAAAGCAAAAAAAATAAATATATAACTCAGATTATAATCAATAGGACCTGCATATACAGAGTGATTCTTTTATTAAAGAATATACATTATTTCGAGGGGGGTTTTTTGTTCTTTTCTTTTACAAACATTTAAGAATCGCAGTTTTAATATTATCAACGTACTCGTTTTTTCATTACTATTGTTATAGATTAAGTTTTGATTATTGAAAAATTCAGAAACTCATAAACCTTAAGCTTTTAATAATTTGTATGGTTGAAAATGTTACTTTTATTCATTTAACACGTTGGTTTAACATGATAGGTAATACAAATTTAATTTTAAAAACCATAAGAATATTGAATAATTGTATTGAAAAATATCGATGCTATACAAAAATTGAATATTGTCTGATAAAAGAATTGTCCTGTATATATAATTGTATATCAACAATGAAATGACAGAACGAAAATCTCAGGTGTTACATATTATCACTGGGTTAAAACGTAATCGCGCGTGTGTGAGTGTGTGTGAGTGTGTGTGTGTGTGTGTGTGTGTGTGTGTGTGTGTGTGTGTGTGTGTGTGTGTGTGTGTGTGTGTGTGTGTGTGTGTGTGTGTGTGTGTGTGTGTGTGTGTGTGTGTGTGTGTGTGTGTGTGTGTGTGTGTGTGTGTGTGTGTGTGTGTGTGTGTGTGTGTGTGTGTGTGTGTGTGTGTGTGTGTGTGTGTGTGTGTGTGTGTGAGTGTGTGAAGTAGTATTAGTTATAGTAATAGTGTGTGGATAAAAAAAAAGAATCGTGGTCGTCGTCGATAACCTTTTAAAGTGGTTTTGAACGTACAACGTAATATTATAACTCGACCGTTTCCGAGTCGAAACCGTCCGCCGTTGGCCGTACGGCTCGTAAAGAACCGTGTCTGAACCTACGACTGCGGCCGGCATAATGTTATGTTCGTATTTACGAGCAGGATAGAAGTGAGTATACGACGATGCGTACGATATATATATATATATATATATATATATATATATATATATATATATATATGTATAGACGTATAGTGGAGAGAGGTTTCTTTGTTTTCGAGCCCAGCATGAGGTACCGAAGTCACGTGATGACAACCGGTTCTACACACACGTCACGTGCTCGTGCGTGCCCGTTTAGAATACGGGATATGGCGAATAATATAATAGTAAAAAATAATAACGACGACGACAATATAACGAATAACTAATAATAATAGTAATAATAATGACAATAAAGTAAACAAATAAACAAACTCGACTACAACGCTCTACTGCAGCAACTTTGTGCAAACGGTATATCACTGTGTGTAGCAGTGCAATTGTTGAGTATTTGAGTACCGACTTACAAAATTTGTCAGATTGTCTCTGATCGTCTAATGAAGTTTTGTTTTTTGTGTTGGCAATGTTCAAAAGCATATGAGATTATAAATATTTTAATTTATCATTGCAAAACATAAATCTATAGGTCTTATAATCCGCAGATTTGCATACTACTGTTTCACGTGGAAATTGTATATTTTGGGGAGACAAGCCTGTGACGACAATAAATTCGCAACAGTCGTTCCAGCCGAAACCCGTGAAAAATGATGGAATATTTTACCATAGGAACTGTATAGTATACCTACGTATTATACGCATCGACGGTACGCGTAAAATTATTTTCTCATCGGAGAGGTTAGGCGTTACGTAAAATATAATATTTCATTTTACAGCACTATCTAAAATTACTGGCGAAAAAAACACATTATTCATTTTTGCTACACAACGCTATTATCGAGACTATTATGTATACCTACGCATATAATATCATATAATACGCTTTAACACCATGTTTTATATTAAGTCTTCGATTCGCAGTACGCCGTTAATTTTCTTCTAATTTTATTGAAAATTTTCAAAGTGTTGCGTATTCAAAAATAATACGTACGTAATTTTACTTCTATTGCGTTCTGAGAATGAGCAAAAAATATAAAAAATAAACAGTTTAATAAGTCGTAACGCATTCATATTTTGATGATTAAGTATTCCGCACAACGATATATATTTTTTAACCGATCGTAATCCATTCCGAGAAAATCGAACGAAACAATATCGTATTATATTATTATACATTATTGCATCTCGTATATTATTATATCGAACGCCACCGACCTCAAATCGTTTACACATAATACCTACTAATAATAATGTTCTTAACGGGACACCAAATCACAACATTTTTATTACTATTATTATATTTATAATACGCGTTTATTACGTTTTTCGTTATTTCAGCCCACGCCGTTTCATTTCGGTTATCGTAATCACATTATGCGTGTACGTACACACACGTCTTATTCTCGATAAACCAGTAGCGATAATATCGATGGCATGAAAGGGTCTTTGTAATTAAGTCTGGGTGAAAAAAAGAATGAGAAATTGTGACTAGTTATTAATTAAAAAAATTAAAAAAAAAAAAAGAAAAGAAAGAAAGAAAAACATTATAATAAAATATACAATTATATATTCTCCACACAACATACTGAGTGACCCCCCCTGGCTATCGGCCGAAGGATTTACTGGTGTAACAGAGGTAGCCGGTTGCGAAGAAGAAAAAAATAATAATAATAATAATAAAATAAAAGTAATAAAAAAAAACCGGTTTCCAAGTCGGGAGATCGAAAAGATCCCGAGGCGATCGGTGCGTTGTTATATAGCCGCGTACTACAGTCATCTTTACGATCGTTTTATTGCGTTGTATATTCCGTAGGCTGTATTTCGGCCTAAATTTATTGCCAAGTAATATATCGTATAAATGTATTATTATTATTATTATTATATTTTCTTTTTCGTCCGACCCGAAATTAATAACACGTGTGGTGGTTTCGTGTACGCGTATACCGCTTTTTGTGGCCTATATGAAGGTCGTTGTTACTCGAGAAGTTGCACCGGTGCAAACACAAAATGTGCACCCGGAAATATTGTCATTTCGCAGAGGTTTATTTATATTTTTCACTGTATAACCTGATAAATGTCACATCCATTATAACACACCGAGATGGTTTCATAAAATAAATTCAACACACTACGTATGGTATTTATATATACATATTAAAAAAAAAACCGTTTCACACGGATGGATCACGGATATCACGAAAATCAACGATATTATTTGATTTTAAAATAATGTAACAGTAAATTATTTATATATTTATATCAAAACGTTAATCTAAATCACATCTCGTCGATTTGGTCAGCTCGACACACTATAATATATAAACTCAATAATATCACATTCAATAAAATTAACTAATTGGAAAATTATATATACTCTATACAGGCAGTTTTTGTGATTTAGATTTTGAATTTTAGAAGATTTTAACGATATTTCTTTGTAGATTTTTATTTTATAGTGATTTCTTAGTACATGTTTTTAAATACATAATTCTATTTTACCACGCCATAATTACAATAATTAAAAAACATATTTGTTATCGCCAAGCATGTCTTAAGTTACATTAATATCTACTCGTAAGACAATTTATGAAATTATTTTATGAAATTTCAATCGATATTATATTTATGGGGATTCGATAAAATACTTATTTTACTAAATACATTCTAAACACATCTACTTACAATTTTTTCGGCTAATTGTCCAAAAAATATTTACTGGACATTTATAACAAGAGTGTCATACTTTACCGATAGATAATATAATTATTGCCAACTAGATTATTTCGTATGTTATAATATTACATCGGATACTCGTCGACGTGTGCTTTATTTTATACAACAAACGCGTTAAAAATAACACATTGTATAGATTTACTAGGCGAGATAATGATGTTCAATTTTTACACAGTGCAGCGCAGACACTATTGTTCTTAAAAATAATATAATACCATGCCAGAAACGAACTACCAGGATGAAAAAAAAAACGATAAAAGAAAAAAAATTGTTCGATATACGTGATTAACGGAACGGGGAGAAAACAACAGAAGCGTGTTGTACAGCAATAATGTAAACGAATCAAATATAATAAAAGAATTCTGTAGATGTTAATCTTCTACTATATAGAATTAATATTCTCTTCCTACTCAATCGTACCTGTTCGAAGTGCGTACGCGTTAAAATTACGTTATTATTATTGTTATAAGATACGATATCGATGACCTAAAATTCAGTCAAAAATGCCCTAAAAAAAAATATATTTATAAATAAAATTGTCCTGAAAACTCTATGAAATGACAATTGACAATTTAAAAATTCACCTAAAATGAAAAGTAATGAAAAATATTTTAAAAAAAATACTAAATAAAAATTATACATTCTGAATAATTGTACTGTAAAACGAATTTTTTGCTCGGTTAGCGATTTAAAACAAAAAAAGTCATTAAAATGCTATAAATCACATACAATTTTCATCGTCGTGGCGCTAAAAAGTAGGTGAATATCGTATGAAACTAAAACGGAGTTCTATTTCAACAAACCACAGCTGTATCGATATGTGTGCATGTTTGTACGCTATACATGACGTTCTACGGGATTTGATATCTTGAAGACAATCTAAGATCGTGTGTTGTGACTGAATTTATGAGTGCTCTCATCTTTATACCCCACCGCTCTCTGATGCACTATCACGGCGTATACTGTACAACTGCGTCGGTCACAAACGAAAATGCGCTTATCGGCTTGGATAATCTCATTTTCTATATACGCGACGCACTAGCCAGCACAACAGAGGTTGCTTTCTCGTCGTTTCGGGGTTAACGGCAGTGGCGACGGTCTCGAAAATAATTATTTTGATTAAAGAAAATCGGTTTTTGTCTTATTTGACTCTTATTATCCGTCGTACGGCAGATTCGTCTGGTCCGAAGACAATGGACGTAAAATGGGTTTTCTTTCTCTCTCTCTCTCTCTCTCTCTCTCTCTCTCTCTTTCTCTCTTTCTTTCTTTCTTTGTCTAGATAATCGTTACACGCGCACGCACGCACGCGCACCACACAAGTTTCTTTCGACGTTTCCTTTTGTGTCGTGCGTACGACTTACCAGGCATTTATTATCGCGATGTGCATCACGCGAGCACACACATCGACGCCCCAGTTCAAAACTGCAGCGTACAAACACGAAAAAAAAAGCATTATTTACACTTGGGAATTTACTGATTTTAAAACACCCAAACGCGTACATAAACGTTGTGATTTTTGAAACAATAATACCGAACACTCTATCGCGTGACTCTAAACTCGTCGCAGTCATCTTAGTTTCGTTTGAAAATATGTTTTTATCGCGTTCGCCGGCTGATATTGTGATGTGAAAACGTTTTGTATCATTGCAGCAGTTTTAAACCGGGACGCCACCGCGATGTATTAATATACCGTAACGGTCATCCACGAGGGGGAAATAACGGTGGCATCAGACGGCCGTGACGTTTCCGGGTCGATCGGTCTATTCTTGTTCACGTCTTTTGTGTTGCGCACATAATGTGACGTCGTATTATCTATTCCTAAAGTTTAGCGAGTAAGTAGTAAAAATCGTCCAAATCACCCATAATTGAGACTGAAGAATTAATATTCATTTCGAGACCGTCTTGCTTATCCTGCAGTACGAGTACATTATCCACGGTATAATTTTCAACGGATTCTAGAGGCACGACCAATAGAGAGGACATAAATATGGGCATAAATCAGGCCAATGACTAATATTTTAAATAAATAGAAATATAAAACCAAAATATTAATTAACTCATTACCATTCAAAAATAATATCATAATTATTCAATAACCATTAAATAAAACGACAATAATAATGACTAATTATTAAATCATCTCAATTAAATAACAATAGACGCTTAAAGTTCAACATATAGACTGATATTTTTTTTAAATCTTTCATATCAACGTATCCTTATAAATAATCTTTTTATTGTTCTTGTGTATAACAGATTCTTGGTATTACATAAAAATTAAAAAAGATAAAAAACAGACACAAAATGCTACCAGGATTTATCGGGAAAGAGAGAAGGAAAATGTGTAAGCTCCTTCCAAATAAAAATCTCGAGTGAGTGCCCGATGGATTCGAATGGAATGTAATTATTATTATCAAAGGTTTTCAGTGTGTTGCACAAAATATCACGGGACGTTATCGCGTTCATACGGTTTATTTGCTACCGCAGACGGAATTTCTCGCTCAAATCGCACAGATCTAACCTAACCTAACCTAACCGCTTGCGTTATTTTCCGCCAAAAATGGTAATATATTTCCCTTAATACTATATAATATTACATACGATATACAAATAACGCGTGACCGTAATGTAAACAAACGGGACTTCAGGTACACCAAGGTTAGTGGTAACCCCGGCGACCCATTGGATCGCACGGCGAGATACATTAATTCAACGTCTCGCGGATTTAAAGTATTGTATCATTTTTCGAACGACGTCTTATCGTAAATGAGTATTTACTGCATATACACACTCGAGTTCATTAAATTCGCGAAATATCATAGTATCACATGATATATTAACATTAACGATATGGTTCGAATTTTCATACGCAACGATCGTCTGACGTTGTAAATAAACCGTGAAATAAAAAAAAAAATGTTATTTCTGCGTCGACCAAATACGAAACACGAAGTAAGTACGGTAACTAGTATTAATATTAATTCATTCCTTTTTATTTCACATAATTTTTATAAAAAAAAATAAGACTCTATATAGACTATAAACAGTTCGATGTACTACTCGTATTTCGTAACTGTTGATTGACTCACAAACGTAGTAATAGAAAAAAGCTTATGTTAAAAATCCCTTCGATACGAATTCATCGTGATGGCAAAAAATCCATTTAAACATAAAAAATAAAAATAAATAAAAATTACAACAATGCCCGTCGTTTCCGTAAGATTTCAAGCTTTGAATATTGTTCGAAAAAACAATTGATTCGCGGGGATCGCGGCAGAAATCTTATAAAATATGTCTGACAACGAAACGGGCACATTATCGTTCATAAACGCTAGTTCCGGTTGTCAAGAGGAAACAATACCGGACAATCTCGGTTTTTTTTTTCACATTAATATTTCGGGTTACTTTCACAAAAAAAAATAAAAAAGAAAGAAAGAATCGTGAAAAGAAAAGCAATGCGATATCACTATTTTTACCAATTCGACGCGGACGATTACGATCCTCAATGGAAAAACTTCATTGCACCTCTACGTCACACTATAGTATACTCGTATGCTCGAAAACGCAGTTGTCGCATCGACTATTGTTCGCGCGCGACACGGAAATTACCCAAACTCGCATATTTTTCGAAATTTAGATAAACTTTTTACAATAGGACGTTAAAAGTTTCAGACCTTTTATTATTAAATGGTCTTTTTTTTTATATATAAATCTCATTCGGCAAACGATAATCCGGATTCTCGGTTAAATGGTGTGAATAATGTTATTAGAAGAAAGTAAACTTTTGAATTACGCCATTTCGTGTATACATATACATAAATACATTAGGTTTATAAATATATATATATCATTTTTTTTCTTTAATTATATATGGATAAAGTTTGTCTCTATTGTGACCAAGCAATTTGTATTCTTACACAGACCGGTTGAAAAGTTTTGGCAAAGCTTTTTGTTGGAATATATAAATGTAGCTTATTTTTATTTATTTATTTATTTATTTTTTGCGTTGCGTATAATGAGTTTCTTTCATTTTTATTTTTTATTATTTTTTTTCTTACAGTAACTTTTCCACAGACAAACTTAGCATTTTGACGGTATTCTGTTCCTTTTTTTTTTAACTCAACATTTTAGCGAGTAATATTTCCTAAAAACTTCTCAGCTTTACCCAATATCCACAAACCGTAGCAATTTTTTTTATAAAAATTAATGAGTGTCTCTTAAAACTATGTGTATGATTTATTTGGACTATAAATTAGAGAACTTTTCTTTCTTTTTTTTATGACCTCAAATTAGAATACTTTTTAACGTTTTAACTATTTGATTTGAAATAAAACTTAATATCCTACACGATCAATAATTATTTTTTTAAATATATTTTTAATTCTGATAGTAAATCACGAAATATGTAAAAAATATATTCACTTTCAATCATTTATATTTTACTGAAAAAATTAGAATAGTCATATCCCATAAACCACAAAATATTTTAACGGAAAACGTATATTCTCTTTCATAAATCAGTTAACTGAAATGTATAAATTATAATATAAAAATTACAAAAAGTTCACTAATTGATGATGAGAATTTCATTTGAATCCTATATTATATTGTGATAAAACCTATTTCAAACGTTTTAACATTTTCAATTATATTTAGTATATTTACGAAGTATATATTATATTCGAATTAGAATATTTTATGAATAAAACACTGAAGTACATCAACATTTTCCAAAATAAAATAAAACTCTAGTCTCGAAGATAAATACAGGCATGTACATAGTTGAATAAAATACAAAGTATAAAAGTTGTTTTAAATGGTTTTAAATTTATGACCCCATTGAAATTCTATTTTAAAGTTGTCATTGTATTAGGTATTTCCACGAAAAATGTATTTCATTTCTTTTACCATGTAAGATTCATACTAATACGGATGAATTTTCGTTTACGTTTGCCTGAATATCAAAAGTTATGATAATTTTAATTTATAGATTTCATTAAAATTTCTACGGAAAAACGGTTTTAAAAACACTATAAAAAAATGCTCACTTATATAATATTTTAAACAATACATCGTTAAAAAGAGTGCATAATTTCAATAAAATTTGAATTATATAATATGTAACGCGGCGATATGTACAGGCAATTTAGCTACTTCACTGCACTAAAACACTCTAATGATGTACTAATCTATGTTGGTCGTTCATAATATAAACTATATACAAGCGACACAACCAATGCTTATAAAACTACCAGTAACTAAAGTGAACCATCATAACATTCATCACATTTACTACCGAAAACACGAGCCGAAAATAAACTTGGACAGTAATCTAAGTAAATTAGACAAAGTTAATTAGAAACTAACAACGAGTTTGTTTAATGAGTTTTATTAATGTGATTTGTATTTTTATACCATCATTTGATAAATAAATCCGATTATAACACTATATTTAATTTTAAAATTAAAATAAAAAAACTAGTTGTTCTTAATTTTTGTATAAATTATCAACACAATGAGAAAAATGTTAATTTTAAATTTAAGAAATATTTATTAAAATTTAATATTTGTTTAAACCATTAAATCGTAAAAGAAATAGATTAACATACTATTTTTAAAAATAGTTTTTGTGATACATAATAGTAATAATATAATAGTTATGCAAAGATTAGAGTTCTAAGTAAGAATAAAGTTGCTCAAAAGTATACAGCAAAATAAAACTCATTAATTATAATTTAATACAAAACTTTAACAGTTTTTATTTTATTGCAATGGAATACAAAAAGGGTGGAAAGTAGTTGATTCTAAATAGCTTGTTAAAATATAAAACAAGACGATGAAAAAATTATAAACACGAACTTTTAGTTTAAATTGAAAAAGGGATACTATGTTTTGCTAGCCTATAACCGTAGTCGGGTTTATTCGTACATTAGATGAGAACGATAATAATTTCTGTAGAACATGGCTCGGAACTAAAATAACTAATGCCCAAGGGTGTAGAGAAATAAATGTTGAAATTATAAGTGTGTTGAAAGAATTATTTGAAGTAATGGGAAAACAAATAATCATTCAAATACTTACTTCAACAAATATAGTCCCAATTTGTACGTTCGAAAATAAAATATTTTTTCATTTTAATGTTCATATCTAAACATAAATTTAAAAAAACAAGTCTTTATATGGCGGAGCTGACTAATTTATCTTCCTATAATATACGGATTGCCTCCCACTCTTATCGTAAATAAAAAGTCAAAATTCACTAGTTACCTTACACAGTTAACAAAATCGTAATATTTTATTAATAGGTACAATAATGTTTTAATTATATCTGAAATATCGAAATTGAATTTCGACGATTTTCATATTTATTTGAATTTTATCCAAAATGTTCAGAAACTACAAGTTATTTTATTTTTATCATTTATATTTTCATTCTACAAGTTTCGGATAAATTGTCATTTACAGGAATCTGAGAGGAATTACTTTTCTAGGAACAAGCCCGCCTTTTATGTTTTGTCAACCTTTTTTTCTGTAGACAACTTTTTTAAAAGTCGACGAATCATTTTTAGAACACCTATTTTTAGGTGAATTTCTATTTATATTTATATACCATGATACAATTATTATTTCCAAAGAGTGTACAACATAACATAACCGTTTCAAAGTTCATCACTTATAATTTACAACATTATTAGTAGTACTCTACTTCTGCATGCATTTTTATTTAAATTTGGGTCACTCGTAGTTAAATTCTGATTTACGTTAAAAGAATCACCCTGTATACATGTATATGAATAAATCATAATGCACGTGCGTGTTAACACCATAGGTATAAGTCCACGCGGCACGATAAGTCCGTTAAAATTATAACCCATTCCACTTGGCCATCACTACGACGTTGTAATTTTTTTTTTTTCTATCTTTATGTTGGCCAAAAGCTTTTACGATATTTATCATCACAAATTCAACACAGACGCAAAAAGAATGAATAGAGATTGACCTAAATTTTTTTCTCTCGACGTTATGTAAACATTTGGTTTTTTTTCATATCAAACACAAAGTTTCTTAGACCGAATAAATAATTAAAAAATGTGGCCTGCACACGGTTAAATATTCTCCATTTATAATTTCTACTCTTCGCAATCTCTATCAGAGTAAAAACACTTTAAGTTATGTCATACGTTTTATGTATGTGTTTATTTGATTTGAGTTTTTGGATACGTAATCTGTTTACTGTTTACTATTTCAAAACGTGTAATTTTAAACCAAACAATTCTGAACTTTTACAGTCCAGCTGGCTTATCAATTATCACGTGATACGTATTCATCTATATATAAAGCGTACGAAATTACAAACATTGAAATTCAATTGTTCTACTTCTAGTAAAATATTATCACTTAAATTTGATTATTTTTTTTTCGGCGTTTACTTTAAACATAATATAGTTGTTTTTTGATTACAAACAAAAACTTTAGATAAAAAACAATCACAACGATTTTAAAACATGATAATATGTATGTAGGTACAATGAGTACAATGTACATACGTCATATATCATAAACACTAACAGACAGACTTTACGAACACAAAAAAAACAAATTTTTTTATAAATCCTAAAAGTTTAGCCAAAAAAATCTTAATTCTTTGTCATTATCGATGATCAATAATGAGCTCGTTCATTATCATGTTTTCGAAACAGATACAAAAAAAAGGAAAAAATCCATCAAGAAGAATGCGTAAAATAATGCACAGTAATTAGACGGATGGCAAATTGGTCGGTATGTGAACCATGATTTGTAAACAAATCAAACATGATCGATGGAAATAAGTTATGACATTTGATTTTCTCCATAATAATTCAAACCGGAAAATTAATGATATAACATCTTACAACTATACTGACGAATAAAAATAATGTAATATAAAAAAATTATTGACACTAATATTTTATACGGTTCATCGTTAATCGTTGTTTTGAATTCGTTTTACGCGCTTTGGTTTATACATAATCAGCGCGAGAGTCGTATCGAAAACAACGCTCGAGCGATATTATTAAAAATGTGCGCAGCCCTTATACGAATTTATAGTCGCGGTTTGTGAACGTCATAAGTCGGCCCGGGCAATAACTCAAAAGCGTTGTACACGTTTTACAATCATTAAGTGTTTCGCATAATGTTTTTCTTTTGTGCGTCTCGACGTATATAATATTTATATTAATGCGTTTTGTTTTACTTAGCGGAGAAGTTTATGGGAAAACTTTTACTCGTTCGTAAATTTATGGCCTCCGGTAGTAGTTGACAGTGAACAAATTTGGCAACGCTTACCGGTCGAATTCGAATTTCACAATGCGCGTCTAAGGAAACGGTGGCAGAGGGAACTCGTGGATTCCAACGTTAAAATCGACCACCGAATGAACCAATTACGAGATCGCATCCTGGGAAATATTAATAATTGCGTTTGTTATCAATACTGGACGGTCGGTTGGGACGATAATATGACCTTTGCGATCGTCAATAGCGCCGCCGGGCGCCGGGTTCGAATTTTTCGTTAGCAAATGACCTCAGATAATTATAAATCGTGTTTACAATAAATAAAATTACACGATCAACGGAATAATAATAATAATAAGACCGAACACGCGTTTGCAAGAAACACACCAGACACACTACATTACATAGACATCAGCCGCGTTGCCGGACAACCTTTCATCTCGCCCATGAATTAATGATCGTACAATCACGTGAACGCAGATAATCCTCTGACCTAAACGAACGAGCATAATAATAATAGTAATAATTCTACGTGAACGAAAATATAATAATTATCGTAATTAAAAATATTGTTCTATTTTTCGGTCGTTTAGGCACGGCGTGCGGTCGTGTTTAGTAGAGAACAGTTATGATTGTAAAAATACACAAACATTAACGAATTAAATTGTTATTATTATTGTGTTTCACAACGTTATTTTGTTTTTCATATTTCAAACAAGCTTTCACGCTCTGAACACTCGAGCAAATCTCGGAGTCGATACGTGATCCGTTTTTTTATCGATCGGTTGTATAATTTTTTCGAAAATATAATAATATCACATTAATAATAATAATAATAATAATAATAAGTGCCCTCTCAATTATACTTAATCGATAGCAGTAAATACGGGTTTAAATGAGTTTACTTTTATTTCACTTAAACACACAATCGTTATTTATCGGACGTAATTATTGTGTTACAGATTTTACTATTCGATAATAATATTATGCATAATGTGTGGTGGTACCGTTTATCTAAAACGAATTATAGATAAGTTTGTTTTTTTACATTTGTTTCGTTCTAAATACACTTTAATATCTAGCTTTTTACTACACCGTTAAATACTTAATTAAAAACAATATTTTGATATTAGACTGATATTTACTGTATTAAATGACTCATCTAATGAAACATGTGTGCTACCTATGGTTATAATTTCTCCGACTAAACACGTAACTTTGCCAATAAATATAAAGCATTATCTGTACATAAAAATTATGTACATTTTTAGAACAGCAATAAAATATACGACTGTGTGTACCTGGTTAACCATAAAAATCATTACGTTTTCATCTATAGTGGTGTCGACAGTTAAATACGATTTAAACATCGTACGTTTTTACTGCATAATTTGCTAAATATAGGTACTCGTAATATGTATATGTTACGCATATTTATAATAGTTTAATAATACATTCTATTTATCATTTTCAAGGATTTAAACGCTAAACCGTATATACTATTTATGATGCTTTAAGTAAATGACATTCAACGAAATAATATTATATAATACGTAACGATAGTTTTCTAATAAATACAATATTTTCGTACAAACTTTGTAAAGCTGTGTAAATACAATGATTATTATTGAAAATAACGCGGAAAACGTAGCACAATGTATTCTCGTATTTTAATAACTAAAATATATAATAAGAATAAAATAATAAAAATGATTTCGACCAGAAACAAAACGAGCCAAGTTTTTGCTCCGCTGATACATGTACGGCTATTATCAAGTGGAAAATAACGAAATTAACCTTCACCTTGGAATTGATTTTAACGGGGGAAGGAAGAAATGTATAGCCTATAGCCCGCGCGTGTGAATAATTATTAATGCGAGACGAAACGACGTTTTAGAGAATCGAAATCGGAAAAAAATCATAATAACGTGTTATAACATATTGACCTAGTATATATGATATTTATATAGATATTGTAAACTCGGAATACTCGTCCTTGTTATAAAACGGGTTGTGACGAACGCCACTTTTTTTTTTCGTGTGTTTTCCAATCAAAAACGGTATTGTCACACCCGCAAATCGTATACAATACAATGTGTCTTTTTACTGGCGTTATTAACCATCATTGTCGTATCGGTACCGTACCACCGCAGAACGATTAACGATCGGCGTCATCGTAAATCATTATTAATCTGTCGAATTGATCTAATGTGAAAACCGTTGTGATCTTGTGTTTCAAACAAGGTCAGAATCCCCACCGACACTTTCAACGCGCTATGATGATATTACTAGTACGGTCCGTGCAGCAATGATGATTATTAACTATCGCGCCCATCGGTGTTAAGCGATGGACAGCCGTAGTGCGTTTTCGTTTGATTCTTCTGTATTAATTTAAGCGTGGAGAAATCTGGAAGTAAAAAAATGACCACGGGAGTCCCTAATAGGTGTATTCACTATGTGATAATCCTACCGCTCTTAGTCTTAGGTTAATAAATTTAAAAAAAACGAATGACGTAAACTTATAAAACGCAGTAAAATCCTTGTGTTTTTTTTTTTTTGTCTACACGATGTAAAAAACCGAACGACATATTATTATTATAGGTATAAAATCTCATGAAATTGTTATGTATACTTTTTTTTTTTACGTCACGGCACATCACAATGTTATTAGTTATTACCCACCGCACACAATGTACACAATACGTTTGAATCTTTTACGGTTGCGAATCCACCTTGACAATTGCAAAATTGCCCGTCTAGAAATCTGAATTTTTCGATATTTCGAGTCATACTGCTTCATATATTCACACGTTAAAATTTAGTAAATAATGGTGATTATTTGAAGACGCGGAACGTCAAAACAAAAAAAATATTTATATTTGATAACTCTAAGTCCAAGTGTTTTTTCGAGATTAACGTGTGTCTATATTTAAGCTCCTAAATCAATCGGCTAACAAAATATGATTTCCAAACTCAAATTTAGTTACCACTTCTACCCGAATTTTTAATTATTAACTTGATAAATACCCAGACGGATCAGAGTTCTAAGATTTAAGGATATCAAATAGCACAAACTTTATAATACATTATTGATAGAATATTATTATTTCCAATACAAGATGTTTTTTTTCTTAAACTCGGATAATTTACGTCATATATTGTTGACAGTCCAATGACAAAAAACATTAAAATAAGTGTATTTTAAACATGATTGTTTGTGAATTAGGCACAATAAAACAATTAACTAATGGACTTATTGATGAGTTATTAGAACTTGATCACCATGTTCAATGAACGTTTCGAACAATATCGGAATGAAATCATTAACGTCGGTGTAATCTAATAGATTAGACTGCCAATATTGAAATAACATTATTTTTTATCTAATTTGCATAATATTTTATTATCGCATCAATGTGTGCAAATTCAACACAGTAATAAGATGTATAATTAAATAATAATACAAAGCACATTTCAATTAAATCGAACATTCAAGTTATTAAATATGTACATTTCTAGTTAAATGTACATGGGTGCGCTTGAATAACACATGTATACATATTTATCATAAAACACAGTTATGCTATTTAAAATCAAATTAATTAATGTTTTTGAAATAATTTAATGGTCTAACGCGGGCCAGTCGATCTTTCTCATCTCAGAATGTACTCATCAATCAAAATAACTTTATCTCCGAAAGAATTTACGATAGTGTTATTATGATAATTATTATTAAATGCAATTTTTCTCCTTTCGCCCGCGTGTTTACTGCTAATAACTGAACTTGTGTACGTGTGTGTTATTGAATGCAACAAAACGTGTGATATATTATGTTTGCGCATGTATTATATCACATAAATATAGGAGGCGCTTTTATGAAAACTAGTGTTATACGTGCACTTTATTTCCTGTCGTTTTCCATTTAATACGAGTACAAGCCACTACTAATGCTTTTTACATGTTTAATAAGTGTTATATCCGCTCGCAGCATTATGCTAAAAAAATAATAATAATAGTAATAATAATAAAACGGAAAATTTTTAATACACGATTGACCTGATTTGGAGAAAAAGCCCCGTTACGTGCATTTCCGCCTTTTCGATTAATATAGAAAAACAATAAAACGATTCAAGCCAAATATCAGTTCGAACGAGACTTTATAATTATCCATTACCAATACAGTTTCTACGTCACGACCAATAGTGACAGGTGTTACGTTAATTAGTGGTCGACTCAGTTGTTCTTTCTTATTGTTTTATGAATACTGTTTTTATTTTTTTTATAATACGTCCTTGACTTGTTTTTCTTTTTAATATTGTATACACACACTTACATGCACATACACTCGCATACACACACCGAGTAAACAATTAGTTGTTTTTTAACGAACATTTTTAACAACCATCGACTTTACGTGTTTAATCTTAAGTTTAAAGATATTGGGTTGTAAAGATTTGTTTGAAAAAAACAGACGAAGCGTACTTTTTTATATAACTTTTATATACTTTTTTATATCAATTGAAAAATTAAAGCTCGTATTCCTATTTTATGTAATAGTAATAACAATTTTTAAGAGATTTAATTTTTCATGTCATTTGAACATAAAAATATTTAAAAACATAAATATAGATGCCGCGAGAGCCGGTATCATTGCTATTTTTTTAAACACACACTGAACCCAATACAACTGAAATATATTTTATGTGCTTCTACACGGGCACAATAAGCCATAAATCGCCAAAACGAAATGAACGGGTAATTTTATACGAAATTTTCATTTCGGAAACGCTGTTAAATTTATGGCCTATAAAACGAAGGAATTTATTATTTATATTGCAAGTGTATGCGTGCGCCTACTTAGTGTGCACGACGAGAAAAACAACCGATGAAAAATTACGCGCCGGAAGATGATTTTTTACTCGTCCACTGTGGTTTCCGAAAAATACAGACGCCCGATAGTAAATAAACTATGGTCACTCTATCGTTTTACCAATATTGAAAATATAATATAAATCGTATTTCTCGTATAAATAATATTATACTTAAAGTATTTTTAGTTGAACAATAATACATAAATCGAAATCAAAAAACACTTTCACCTACTCCAAAGTTTTAAAGAATAAAAAATCAATAACAAATATTTATTGTAACGCTGATTGTAAATTATTATATCAGAGCAGGGTTTTAAATGTTTTAATAGCCAATGGTAGCAGTAAATTTTAATTGAGTCCAATTGTTCCCTTTATAGATCATACGACTAATATGTATATTATAATATATGTGACACAATGAAATTATTTTAAATAAATAAAATTGCATTTAAAAAAATAGTGTATAGGTAATATCCGAATGTAATATTTTTTTTTTCACGGCAATGTAGATTGTAAACAGTAGTTATTACTTTTTTAATCTCAAATAAAAACTAGGTCAAAAGAGCAGACTCATTTTATATTCAAACTCACATCACACTAAATATGTTTCAAAGTTCAATCACACCATTATTCAAAATTGTTTTTACTGTTTAGTCAATCTATTTTTAACGGTGACTATTATAAGATGATAGAATTTTATAAAATGAAAAGATTCATAATTGATATTCGAACAAACTAAAAATATCTGTCAACATTGTCTTTTAAGCCTATAAAAATGATTACTAAAATACTGTGAAAGTTTACCATCATAATTTACAAAACATTATATCCTAAAAATGTATTAGGTACATGACTATTTTATCAGAAATACTTGAAAACTAAATTTATTTTAATTTTGTATTATAATGTATTTTATAGTATTTGATTATATTATATTCAAAAACCTAACTAGCGATGAGTTAATATAAATATAAATACGAGTACATACAATGAATCGAGTTAATGTAATTTCTATACAGATTATTTACAATAGTTACAATTGTAATAACATTAAAAACAATATTACTACTTAATACAATGATAAGATTTACTACTTAACTGGCGTTATAATTCCTAATAATACCATATAATTGTAATATCTCTAACAAAACATACAGATAATTAAATATAATGTTTGAACAGACACGACTTCACGACTCACTAAAAATAAAGTTTAATGCGCTAATTAAAATTTAATTAAAATATGTAATTTAGTATCAATAACTTAACGTTAACTATAATATTAACTATCACGTGCTTTTAATAATAAAATAACAAAATAAAAGACGTTTCTAACAAATTGAAATAATAAGATATTATATAGAATATAAATATCTATCAACCAGCTCGAATATTATTTGAAGATGTTCATCTAAGTTGATATTTTTACCCATCTTTTTTATTTCTAGCGATACATATATGTGTAGAAATTTGTTGATAATATTGTATTTATGCATATTGATAAAATAAACACATATTAATATCATACATAAGTTGTATTATATTTCTTGAATTATCTGGGCTAAAATGATCAAGTCGACGTAAATAATAACGTGCGCATAAAATAATGTGAAGAAGACACGCGAGATTCGATAACATGAATAGTATCATCAATTACTATGGTGTTGAAACGAGACGAAAGCAAGTGAGGAACGGTACAAGAGGTATGTTCGCACTAGGCGTACAATGTATGTAGTGTGCCAAAATGTGTCCGCGGATTCCAGATGAGACTATTTACTGACAATAAGTTAACAATAACATTACTCATTAGTCATTACCGACTACTACATGTCAAAACAATAAAATGATCGACGTATGAATGAGCGTTATAATATATTTAAATCGATTGTAAACTTATCGGCATTATAAAACTCGAAATTATTTATAATTGTGTTTATTGTTTTGTTTTAATACTGAGCGGTGGCGACGGCGACGGCGCGTGACGGATTGGCCGGGCCTCGGCGCGCGGCAGGGAACAAAATAGACGAGTCGTACTCGCGACGCACGTGTCCCCAAACGGTCCAAAACACGAGGTGCACGCTGCGATGTAGTGGCGATCAGCCAAGGTCTCGGTGTGAAAACGCGTGGCCAATTTAAAAACGCTATTCGATCGAACGCCACAGACCGCCACCGCACCCATCGAGCTCGAATTATAAAGCTATCTCGACGATGATGATAATAATAATAATAATAATAGTATCTGTTTTGTTTCTTTTCCCCGCATAAAAAAAGCGCAGTTTAAGAGCTGAAGAAGTAGGTTTTCGCTCCATTAGCGCCGATTCAGTTTCACAGGTCCACTAATCGTTATAGCGTTCAACTATTTGTTATCAATTCGTATAATAAATAACAACCTTCGGCATTTATATATTACTCGTGATTATTATCAGACCCTTTTTCGCAAATAGCCGGGAAAACGCGATCGTTGGTAAGAGTTTTAGCCACTAATATCCAAGTGATCTAAACTATAACACCCATAACAAATTTCAAATTATTGCAGAAATACATTATTATCGTAACTATTTTAGAGTGTCTATTATTGTTCATGAGATACCATTTATTAATAAAATCAAAACAAATAATTGAAAATACTAAAATTCGTGTGATTTTAAATATTATAAAAATAAATAAAAAATTTTATATTTAACTTAAATTAGCTATATAATTAGAGCTATTACTCGTATCAATTATTTTATTGATGTTTTAGCACCAACCAAAAACTTTCATAGAATATAACTTTTTTCATAGAATCTATCCGACATGAATTACAAAATATTATAAAATGCACTGATATGTACCATCTATGAGAATCACACTAATTCAAAGATTTTAAATTTTTTCATAATGTAATAATTGGGTTAATTATTAACGGTGTCTGTCTCTATCATACTCAAAATAATGTTCTATTCCAAAATTGGATTTGATCCTTAGTTCTAGTGATATACTAGCAATCTCTCTCAAGTGAAAGCATTAAACAGTAGTATTATTACTTTATAAATACATTTGTGTTAGCAGACATATTTAAAAACTATTGTTGTTTACCAACGTTTTTATCACCGAGCGACCAAAATAAGATTTTTCCATATGTTTAAGTACCGTATCGACGAAAACAAGATAACAATAAAAAGTATAGCCTAAGTGCTTGACCTGAATTCAAATATATTTTGGGGAAAACTATCCATCATTCAAAATTTATATAGGTACTGTGTGTTTTTGCCAACTAACACCTTCATTCCATTATATTTTTATGAGACATTGAAATTCTTAGATTTTTAAATTAATGAAATAAAAATAAAACCTAATTAATATTTAAACAATAATTATTAAAGTGTGTTTAACTTTTATTCTAGTATTCATACAATTTTTTTCATTTTATATTAAATATTTTACAACATTTAATATTGTAGTCACTGTATTTTGAATATCTTCAGAAGTACTTCAAAGAAAAACTTAAGAATATTTAATTAGGGGGCCTTTTTTTATTTATAACGTATAGTATTAGAATCAATTTATTTATCTATCTACTAAGTAAAGAAATTGTCAACCTTTAGTCCGTAAAATTTAAAAAATTTAAATTTAAACTGTATTTAGTCGTAGTACTACATAAACAGGTGGTTTCGATTCCAAAGTATTGAAAAATTAATAACTATTCACGCTGAAAGATCAATATTATTTTAATAATAATATCAAATTTAAAAAAAAACTAAGTTTAAAATATCTAAAAAAAAAAGAAACTCCATGGTGGACCTACTTGAATATTATTTGAATTTCAAACAACACTCAAAAGAAAGTCTCAACTAGAGCAAATTTACAATTTATTTAATATTATGTAAAAATAGTAAACTGATAAATTAATTTAATTAATTCAATCTCGGCAATTGGCACTAACAAAGATACATAACTGTGAATGCCAAAATAAATTAGAATAATCAACAGATGTTATCCATTAACATTATTTAAAATTTATGATTTTAATTAAAAATAATTGATTCCAAGTACCTACGTTATTTTTAATTTAATATCTATCTTACATGAATAAATCAATTTTATAAGCTTTCAATATTATAATAATATTTTATTGAAAAAAAGTGAAAACATAGGTGGTATACCTTACTAACATTTTGGATTATGATCGAAGCAAAGAATGTATTGATACATTACATATTTACAGTTTTTACTGTAAATACTTTTTTTGTTTGTAAAAACTAAAAATACACGTAGAACTTAATTCAACAACTCATAAAATAGAAAATTGAACAATTGGGTAAGAAACTTTTTTCAGAGGGATCATTTATTAGCATACATAAAAGTCGTCTACTCTTAGCCAAAAAGAGAAAACTAAAAACAAACAAACAGGAAGTTTCATTTTATATGTCTCAACATTTTATACAAAATTATTCGTAAAACATTTTAATATCTCGAATGTCATAAACAATAATATTTTTATAAAACCGTAATGTTTTATGTTCACATACGAGTATAATTAGCCGAGTTTCATTTAGAATCATTTACCAAATGGATTATAATCATCGCTTTCAAACCCTATTTCTGCATCAGTCAGATTTTTAATCTGCTAATGATTAAGCATACTCAAATATTATGTTAAATGTGTATTTTTTGTATTTAATCAATGCATTTGAAACTAAATACGAACATGAATTTAATTATATATAAATAATTATATTTTATAAAATTTATTTTTATTTCCTCGGTCAAATTATGTTTCAAAAATAATATCAAATTATGGTAGTATTTTAACATGACAGATTTAATTTCATCTTTTCTTCCTCCTTATTTTTGTATGAGGTAAAAATTGTAAATTTGTAATTTTTTTTTTTAACTTTTACGTTATCATGTTATTAATTAAAATCTATAAATATCATTTTTGTTTAAGTACTACTTGAATAATAAGATCTGTAATAATTTATTAAGCTACAAAAGCGCGGATTAAAAACCTTTACTAAAGAAAAAAGAAAAGAATAATCCTAGTACAAGATTGTTAAAAAACATCGACAACTATAAAAATGTATCAATAAAACGACAACACAATAGAATGTTCTAGTTTTCTCTGTGTCCGTCACAATGGCAACTTTTTATTAAAATATATTTGTTTGATGTTACATTTATTTTATTAAATCTTTGTTGTATCGTAGTATGACTTTTGTTAGACACTAGCACACTGCCATTAGTTGATTAAAATACATACGCGATACACAAATACAATATGTAATATGACGTGTGTAAATGTGTGTGTACAATATTGCGTTGTAAAAATGACAACCCACATGCATGTGTTGTCATCAAATAGCCTCGACAAACCTTCAGCGCGTGTACCGCCGCACCTTAACTAAATAAGTAATAATAATTGACATGGCTGTATAATAAAACGAAACAATTACGAAGAAAAATATTAAACGAGAACGAGAATCGATACAATAATTATGACAACTATTATAATATTATTTTTAATGTCCAAGTGGAATTCGTTTGAGTTCATTAGTCAACGGTTTTTGGCAAAACCCTACTGTCTGGGTGCAAGCCAATTACAAAGGACGCGCGCGCGGACAAAATTTTGCACGATGACCTGCATCTCACCCTCATCACTCCACTCTATTCGAGCCAAAATATATAACGTCACATACTGACTGTGGAACAAAAACAACACCATTAATAAGATTTTTTCATCTTTGAAACTATATTTTTGGAGTAAGTAACTATATTTTGACTAAAAATAAATACAAATCAAATAATATTTTGTAAAATTGCATACGAGTATAATAATATTTTAGCCGATCGGTAATTTAATCAAATTCAACTTTTATGTATGTTTTTATACAAAGCTACTTCCAATCATAGATTATAATGTGATTGTGGCTATTCGCAATACTATAAAAATAATTGTTTTTATTTTTATTATTTTTTACTAACCTAACAATTAAATGTTAGTTTTGTTTTAAATTTTAAACGATCAAAAATTATAACGAGCATAATATGGTATAACACAATTGTCAATTACACAACAATTTTATTTACTATCAACTATAACGTAGTTACCGTCCTATCGACGTCACAATGTATACTTTTCATATATACAATATATTTTACTTACGAAATCGGTTGTAGTGAAATATAATTCATACATTTATAGTGAATAATTCCCCCGAAAAATGTAATTGTGACGTTGATTATAATTAAAAAGAAATATTGGTCTTTTAAATTTTATTGTATCCGATATTTACTTTAAATTTTAAAAGTATTTACTATTCAATTAAAAAATGTTAAATTATTCGTTTTCATAATTATGTATATTTTAATATCGATGTATGTATACATTAAACACGATATTTTATGAATATCCAATCCAAAATTAATTTTATTTTGATTTATGAATTTTTTCTCGATAATAAATCGACTTACAATAATGAATAAACAAGAAAAATTACTATTTCAGTCCCTTCTCGTATCCATTAATGAAATCTCACAATCGTGAATATCTGACCGAATAATTTACTGACTAAGATAAAATTAAGTCGTAAAAAAAATTGGCAAACTAGACTTCCAAGCTTTCAGCTATAATTGTCTATTTGATGTTCAATTAATAATAATGTTAAAATATGTAATATTTTAAATATCTTTAGAATTACAACTTTATAAAGTAAAATGTTGAAAATGGTTGAAGTGGTTAACAATGATTGAGTAGTAGTAAAAATAAATACTTTGAGATTGAAAAACCATTATGTCTTATGGTCCCCACAGATAGTTGGTTGCTACTGCTCTTACGTTTACGCCACACGTGTAGCGTATAATATATTATATAACGTATTTTGGCAGAGTCTGGTTGAATGTGTACTATACTGTATAGTGTGTGAATGACAACCTCGCCACTTGCGCCCACTCAAACTATAATACATACGAGAGAGTGCGGTTTACTGCCCATAGGATAATGTTATATATGAGTAGAGTCATATTAACGGTTGTGTTTAAAATACAAAATCGTCGTCCACATAATGTTTATACATCATTATCAGGAAATTAAATATTCTCCATAAATATCTGTACGTAATACTTAATAAACTTATATTGATGTTTTATTTGTTTCTCAATGTTAAAGAATCATTCATTTAAAAGTAAATTTTAAACGTTTTATCTAATATAATTCAAATAAGCATTAAGAGAACAGAAAAGTAACATAAAATGATAAAATGAGCAGTATACTTATACTAAATACTAAATCTAAAACGTTATATGTACACTATAGTTTGGATATTATAAATCAGTTCAATGTTTTCGTCCACAAAACATTAAAATAAATATTAATTCGCCAATTTATTTGAAAGAAACAACTATCACGATTTTAAAAATTTACATTATTCAAATGTGTATATAAAACTTTATTAGTTTCCCCAGAATAAACTATAGAGCAGATAAAAACTCAATGATAATGCAAGTACAACATTTGAATATTCATTCCCAGAAACTGGTCAACATATTACTTAAGCCAGTTTAATATTTTTTCACTAACTCAACGGGAGCCCACGCACATCACGAACAAATAGGATTTTTTTAAATTTATGACACGACCACTCCCTCCGTTTTCTTTATATCTTTCTCTCTCTTTCTTTCTATCTATTTTTTTCTAATATATACATACATTAGTGTACTCATAATTAACATAATGTACCCATCGAGAGAGTATGTATTGCTGTAGGCTGAACACATAAGTTAAATTTAAAAAAAAAAACTACTTTACGCACACGTTATTGTAGAAAACATACTCGTGCACCACTGAGACTTGTATGACCTCGTCATTAACAAGAAAACAAAAGCCATATAGGCAAGCTCTGTTTGGGTTGTAAAAAAAAATTATTTCCTATAGATTTTTAGAATATCTATTTTCCATTGGTAAAAAGAGTGTTAAATCCTTCACGTAGAAAAAGAATCAATAAAAAAACAAATTTACACTAATTAACTTACAATTCTATAAAACTTCGACGATTGAATCACGAATGATAAAACATTTTATTAAAACATTCTGGTTTGTCTATCATAATTAAATCATCAATTTTACATTCGGGCTTTTTTTATTTAATTACTGCCTTCAATTTTTATTACCAAAGAGTCGGATCACAAAAAAATAAATATTTTCCTCGCTTTACTTAAACCTAAATTTATAATATTTTTATTTAATATATTTAGTATAAAATAAACTATAAAATGGTCTATACAAGAGCATTTTGCACTTTAAGATATAGTTAAAACGTTTAAATATGTAAATAATAAATTATTATTATGATATGTGCATATATTTAATATTTTATTTTTTTTAATAAATATGTTAATTAAAGACATATTATCATTGTGTAGATCAAGTTGACTATCGTCGCATAAAAGCATAACTATTATTTTTTATGTTCAACTTATTATGTTCATGAACTTTTCCGGCAAATTTGGAAATAGTCCAAAAGAAACGCGTTCTCGTCGCTGTCACTCCTCTAATTTTGCGTTTGTTAGAGTTACCATAAACCACTAAACAGAGTCCCAGATCGAAAGAAAGGAAAAAAAAAATAAAGGTAAATACATACAAAAATGTCTATATTATTAGCAGCATAAGGCCGATTCATATTATTGATCTGCGATGGAAAGAGAAATAGATAGGGGAAGGAAAATATTCCGGTTGGACTAGCCCCAAAAGTCAATCGTATTGTGACATTCTTAACTCGTTAAGTGACTTTTTCGTTCGCCTCTTTTATATTTTTCTTCATTTTACGATTCGTGTGACAGCGACTTTTCAACACGACTAAAATGCTGTTGACAGCTGTATGGCCTGAGAGTAGGCAAGTAGAAAGTTCAAGGGTGATAGGTAAGAGAGACAGGCGTATCAAGAAAAAAAAAGACAAATGTACAAGTTTCTGGTGAAACGACAGTAACGACGGTCGAAACGGAAGGAAATTCAATCGAATGATATGACTTAGACTGACAGTTTCTGTTAAGTTTGTAGTGCAAAAGTAAAGTCATGATGGTTAATTCAAACCCAAAGTCTAAACATAAGTCCATTACAGTTCATTCTATTGAACATAGGTATAACAAATTTTGATCTGGTAAGAGTAAAGCGAGTAATGAAATTTTATTTTAGTGAGATAAATTGTAATTACATTTTATAATTAATTAAAATTAAAATAGGAAATATACTAAGAATATAAATATACGTACTATTTTAAGGGTAATGTGCCATTCGTTAATTACAAATAGAAAGTTATCATTTAAGCTTTGAAAAAATAGATTTTCGCCAAAAATATTCGAAAATTTTAGATTTAATCAACGATTTTAATTAAAATTGTTACTTTTTACATAACAGTTGCACGGTGATGGAAAAATGCTCTCCTAAATGTTTTACAAAATTTGAAGAGGTACATTAATTGGAAAAAGATCACTGCTGATTTCAATCAATGATTAGGTAAAAGTATGATTTAATCCTATGTTATTGTATAATATGTATTATATAGTATTATAGTGTATATATGTTTCCACTATTTAATTTTACTAAAATGCTTTTAATCAAAATTAATTTACAAATAATTTCACGACGAATAATTTGGATCTGACGGTGGAGATGAATTACAACCACAACATACATCGTTTCTTTAAGGCAATTTATCATTGAGTAAGTGTACCGTGGATTGTTAATCATTTTAATTGGCAACAGGACCTGAAAATTGGGACTGACGTGAATTTATTATTCTACTCGTTGTGGTTAGTGTTTTCTCAGCGTGATTTTCATGGCTACCTTCAATTTAAATTTCGATTCTAAGACTCATTAAGTATATGAAAAAATAACATTTACGGGGTAGATACAATATATAACATTTCATTTGTCTAACGAATTCATTCGTGTATTTAAGAGTAAAATTTACTTCCAAATAAATATGATTTTTATTCGAATATAAAGTTAATATATAAGAAAAATAAAATAACTCACGCATACTACACGACTCAAAATAACAAAAAAATTTCGAATATATTATATTGACCACGGCTAAATATTTAAAATTATAATGTACATAAAATTTAATTTTACAGTCTAAATAAGTACCTAATTAAGTACTTTAAATTTAAGTAAATTAAATATAATTTTACTATAATTGGGTACCTAATATGTGGTAGATTTCCAATGCAATCATTAAAACCATTTTCTGAATTAATTTTGTAAACAAATATACTGTAAGTATCTTATTCATGCACCCATAGATTAACTTTTTTCTTTCATATAATACAGGTCAAATTATTGAATAACACAAAAAACCTCTTACACGCCTTATAACCTCGATTCGGTCACCGACATCACACTCGTAGGCGGCTTGTCTTTAAAATCACTAATAAAAATAACAATCATCATTCACAAATATTTATAATTCCTATGTTGTAGCCAAAACTTGTGCCATTAGCACTAATATTCGTACTATGGTAATATTTTATTCCATAACGTAACATTTCCCACTTTTTCTAACAGGTATTACGGCCTTCGACCATAGGCTTATAATTTGTTTACGCGGGTACTTCATGTTTCCACTCCTATTATTCCTTCCTTTTATATTAATTTCCTACTTATTAAAGATTCATTCCGGTCACCTTCGACTTCTCAATGAAATTGAGCCGTGAATTGTCGTTCGCGATAACGAATAATAAAATAAGCCACGCAATGATATAATTTTAAAATGTATAATTATGTTACAGTTTAAAATGCAAAAAAGTAGTCGTTCCTTGGAATATACATTATCGTTTATCAATAATACAAGAACACTAAGCTAAAAATATCATTTATGACTCGTGGGTGTGTAAAACGTATCATCGACACATACAAATGTCCCTGAATACGATATTTGTTCTCTTTTAGCTGTTCTAAAATCTTTTATTTAAAAACCTTTGTCTTAAATTCAAATTTCATATTAATTACTATTAGCACGTGGAAATAAAAACAAAAATTACCTACATCCATGTTCATTTTAACTAGCTTTAAAAACTATAAAAATTAAATGTATGGAAAATCTAAATACAAACTATAAATATTTATATATGTAAGTAATCTGGTAAAATTATTTGTGTATTATTATTCCTGTTAAATTTTCAATGGACTCGTAGAGATATACATCAGGAATTTTTCAAACAAAAACTATTCGATTATACTCCGATTCGAAATGGATAGGACGCGTGTCTCGGAAAAATTATTCCAACAGACCTTGAACTTAAACGAGTGTGTGCCATATTTGCCTCAAGGGTGCCGCCACAATGGCTGGGCTCGCCGCGACAATTGTAAAGATTGCAAAACGGCCGAGAGGTGTACGGGTGACAGGTGTGCGAATAGCAAATTCTATTACTATTGTATTGCTGTTCATCGTCAACTAATTTTTTTTTTTTATATAAATAATTAATTTTCTCAAACATTGAAACGTTATGCGTATACAACGTCAATAGCAATATGTTTAATATACAAAACCCAAATATCATTTTTTTTTAACATCAATAAAGTTTCGATCAAATTTTCTACACAAATTTACTATTTATGCACATATAAGTGCAGCATGTCACAGTCGGAAACCGTTAGAAATATTATAAAAACAAAATTGTTTATACATACTTTGTGTGTATGTTCACACGTGCACGCACGCCCCCTAGTACGATAGTTGCCAAGACCTTGAATTTTCTTTTCGACATAAAATTTACCGCATGACACGTGTAGATTATGTGTAAGTATCTAGAGTGTATGCATCGGTATTGTTAGAAACTCGTTTAATTTTTCCCGCGCAAATATCGTTATACGAACGATTAAGAAAGATTAAGAAAGTCTACTTCAAAAAAAATTCTTCTCGAAACAAAAAGAAAAATTATATTCTGCATAATATTAATTTGGTTTTAAAGCAATTTTAACTTCTCCATAATATACCAATATGAAAAATATATTTTAAATTCAGCTGAACGACTTAATTAAAATATGTCATTAGTATAACTATTATGAAATTATATAGGTTAATATAGCAGATTAACGAAATTGAAAAAAAAAATTTCATCTAATACATTTTTGTATATCATTAAGTATTTGTTTTTGGAACATCAATTGATCGTTTACACATAAAATAAGAGTGCTATTCTGAAAATATACATTGAAACATCGCTGATCATTTATTTTTCCTTCTGACCAATTTTTCATTGATATCTCATATATACGAATACTGTTATATAGCAAAAGTGAGAAAAAAGGTTCACTCGTTAATCATCGTTAGCCCGATCGACAGCCAAACACAAACATTTCAATTTTCTTTGGTACCTAATACCTACAGTATTCAAGGGAACCCCGAAATACGCTAATAAAAGTAATAATCACACACGCCAATGTCGATAACAATGAAACTGACAGGTTGTTCTGCTCTGATACGTTTAGAGTATTAATTATATTGTTATTTTTTCAGCCCTTTTCATCTTCTGACACAACTTTTGACGGGTTGTATAGTTAATATTATCGATTATGATTTGTAGCTATGTATTTGTGCTTAGAATTGTGTACTGAAGATATATTAAATAAGACCCAAACAATACTATCAAATTTCATATTTATTTAAGATGCAATTTGCTTTAAAATTACAGTATTATATCGTTTACTAAATCAATCATAGTATCATGTTGATAATTGAGTATTATATTGAGTATAATTGAGTAGGTACCAAATTATGATTTATTAAAAATTACTTAATTAGCTTACATTCAATATTTTTAATTTAAAATACACTATGCAGTAATCATTCAAACTAGGTATCTAATATCTATTTAAACAACATCCAAAAACCTACCACAAAACTGTCAAGGTAAATTAAATTTTGAGTTAACTATAAAACTAATTATTTTTTTGTAGTCAACTGAACAAACAAAATAGATCTCCATAATAATAAATATTGTTAAATAAACTACCTAAAATAGGATAGTGTTATGAAACAAAACAAAACAAAAAAATACAAAAATAAGAATCATTTCATTTGCTACCAACATCAATGGATTTTAATTGTAACAATTATTATTATATTGTAATAAACAACGTCAGTTGCCTGTAATAAAACCTATTATTAAAGAACAATAAAACGATGTGTCAATAGTCTCTTTGTCTCATCAAAAAGTCTGTTTTATTTATTTTTATTGATGTTAACTATATAGAGTGGTAGCGAAAAAGGGGGACATGAAATTACAATTTCTCGACAAGCAACCGGATGGGCTATTTGTATAATGTACACCACGAGTAGTTATATACATTTTAACTATGAAACAAATATGTACGTCACAGGTAAAATTATGTAAAAATATATTAATTTATTCTGATATTAGTGGTATATCTATTTTGATTCATTATCTTTTTTTTAATGGGGGTGAAGCAGTAGCGGATCTGGCATTACATTTTTGGGGAGCAACAACTTGGAATCGTTCAAGTTCTTGACATAATATGTCTTATATTATAAGCACAATTTCCCTACACACTCATAATTTTCCTTCATATTGTTTAAAAACCACGAGTATACGCGCGTATTATAATTAAAAAAATAACTTAAACCGTCACTATTTTTTCGTCTACGATGTAACGTTACACACGGATAAAACAATATGGTAAATATCATAATAGGTAAATTATAATTTACCTATTATAATAAGGTAAAAAGAATAGTAATTATTCAGTGTAATATACTAATAATTTCAATAATCATGTACTTAAATAACAATAATAATAATATGTTGCCTCGTTGGCACAACCGAAACATAAATAAGTTGGCCGTTTGAATAAATACTAATGAATCATATTATTATTATAATAATAAACCTTACCTCGAATATACGTAGGTTTATTTGTGGCGGTATCGCAATACAAAAATGAACGAATGTTATGCACCCATTGTGGCTGGCCCGCTTTAAGCGATCGCGTTTTCTCGCAAAGAAATGTTATATTTTATTTACACAGTTATGTACGCACAGATCAAAACACGTTGGAAAATGTCACGCGAAACGTTATCGACGAACAATAGTGTTATATTTTTACCATCCGAGCCGTGGTTGTGACTCGCGAAACACAAAAAAAAATGGCGGACGGTAAAATTCACAAACCGTTTTGGCGAACGACGCACCGCGAACGACCGAGACGAAAAATATGCTTAACACCGAATATCGGTAGTACAAACGGCGGCGATCGCACCGACCACGGCGAATACGAAACGACGACGACGACGTCAAAAAACGCACACTCGAAGCCTTTACTGGCTTGTATTAGACGTCGTCCGAGCCTCGACGGAATCGTTGAATATCCGAAGGCGACGGCCATTACACTCGCGTAATGGATCGCGCACCGGACGCGACGGCGGCGGCGATACGATAGGAAAAATACGAAATATCGATGGTACGGTAGTATTTAAGCGACAAATAATTTGGTTGCGCCCACGCGACCGCCGTGAGACGTGCGATTATTCGTCGATAATTACTATTACCATCGCCGCGAAACGAAATTTAGAAACCGTGAAACGAGATTATGGCGGTCGGCATAAAAATCTCGAAACACGGACCCGTTCGGAAAAGCCCACCACACAAACGCGAACCGACGAAGACTGAAGCAATGGCGGAAGGGTAATCCCAGCGTCCCCCGAAACGGTTAAAAAAACGAACAACCAATGAGAATTATTCACGAATCATGGAATGTGATTTTTTTCGTAACGGTTTTTTTGTTTACCGAGAATCGTTACCGCGGTATCCGGAGTTTCGTCCGCGGCGAACGACCGCGTCGTCGTCGTCGTCCCATCACGGCGGCCACGCGGCCACACGGCCATGCTAATATAGACCTAGCGTCGTATTCCTCATTCGCTCGACCGAGTGGCCGTCGAATTCACTACTACTATACGCGCAATTTATCAGGTTCCAACGCGCGTTGTTTAACGACGGTTTAATATAATAATATATAATAATAATAAGTTTTGCAAAACGCGTCGGTGGGTCGTACTTATATTTTACATCGATATAATATTATTATCACTAACCTCGGGCCGTCGTCGACTCCATTGACGACCGTTTTCATTCGGCGGGTCCGAAACATTTCACAACGGCAAACACACCACGGAACGATTATTCACTACTCGCGCGAACCCAAAAAGTTTGTTTTTGGCGGACGGTAAAATTCATAAGCCGTTTTGGCGAACAGCGGCGACGTCAAAAAACGCACACTCGAAGCCTTTGCCGGCTTGGATTAGACGTCGTCGCGAGCCTCGACGGAATCTTTGAAACTCCGAAGGCGACGGCCATTACACTCGCGTAATGGATCGCGCGCCGGACGCGACGGCGGCGATACGATAGGAAAAATACGTTAAACACCGAATATCGATGGTACGGTAGTATTTTAGCGACGAAATAATTTGGTTCCACCCACGCGACCGCCGTGAGACGTGCGATTATTCGTCGATAAATACTATTACCATCGTCGCGAAAAGAAATTTAGAAACCGTGAAACGAGATTATGGCGGTCGGCATAAAAATCTCGAAACACGGACCCGTTCGGAGAAGCCCACCACATAAACGCGAACTGACGAAGACTGAAGCAATGGCGGAAGGGTAACCCCAGCGTCCCCCGCGTCGGCCGAAACGGTTAAAAAAACGAATGGCCAATGAGAATTATTCACGAATCATGGAAAGTGGTTTTTTTCGTAACGGTTTTTTGTTTACCGAGAATCGTTACCGCGGTATCCGGAGTTCCGTCTGCGGCGCGCGACCGCGTCGTCCCGTCACGGCGGCCACACGGCCACGCTAATATAGACCTAGCGTCGTATTCCTCATTCGCTCTACCGAGTGGCCGTCGAATTCACTACTACTATACTCGCAATTTATCAGTTCCAACGCGCGTTGTGTATCGGTGGTTTAATAATAATATACATATAATAATAATAAGTTTTGCATAACGCGTCGGTGGGTCGTAGTTATAAATTTACATCGATATAATATTATAATATATTATCTATCACTAACCTCGGGCCGTCGTCGACTCCATAACGACCGTTTTCATTCGGCGGGTCCGAAACATTTCACAACGTATTTCGTGCTGGTACACTCGAATAAAAACACCACGACGCGGGCAAACACACCACGGAACGATTATTCACTACTCGCGTGAACCACGATATTATACTATGATACGTTTGTTTTTGGCGGACGGTAAAATTCGCAAGCGGTTTTGGCGAACGGCGGCAGCGGCGGCGGCGCAACACCGCGACCGCGAACGAGACGGAAAATACGGAAACGACGACGTCAAAAAACGAAGCCTTTACCGGCTTGGATTAGACGTCGTCCGAGCCTCGACGGAATCGTTGAAACTCCGAAGGCGACGGTCATTACACTCGCGTAATAGATCGCGCGCACAGGACGCGACGGCGGCGGCGATACGATAGGAAAAATACGTTAAACACCGGATATCGATGGTACGGTAGTATTTTAGCGACGAAATAATTTGGTTGCGCCCACGCGACCGCCGTGAGACGTGCGATTATTCGTCGATAATTACTATTACCATCGCCGCGAAACGAAATTTTGAAACCGAGAAACGAGACAATGGCGGTCGGCATAAAATTCTCGAAACACGGACCCGTACGGACATACGCGCGAACCGACGAAGACTGAAACGGAAGGGAAAACCAGTAGCCTCACGTCGGCCGAAACGGTTGGAAAAACGAACAGCCAATGAAAATTATTCACGAATTCATGGAAAGTGATTCGTTTTTTTAACGGTCGTTTTTTTAAACGACCTCCAGACGGACGACTGGACGACCGCGGTATCCAGAGTTCTGTCCGCAGCGTGCGACCACGTCGCCGTCGTTCCATCACGGCGGCCACGCGACCACACGACCACGGCGGCGGAACATCCACGCTGCAACGCGTGCTGCGCGTCGCGTTTTATATTTTTTATATTTCGATCGGAAACGGAAAATTCAAGTACCGCGCGGTACGCCGCGCCGTTCGCGTGATTCGCGCCGCCTGCAGTGCTGTGATAACTCGTCGTTATCGGCGTTTTTACCGAAATAGGTTTTCGAATAAAACAAGCTCACCCCGAAATCATCGCCCCTAATGCCTTCCTGAATTGCCAGGTCTGAATACTGATTCATGCCTCTACTATATAAAACGAAACTATTGACCAAATTTAATATCACAAACATCACCATGAGGTATGTGTAGACTGCAGAGGCGATAAATCGCTATTGAGAATTTCTTCAAATTTATTTACTTCACTTTCACAATTGTGTGTATATTTTTAATATGAAATTAATTAAAAATTGAAATTATTATTATAAACATTATTATTATTATTAAAATTATTGTTACCTCACTTAAATACACTCAATTTGTCTATAAATTAATATTATTAGTTATATGTTAGTTAAGTACAATACAGTTAATTTTCTTGATAGGTACTTGTTTATTTATGTTATCAATTAGGTACGCAGAATATTTTATGTTTATTTATATTTATCAATCAAAAGTAAATATATTAGGAACAATTTTTTGTTTTTATAAACAACATACCAGTTTTTAAATAATTTATTTCTGAGAGTAGAGAATATTAAATATAATATTTTCAATAGACATTCGTTTTTTATTTATTTAGATTCTCGAATTGTTAATTCAAATTATTTGAGGTCATCGTTATCGGTCGAACAAAATGAGTCTGTTAGGTCTCAAATTGTTTTTGGACGGTGTTATTAATGGCACAGGGGAAATAATACATTTTCCACTGTCAGCACGTTGTGTAATCAGGTCAAAAAGTTGCATGTGCTCGAGTGCTTAAAAACCACATAAACTACGTACCTGTTTTGGTTGTATGTATACATACACCTCTACTCTACAGTCACGATCAATAGACAAAAAACACTCGAATCAAAGACTAATAAAACTAAGAAATAGTATTATAATTTGTTTATGAACTGTATACATAAAACATGAATTGTACATATATATAATGTACATAATATACTAAAATACACAAAACTAATTCGAAATAACATAACCATTAGTAAACGGAATTAGTCTTTATTTCTATTGAAAAATAAAGAATTCTACAGACTGTAATTCCGGTCAGATTTTATGTCTGTAACCACCGAACCAAGTCGGAAAGACAATCGTCCGTTTCTGAGTTACCTACTGAATTTTCTATACAATGATTGTTCGGCACGCATTAAAGAAGATATTTTTATTTCCCAAAATATTAATGTATAACATCTTTTCCGGTGTATACACCCAAAAATTCAAATTAATTCGTGAGTTTTTATTTCAAAATGAAAATTATGTTTATGTAAATATTAACATTAAATAGCAATTTTTTTATAGTCCAAACATTGGACTGTCGCTCATTAGTAAACAGGTAAATTTATTATTAGTTTAAGTGTGAAATTTAGTATTTCCCTGTATTTCATTATTAAACACTAACTGAAACGTCAATAATAAATATTTAAAACCGATTATTTTCACAAATTTTTATGACAAACGATAATAACGGCCCGGACGATACGGGAGATATACACAATAATCAGATGTATGGGTACTCACGGGACGACATCCGCCATCTTTTCATTCTCGGCCCAATTTCACGTTTGATCTACGCCGCTGTTTTCGAGCACTTCACTCGCGTACGATTTCATTTCCGTCGCGGCGACAATCGATCGAAAGGAAAATGTTCGCGCACTGACGATCGTTTAACCGATTAACGAACGTCGAAAAATTCGCGGAAAATACGGCACTATTACGCGACGACGACGACGACAACGGCGAGAGAATGAACGGCCTACGGGCAACGGTCGCCGAAGAAAAGTAGCTATTGACCGTGGGAACAGCCGGTAATGTCTGTTCGATACTCGGGTAACGTACGCTTCGTCGAGTACCAGCCCGTATACCGAGGTAAGTATGCGTACTTACTAACCGGGCCCGACAGACGACGACTGAATCGTTTACCACATAGTTACCTCGCGATACCGAGAGCGCTGTTCCCGAAAGTTCGAAAGCGCGGTCTCAATGCTGTTCGTTGATATGTGTTTTATTTTCCATGACGTTCGGCATATTATTACACAGAGAGAACGAAGTAATTGAAGTGACCGAAGTGACGGCGAGAGCATCACGCGTTTGAGCGAATGGCTTATATACTGTATGGGCTTAAAAATAACGTAATACAAAAACAATGTGTTTTGGTGAATTTCTGATTAATGATTATGACGTATTAGGCCGGACGCACACCAATGCAGTGTGGTGACGACGCGAATGCGAGTTCCCGCATGCAGTGCGTGTTTAAAAGTAAAACACGTGTATTCAGATGGTGTTGCCCACACTGATGCGTGCAGTGGCAGCGCGGAGAGTTTTTCTTCGAGTTGTGCTTGTGACGAAAAATTATTAAATTGATAAATTATATTCTCAGTGTAGGGTTATTATTACTATAATTAATTTTAATACTTGTATAATATTTAACAAAAATTTAAAAACGAAAGTGACAAAATGATACAATTAGTATAAACCATTGAAAATTACCCGTGTCTTTTCAATTACAATAGAGGAGATTATTCTAATGACTCCATCAAAACTCAAAAGCATGGGAAATAATTTCAAATGATGTTGATATAATGATATACCAGGTAATTATTATTATTTTAATAAATATAAAATATATTATATTATTATGTATCCTACTATTTTCCAGGAGGTATGAAAAGTCTACAGGCATTGGAAGGAGACGCTGACCTATAGCTAACTAAATTGGAAAAAGAAGTGTGATCCTTATACTTATTTAAATTTACTATATTTATTTATTTATTACATAATTTATTGTTAGCTATATTAGACATATTCTATAATTGCTATTACCTAAATTAATATTTTCTAAATTTCATTTATGTTTGTTAAATGCATTGTTACTACTTGGATTAAACCCATACAACTTACCAAAATAAAAATAAATATCTTATTAAAAGATGTTGGAATCAAAGATTCTTCTTAATTTATGATGCACATTTGTAATGAGCACCTATGCTTCTCTTAGTAAGTTCTATTTTGTTGTTGTTTTTAATTTTGATACTTAATCTGTTATTACTTATTACTGTTTTTACCTTTGTTTAATTATTGTTCTATCTTTATTTGTATATAATCGCCGTGTATTGTTTGACGTCTACCTATTTATTGTTATAATATTCATTTTCATTACTACAAATTGTGTTGTACTATTGGGCTCTTAGCCCGTTCATACATACATACATAAATAAATTTAAAAAATAATCCCTGATTTCAGAATAAACAACTACTTTATTTAAATCCTGGATATGTACTTTTATTATTTTCCATATCTGAAATGATTTTAAAATCATTTCATACATGTTTACCTAGAGTAAGAAAAAGACAGCTTTTCTACCTACATTTATTTTATTTATTTATTTTATTTTTATTTTAAAGACTAATTATATTTTTAATTGAATAAATAAATATCATGGAATGAAAAAATTATTTTTATTACTTTTCATTATACATTTAAAAATATTTTATTTGATATTTATTGATTTTAATAATGTTCTAATTTGAAATAAAATACCTAAATATATAAAATGCATATTATATAACAATAGGCAAATTAAAATATATGTAGTAGTTACTTGTATCAAATACATTTTCTTGCCAAGGCACCTGGCCTTCATTTGATAAAATAATTACTCAAGAACTCTGTTATTTTCGGCTACTCTTGAGGGTCTTGATACTTGAATTGGTGGGCATTCTTGATTATTTTGTATTCCTATAGAATAAATTGTTTGAGGATGTAATGGTGCAGAAATTTTACTTTCTCTTTTGCATATGAAGTTGTGCAAAACACAAGATACTAACAGATTCACATATATTTATTTTAAACCTAGAGATTACTCAAAAACTCTGAACTTAGAAATAAGCATGCCAAATGAGCATTCCACACTTCTTCTTGCTCTAAAGCACCTAGTAATTTTAATACACTTTAAATTAATCTAAATTCTTATTAATTTAATGCAATTTATACATTCCACTAAGTTATAAGTGATAAGTAGCTGGTTAAGTTATGAATATTAGTGAAGTCCGAGTAACGATTACTAGTATTACATAAATATACCATTATACCATAAGTACTAAATATTTTCATTGAGTTTAATATAAAATATATTTTATTAAAACAAAGAAATAATATATCTATATAATGTGTGCTAATTAAATATTAATTAAGTTATTAAATTTTTATTTTTTAACTATTTTTTTTTTAGAAAAATATACAATTTGTACAACAAATGTATTGTACAATAAGCATATGTGATTAGTGATTACTGATTATAATTATGAAAAAACTATTAATTGTTTAATGATGATTTGCATGAATGGAGACTGCAGTCCGTTGACGGATCTCCAGATAAATTTATAGAAAGTAAAAAATAAGATCAATGTTCAATAATATAATGTATAAAATTATATAAAGTAAAACCTAGTGTAAACTAAAATGTGATGTTCTGAAATTTACAAATCAAACACAACTACACGAGTGTCGTCTAAGAAATGTCAAGAAAAAACATACTATACAGTTCTACGCATTATATGCACAATTCATCGCTCCGAATTCGTATAAAGCAATACAGTCTCGAATCTCGAATTAGGTAATGGTGTAAATGTGTATTAGTATTCCGAATTCTCTCTTATCGTTAAAACCTAAGTCCGAAAAAATTGATATTTTTCTGTCATTTCGCAACCATACACACACACACACACACACACATAACGATGATATTACACTGCACGGTAGGTACTTATAACACGCATATTAATGAAGCATATATGCATGGTTTACCATTTATTTTCTCTTTCGTGCATCCACTAACATATTCTAATCACAAGCCATACAGTATTGTGCCATTGTGTTTGGTCCGTCCGTTTTTCTATTCCGCCCACCTTCCCTCGACCCCGCACTCCGTCTCTCAATGACTTCCAGTAACACACAGCATGCATACACACACACCACTCGTTCTCGTTCTTTACCATCCTCTCTTTCATGATCTCTTTGTGTACGTCTGTGGTGCGCGTGTAAACAATTTCTATCTGTTATCCTCCAATGTGCACACATCGTATACGCGATTGTACGACTACGATACAATGCGAGCGGAGGAGGAGAAGAAGATTCGTGTGTTGATCGATCCGTGACAAGGAATATAATATCATATGTATATATATATATATGTATTTATATACGAGTAGATATATATGGGCAGTGCGGACGAGAACTACAGAGCAGCGGTACAGCCACGGACGAGGAGAAGGAAGAGTGCAGCCTTGACATTGGATTCGACGGCCAAGGTCAATGTTTGACGCGCACGCGTTTTGTATTATAATAGTGCGCGCAACGGGCTCGCTGGCCAGCAGACCGACTGACTTTGACTCAGATATTTCCAAACGGTCGCGTTTCGCCGTTTCGCGTGTCTACGGCGATCTACACCGAACCGTAACGAGACTTCGGCGTATCGTCGAACGAAACCAAATGTGCGTCGAAAAAGTAGAAATGAAAACGGAATAATAGACACCGAAAAGAAGATTACAAGAGAATATGTTTATATTATTAATAAAATTAATGTATAGCAAGTAGTTTCTAATATAATATAATAATAAATAGCCCTATCACTATAGAACTTTGTTAAGAACTATAAAAATATGTTAAAATAAACACTTTTATTTATTATGAAGCACCGTGCACAGTGTCAAACAATGTTTGGTTTGTAACACAATCTCTATTATCCGTGTTTTATAATAAATAAAAAGAATTAAAAAACCATACTTACCAGAAAATATATTTATTTAATTAATTCAATTTCAATCAATGTGGCGCCATCTATGTGTATATATCTACACTACCCGTCTGATACTAATTCATGTTATATACATAGGTATTATACCATTGTTATACCATTGATTATAAAATTATTTTTTCATTAATACAACGCCACCTATCGGTAGTTTGTATAAACATAATTTTAGTAGCCGAAAACCCCTATACCGTGAGGGCTATCTGTCAATTTTATAATCAATACTAATATATAATATATAATCAATGGTACTATTTAAAAAAATACGTATATTTTTGTTTATCGTGCGTGTAAAATTTGGATAGACAACGGACGTGTGTATATGTGTTTATGAGTAATGAGTATGTGTGTGTGTGTGTGTGTACTTCATGGTCCCCGTGCATTCAAAAGTCTTCATCCGTAGCCGTATACGATTCATGCGCCAATGATCGGATAATATAATAATATATTATATTGTGTAAAGCAAAAAAAAAATATTGAAATGTATTTTCATTAGAGGATTTAGCAACGACTGGCGGGCCGCGGGGTATGTTTTTAGTTTGTTGATTCACCTAATTATACTCTTTATTCTAATGGCATACCATATACGTGTTATTTCTGTTACCGTTGACAAACACATTTAAATTATTTCCCATTGTCAAAATTCAATGATGTAAAGTAAAAAAAATAATTAAATAACCGGGTAGGTACACTGATAACGGAAACATTATACCATTATACCACGACCACATATTATGACAAACGTAGGCAGGTACCTGATATAAATTAACATATTGTGAGTTTTCATTGTTTTCGACCATTTCGCTAAAATTGAAAACAATACTGAATTATATTATAATATCGTTAAAGCGTAGTTTTATGACATTCGATAAAAATAAGTAAGAAATAGTAAAATTAAAATAAATAAAAAATTGATATTGAACGCATTAATATTGTGGAACGAATTTAACGATAACTCACATTTTTTCGTCATTTTATAATCTTTTTGAACGGTTTTTTTTTAACGAATTATGCGGTCTTTAATTTAACAATCAATGATTTGCCATACACGAATTGAACACGAAAGCATTTAAATGTATTCAATGTATAAAAACTGTATTGAAAATTATCCGTCAGGTACTACGAAACAAATTATAATTCTGTGTGGCGAGAAAGCCCCCTCACTAAATAAAATGCCGACTGCGTGCCTCCGTTTTATTGTAATTTATATCACTTCTCGCGCAGAAATGCATTGTTTCCGGATAATACGAGGGCGAACGCGCATTGTCGACCGTTTTTACAGCAGCGCAACGCGGCGCGCATGGGGCCCTGTTAGACATCGGTCAATTTGACCGTACACTCCGTGTCGACCGCAATCGTCAGTTAATCCGTACCGGGGTCGCTGCCCGATTGGCGGCTCAAAGCAGGCCGACCCGATTAACCGGCCGTGAGGTTTAGACGTGGGTTAAGTCGACCGGTCGCGTACCAGGGGCCCATGCATCGGGAGCATGCTCTCCGTCACCACCCGGGCGGCGGCGGCGGCGGCGGCGGCGGCGTCGTAGTCGACACGACGATGACGTGCCCGCGGCGCGCGCTCCCTCCCGCCGCCAGTCCATTGAGAAATTTGCAAAGAAAATCCAAAATTTGCCGCCGCTGCTTCGTTTTCATAAGTTTTTTCCTACTTATTGTATGCGTTATGTCATTTCAATGTAAAATAGAGTACAAAATACTTTTGTAACTGTTGGCTCACTTAGTTTTGACGACTTATTTACTTATGATTATTGTAGTTTCGATAAACAACATTTGTACAAATACATGATACGTTTAGATTTTCTCTCGGGATTGTTTTTAGATCATAAATTTGTACTCATTTTTTTGTGTAGAATACTTTTTTTCATAGAGATGTATTCTAAAAGCTCTATTCTTCAGCTCTAAAATGTATTCCAAGCCCAATCCTCCCATAATCCATGTTAGTATAATTACCACATCTGGTAAACGGGAGGCGAGTATGTAGGTTTTGATTACTTCCACTGTTACTTAACAGCGTGGTGCACCATCTGGGTTTAAATATACACGATAAAATGTTCAGTGTGCACCCCTATCCACTTACACAATGCGGGTCGTAAACTTCAGCTCGGGGGTATAATCCAGAAATGTCGTAAATTAGGGGAAGAACTGAGGGGAAGTACACAACAAAAAAGGTCGTAAAAATATACGTTGACTGAGCACACACAAGGAACTTCTTGCTTCGTCAATGTGTCGACGGTCCTTTAATCTATAGCTGATTGGGGAGAAGAATAAAGTGATGTTTTTACATTTTAAAATTGCTTTTTCACAATAATATGTAAGTGCAGGTACTATTTAAAAAAAAAATGGTCCCTTCTAAAAATTAAGTCATATTGCTAATGCTAATATAAAAACACATTTGATATAAATAGTCAAGTATGGTGTATCATTTTATTTTATCTATTCTCTAATTTAAATTTACTACCTATATAGTACTATTAATTATAAATGCTATTATTTATTAAGTATTTGAAATTTATTAAGTTCAATTAGAACTATTATGGCAAAATTATTTCACAACAAACTAGCAACGAACATAACTCTTGAGGTGGCGACACATCTGCGCATAGTTGACGCAACACGACATCGTAACATAATGGTCGTGTTCGTGCACTCGTTTGTTCTATAAATGTGTCAGGATGTTACACGCGCATTTGCCGAATGTTTTGCTCGCCCTTGATCCAACAGTTGCTCGTTGGTGATCAATAGTTAATTATCTAATATCTATTCTTAAATTGTAATTTTAAATTAATTTATTACTCATGTGAAAATACTCCCAATAAGCCCAATAATAGATTATTATACATTTATACCTATTTATAATTTATCATTATTATAATATCAATGAATCTATCGCCTATTAAATAGGTATCTAGGTAATGTATTTAATTATTACTTAAATAAATAATATAATATATTTATCTAAACCTTTTCGTTTGAAATTTAGAAATTTTTTCAATTTTATTATCATCAGCAGTAGAAGTGAAAACAATTCGTTCACTTCGAGCTGGTGATTCTACAGTTATATGTGACTGTGTACTCATATCTCCAGGATCAATACAAGTATATGCAATCTGTGAACAATATTGAAGTTAAAATTTAAGTATTATAATTTTTCTTCAGATGATTTATTGTACATTTAACAGTTGACAGGTTGCGTTAATATTGCAACGCGCTATGAAATTTATTTCATTTTCTTCAAAAGATTTTTCAAGTATAGTTTTTAATACATTTTTCAATAACTCGTCAACTAAACCGTAAATAACGTCATGATCTTTGTCATCCATGTTGAATCTATGAATAAACAATTTTATTTTAAATAAATTATTATAGATTTTATTTTCAAATTAAATCGAAACGATATGAACTTATGAAATATGATTCATATTAGTACATGTTAGTAATATTCATAAATAAAATATAAACATCATAAACTTCTTTTAAATGTAATTTTAAACAATTTATCAGTGATTTCTATGATGTTTATAATTAATTATAATTAAAATTTAATATATATTAATTAATATTGTCGGTTAATTATATTAGGTTATACTCAGTGGCGCTGAAACCCATGAAGTTAACTACTGCCTGGCAGCCTGGCCAAAAAATGGTACCTAGGAGCTAGGGGTCATGTTCTAAGTCCAATTTAAAAAATTTTAAATTAATTGAATTGATATTGCGTTACACTGCCTACTTCCTTGAAAGACAATGGTACCTGCGTGGATGAGGTGAAATCGATTAGGTTAAAAATTATTGGCTGTTTCTATACAATATTTACCGTATCAGTCTTGTTCGAATTTGAAATATTTTGTTTATTTGCTCGTCATACATCGTATTTTTCTTTATATTTTACCGATTGATAATGTTTGTTTTAAGAACGCTAAACATCTATGATCATTATTAATTTATCATTATGAATTCATTTTCATAGACACCACAGTTGAATTTTGAATTATTAAAAGTAGTACAGTGATAAAAACAAATTATACCTCTCAAAAAAAACTTAAAAAAAAAAATATAGCAGTTATAGCGGTTATTTTGTTTAGTTGTAATGTCTTTGGAATTTTTTTATTGATAACACATTTAGGTCATTGTTATCGTGAATACCTTAGTGGTTGTACAATGGACATATGTATATTACTATACTATTTTAAAAATTCAATTTTAACGGATCAATAGTAAAATTTTAAGTTTAATATAGGTCGAATAAAATCAAGTGCTAACTTTTTAGTGTAACATTAGTCGACACTAGCAACAAATAAAGTGTTATTATTATTTCAAATCACTAAATTAAAGAGTAACAAACAAAAGCAATGTCTTCAATTAGAGATTTTTTTCCCATTGACTATAGTAAATTTCATCTGCAATCCATTAGAGTTGTAATTTCTTTGTCCAATAAAATATTTAAGGTTTATTTTTGTGATTACAGGAGTTGGTGGAACTAAACCAAAGAAGAATTTTGTTTTACAAAATAAAAAATATGTAACTAAATTAGCAAAAACTACTCAAGTGTCAAAAGAAAATGAAAACCCATCAAATAAACTATCTTGCAACAATATTCAAGTAAAACTACCAATTAATTTATTTATGAATATCAAATATATTTTTATATAAAAATAAGTTGGCATTTGGTACTTAATTTATCAGCTTGATTATTAATTACTTAATAGGCAATACCAATTACCACTTATTGGCTCAAACAAAACATCTAAAACATTTATTTTATATTTCATCCTAGTTTTATTATTATTTTGTTTAATATATGAAATAAAAAATATATAATCCCAGCACTGGACACGATAAAAACTACCTTATATGATTTTTATTATGAGATTCATATTAGTTTAGTGTTTAATTAAGTTCAAATTCTGTTAAATATAATAGATTATTAAAAAATATAAAACAATGTATTATTAAATATATAAAATAATTTATTAAAACTATTAAATATATAAATAATATAAATAAAAATTAAATAAATAGATCTTGCCTGGAATATTATAATAAAGAGTGCAAAAATTGTTTCGAATAAAATTCATTATTAGGTGTAAAGAACGCACTAAATATAAAATGAAATGTCTGAATACAAATGAATATTCAATTTATAATACTTTGCTTTAATGATTATTATTTATAAATATTTAATCTACTAAATTTATTCTTATTCTATATAATCATAACCTTATTATTTTTCATCACTTTTACTCTAGTTTGTTTCAAAAGAGAATATATTAGATGGGGACTAATTTTGGTCTGTCAGTACTCAGTACCAATGGATCATCTTAATGAATGCTAATATGTTTCATCAAAACCTTAATTAGAGATTGATCAAACAAGTTCAGAAATGAACGTGAAACAGAAATGAATGTTTTCCGGTCGTCGTGGCTGCCATGTGTGAAGTGAAAAATACAGATGGTATTTTAAGGACGAGCAAAATAGGAGTTCATGCTTTCACGGCTGTCATTCGATATGCGTAGAACTGGTATATTCTCTTTTGAAATGGATTTAGTTTTTAGATTTATAAAATATTAAAGTTTATAAATTAATTTAAATCATTATACAGTTCTGTGTAAAAATAATTTTAGTGAACAGTCTTAAATATTAATTATAAAATGCAATACACTAAAATTAAAAATTGTCTACAAATTGACTATAAAAGAAAATCATCTTTTAATATCATTAGCTGTCATGAGGGGGGGGGGGGGAGGGGGTAGTAAAAATAAATACTATTAGGTGCTAAAGGTTTAAAAAATGTAACTGCTTTCACTATCAATTCTTTCATTAAATTTTAATATTATTTGTTCGTTTAAAATTAAGTAATTTTATAATTTTTATTCAGTGTGAATTACTATAAAAATCAAAGCTAGATTAATTTTCTACAGTATAATGTTTAAAACATAATTTACATATAGCCTTATTTACTAAGTATTAATGATAAAACTAATAATTTATTTTAGATAATTAACCTGAATATGTTATGATTGACGGCACTTATGTTCACAATTGTTTTAGCTTCCTTTATTAACTTTAATTAGAAGGTATTCTATTAATTACCTAGTTATATATTGTTTGTATATTTACAATTGTTTGTATCTAGGCAACTAGAAATTCATAGTATTTTAAATATTTGACATTTGTTACATATGATTTTGATTTGCTATTAGATACTTTATTTTGATAATATCATATCAACTTTTTTCAAAGTTTAGTATGTGAATGTTAATAGAGTAAGAAAGTTGATTGTATAATTGGGTGCTTTTAAATTAATAAACCATATAAATAATTAAAATCAAAAGCTAAGCTTATTCAAAAGTTTAATATCTATTAATATTAATATTGCACATACAATTTTAAAGTATTAAGTACTCAGAAACATTGTCATAACTTCCGAGATAAAGTTAAAAATTATTTGAACATTATATTTAAATTTCCCTTTAATTTAAAAAAAATTAGTTCTAAATGTAAAATTATTACAAATTAAATTATTGTTAGATTATATAATTAATTAAATCTTGGTGATTTTTGTATTTATCCAGTCATTTGGACTGGGAACGATATTAATTGACATATTTAAAATATAGTAATATTTGGCCTGCTTTTTAATAACAAAATACTATTAATTCAATTTTCAATTTTTAAGTATTACTAATTGAATGTAAACTTATTGAGAATGAACTTAAAACAAATAATAACAAAATATATATTATTTATTGTATTATTCTTTCTTAAATTGTGTGTAATATTACAAATTTTAATTTGGAGTACCTGTAATTAATAATTATTAAAATTAAATTGTCTTTTATAAATTTAACCATCAAATTTGTATTCTTTTATATTTTTAAATATTTGCAGAAATTCAAATGTACACCGAATGACAATCCACATAAAAAACAAGTTAAATTTATAGATTTGGATAAAATTGATGCTAGCCTCAAATCTATTCGCTCTGCGCTTGCCCAAACAAAGATAACTCAAGATAAACTTGGTGTCAATAGTTGTGAAAAAACATTTTTAGCATTTAAAAATCAAGGTAATACTTATGTTCTGTCAAACTTTTCAATAATTTACTCGTCAAACGTTTTTTTTTCTCTAACATAATTATACTAACACTTTTATGACAGTTAATATATATAGAGAAATTTCTTATGAGTAGTATTACTGTCAAACATTTTTATTGGAGTTTAGTATGATTTTATTTAATTAATTTAGTCTTCTGTACTTCATATTATTTTAAAAGATATTCATTTTAATCTAGATATTTTATATTAGGCACACAAACAGTTAATCCATATAATGAAGAAGATGTTTTAAAAGATAGTATTATCAGATATCCAAAATCAGAAAAATCAGATATAAGTAAAATTATTCAAATGAAAGATAAGAACACCATTGCTATACAAACCGATCTTTCTGAATCAGATCATTCTGAATGTTCATCCAAAAAAAACTCAAAATCTATTCAACTAGATGATATAAATTCAAAAAGAAAACAGTCGCATTCAATTAAACATAAGGAAAATGTAATTAGTCATCATCAGCCTGGAGAAATACCAAAGTATGTCTAATTACAAAAAATTTTTTATAATTAATGTCTATAATACTTTATTGTAATTAGGTACCTAAAAGATAGAAAAGTGTTAAAAGAAAAAAATGAAAAAGAAACACAAAAAAAATTAGCAATAAGACGTGAACTAGGTCTTGATGATCCAGCCTGTCCTCCTGGGCATGTATTATTACCCGAACCTGAGCGTCTGGAACATTTGGCTAAGATAAAAAAAGGTAAGACTTCAAAGAAAATGTCAATGCTTTATTAGTATAAAGACAAATTCTATTAAGAACTTAACTAACTTAGTAGTTATAAACACAATATGTTATAATAATTTGTACATTTTGTCAATATAGATTATAACAGCCTGTTAATGCAGATGAATATGTTACCAGTGAGTTCAGATTCATACAAAATGAAAGAAAAACGTAAAAATATAGAAAAAGAATTGGATAAATTACAACTTGGTATCAAACTATTTTCTAGAGAGAGATTGTATGTTAAAATCAATTCAAAAAATGTCATTTCTTAAAAATATATGAAATAAATAAAGCCAATTGTGATGTATACAATAAGTACTAAAGGATAAAAATTAAGAATTTTAAAAATAATTATTTATTAACTATAGGTTAACTTTTTTTTTTATTATTATTACTTAAAATTCTGCTGTGACTTATTTTATTTTACTATAAGTAATTATGAAAGTGTATTTTTTTCTTTTGATTTAGTTTATTCAAACAATTTTTAGTGTTAAGTTTTTAAGTATACAAGAATAACTAAAATATTGTTTTATTTTTGTTTTTATTAAAACTGAACAGTTATGAAATGGATTACTGCATATTATGTTATAATCATGACACCACATCAATCTATAATTAGTTCTATGATGTATTCATAATAACTTTTTTATAAAAAAACAATACTATTTTAATTTGTAATTGATCATAGATTTTTATCCCTTTATTTTTATCAAATCTTTTCTTTTTGAGCTACACTTAACTGAAAGTGTCGCGACCTCTTGCATTTACTCCTAGACTGTTGTTCATTACACACTAAACGTAGAATATTGCAGTTACCTAAAATCTCTTAAAATTCCCTCTAATCTCTCCTCTATAATCAACATCAACTTCGTAGCAGTCATCAAATAGATAATTAACTTAGTATTGAGGAGAGCTGGTTTCGTTATTTAATTTTTATAATTAATGTTGTAAGTTGGTTTTTTCTTTCTTTTCTATTGTCATAATCTTGTTTTAATTAATTAAATAAGAGATTAACAGTGTACTTATTTTAAAGTAATAGAAATTTTTGATTTAATTTAATTGATTAAAAGAATTTTTGAAAATAAAGATAAGTCTGATGGAGATGTTTACGAATTATTATGACAACAATAAAAAAATAGAGGTTATATCTTATATTATTATAATTAGGTACCTACTAATAACTGATCTGTTCAATTATTATACGTTTGTGGTGCAAAAATCTCGATTTTATTAAAAGCAAAAGTATGATTTTGCTACCTCATAAAATAAGGCAGAGCAACAGTCACTACCCTTCTACCTCCAATGCATTATATATTGTAGGAATTTGAATGATAAAAAAAAACATTTTACATGTAATAAAATTAATTATATTTTATATAAATGTCAGTTCACAGCAACCTTATCATTTTTTCTCCTTATCATCAGTGTTCATTTTTTTACATTTGATCTCCTTTACTTGAAGACCTACAAAAAAAAAAAAAAAAACCAATTAAAAACATTGTTGAACTTATTAATTTTAGAATATTTAATTCAACTATCTTACCAGGTGGCAATGATTGTTTAAGTTTCTCTGCCTTTTCTTTGTCTGTGATTACTAAGGTGTAAAGGAATCGAGAACAGCGAACCTTGAATTTGACATTTTCAATGTTCTTCTTAATCTTGACAGCTATTAAAATGATATAATGATTGATAAAAATATTTTAACCAATGAAAAATGTTTGAAAAAAATTAATCTATAAACATACAGAATAAAACTGTATTTTGGGGATTTCAAAAACTATTGTTTAAGTGATATTTTTCTAGAGGGCCTATAGATTTTTTCCCAATATAATACAATTTAAAGTGAATTATTTAAAATAATTTAATTAATAATAACTGTAGATAGCATTGATGAAAAGATGGTTACCTACAAGTCATAAGCAAAAATTAAGATATTTAGTTACCCAACTAGTTTAAAATTGTGTTTATATTAAATATTTCGATCATAATTTAATTTAGAATAATTTTTTTTAAAATAATAAAAATTTTTCAACAATTTGAATTAGTTACTCCTAGGTTAATAATTATAGGCACTAAAAAATAATTTTTTGTTTTCTTGCTCAAGACAAATAAAGAAAAGAAACAAGCATACACATAGAATCTTCTTAAATCATAATAATTATTGATTGAGACTTATCAGAACTCAATTATGGTAAACAAAAACAAAAATATACTATTTAGAAAAGATAATTACATTTGGCATCCTTCCTTCTAGCTTTAAGGAGAAAATCCTTGATTTCTTTGATTTCTTGGGGCTGAAAAACAAAAAGACATATCATTCATAAATAAGTACTAAAAATATCTGAAATATCTATCAAGAAAACCAATGAATAATGTGATACATTATAATTGTAAAAATTATTTAACTACAATAACCTGCTAATATTGAAAAATCATTAAATAAATAGGTTAAAACATTAACCTAGTTAAAATTAAATTTATTCAGAATTACGTCCCTTATTTTACATCCACTAAATAATCAGTACGTAAAAGATTCATCATGATATTAATTACAAAAATGTATATTAATAAGATTTATAATTTTTTTGAATAATACTTCTCAAAATCTGTATAGATAATTTAATACAAAATATAATTGGATGGGTGTAAATTAATCTTAAAAATTAACAGAGGTACAAATATTTTTAAATAAATCTTTATTTTTCAGAATTACGTCCCTTAATATGCATTCATTAATAATCAGTACGTAAGATTCATCATTAGCTCAAAATTGATTTTTTAGTTGATTTAATACAAAATATAATTGAATGGGTGTAAATTAATCTTAAAAATTAACAGAGTTACTAATATATTTAATTAAATCTTTATTTTTCAGTATTACGTCCCTTAATATGCATTCATTAATAATCAGTACGTAAGAATCATCATGAAATAATTAAAAGTATTTATATTAATATGATTTTTAACTCTTCAAAATGATACTTCTCTATATCTCTATAATTGATTTATTTAAAATATGTAATTAGATTGGTGTCTGATATATACTTCTTCAGAATTACGTCCCTTAATATTCATTCATTAAATAAATCAGACAGTAAGATTCATCATTAGCTCAAAATTGATTTTTTTAAATAGATTTTAACCAACAATTAGAATTTACAATGAATATTATGTCAACTACATAAATTATTAGTTATATTTTTCAACATGATTTTAAATGGAAAGGTAAACACAAATAAAAACATAACTAAGTAGAATTTACTAAATCCTGAATCCAAAGTATGAAACATTAGTTAAAACCATGGGTAGAAACACCTACATTAAAAAATGGAAGATTTTTTCTTCAATTGATAGAATATTGCATAATATACGGCATACTGAACGATCCAACAATAATGATTTTAGATTTTCAATCGCAATGTCGATAAAATGACAGCTACTAACGTCGTTTGGAATAAAAAAAAACCATGTGGCCATGGGGCTAAAGGATGGAGGTTAGAAATATGCCGTACGAGTATCGCGTCAAGATATAATTTTTCACGAGTATTTAGAAAATATTTTAGTTATTAGATCAAATAAATCTTACCATGATTTGCTTGGTGATTGAAGTCTGCAATAAAACTTAATTAAATAAGTTAAAACACTTGGCACTCACGACAATACTTCGGAAAAAGTTCGATCGTGGTAGAAAGAAAACAAAATGCAACGCGGATTTCAGTGATACAAATATCAATCGAATAGACTGATAAGATATCGATGTCTGTGAGTATTATGTATTTTAAATACTTTTAGCAATCGCTAATATTCTTATATAAATTTTTTAATAAAACTTGAATAAAAGCGAATTAATTTCAAATTCAAAAACAATTTATGGAGTTTTTTTCAATTAATTAATCGTTTATTTCTAAAAAATATCGATTAAAAATGTAATAAGTGGTAATATCATAACCTCTAAAACCCAACCAGTGTTGACTACTTTCAAAATCTCAATTGCTCAAATTAAAACGAATAATATAAATTTGTTGAAATCGGCTAATAAAAAACACAGGTAACATACAAAATATATTGTATTAAAATTTCGACTATGGAAGAAATTGAGGAAAAACACTTGGTAGATTTTGACTGGAAATTGAAGGTAATCACTAAACTTTTTACTTATTTGGTTTACTAAATTGTACAATGGCTGTTAGTTTCGTATACTATCAAGTGTAATGAAGTATTTATTTTCACGATTTCTACTACGTCCATCAGTTTGTCGTTTTGGAAGTTTCGTGAATCCCATTATAAATTATAATTTAAAAGTTCGATCGATACCGATAATCATGAAACTTGAACATTCGCAATATGGTTTTATATTCTCTCCTCAATTAACTACTGTGTTACAAGTCTTTGAAAAGTACAAGTTTGAAATTAGACTTTGCGGTGGAGCAGTGCGCGATATTCTTTTGGGATTTACGCCTACCGATTTAGATTTTGCTACTACGGCGACTCCTTATGAAATGGTCGAAATGTTGGAGAAAGAAAACATTAGGCTGGTCAACAAAGGGGGTTTGAAACATGGAACAGTAACCGCTCATGTCGATGGTGTTAATTTTGAAGTTACTACATTAAGGATTGATGTTGTTACTGACGGCCGACATGCTGACGTTGAATTCACTAAAGATTGGAAATTAGATGCTGGTCGAAGAGATTTAACAGTGAACTCCATGTTCTTAGGAATGGATGGTACCGTTTATGATTATTTTGATGGATATCTTGATTTGAAGAAGCGCCAAATAAAATTTGTTGGCGATGCCAAACTGCGCATTTCAGAGGATTATTTAAGAATTTTACGCTACTTTAGATTTTATGGCCGCCTAGCTACTTCATCTGATCAGCATGACGAGTATATACTTGAAGCAATACAACAAAGAGGTGATGGACTCAAACAAATATCTGGTGAACGTATCTGGTCAGAACTCAGTAAAATTTTGGAAGGACGTTTTGGACCAGAACTTTTGAAAACTATTTTAAATTTAAGCCTTGGCCCCTATATTGGTTTTCCTAATCAACCTAATGTAGACGAATTTGACAAAATTATTAATCAAAGCAAAGGCCTTAAATTACAACCAATTACCATGTTGATAGCATTACTTAAAGACCAAGAAGATATGATTGAACTTAACAATAGATTAAAATTTCGTGTATTTGATAGGGAGTTAGGGTTATTTTTAATTGTAAATAGAAATGAAAAATGGACATTGGATACAATAAAAATATATAAAATCAAAATCATACAAAATCCAACCAAACAAGGCGTGATGAAATCATATGTTGAACAATTATTGATGTATAAAAATGAAAGAATCATTCTTGAAGAATTTGAAAAGTGGACACCATTAAAATTTCCTATATCAGGGAATATGGTTAAAAGCCATGGAGTGATAGATGGGAAAAAAATTGGAATTATTATTAGAAAACTCGTTGAATACTGGGCAGATGATGATTTCAAAACAAGTGTTGAAGAATTGTTAAATTTAATACCTAAAGCAGAAAATGAATTAGGTTGTGACGAAAATAAAACTTTTAATAAAAAGAAATAAGTATAAAGTTAATGTTTCATCATTTTGTGTTTCTATTTATGTTGTTCTTTTGTATCATGAAATATAATTAATATATTTTATATTATTAGTATATACATATATTTTATTTATTTTTAACTATAAGCATGAATTTCTCTAATTTGAAATAAATATAATAAGTGTATATATTGAGATGGAATTCTGGTTTAAGTTTAGACCTTGACTAAATGAAATACAAATAATAATTGAATTTGTGATCTATCTTAAATCAGTTTTCATTGTTATATGTTTAATTTATATACAACTAATTGTTATCAAGTTGAAAATATTTTAGATGTTACTTATGGTAACATATGTACAAATATGTTACATAGTACATATAAACTTTATATTATACTACAAAACTATAAAATTATTTGAGACAAAAAAAAATTGTGGTAAATGACTTACATATTTATAAAGAGTATAGCATTCGATAAACCAAATATATTTTCAATTGATGATAAAATTCAAAAATTTTTTATTATTTTATCAAACCTTTATTAACAAATAATAAAATTGTAAAACGAATGATTAAATTTTGTGATAGTTTTTTTCAAATAACTCATCTTTTTTTTTTAGTATGTAATGGGCAGCAGTACATTAAGCAAATTGGAAGAGCCACTGCTGCAAGTCTCATTTCATTTGAAGAATGACCCTAGGTCACAATCCGAACATTTTCTCTTAGAATTTTCTCAAGAAGAACTTACATTGTTTGTAGACAAACTCAAAAAGTCTTTATAGATAAAATTAAAAACAACATATTATATATATAATTAAAATCACATGATTTTGATATTGGTCATATAAATTCTATTCCTTCATATTTATGATCAGCTACTTTAACTTCTGGCAATATAAGCGTCCCATCAATAGTAAATGCGGTAATAAAACTAGCAGTTTTAGATCCAACTTCTTCAGATTTTAGTGCTATAATTATTCTGTCATTTGTACCAGGTAGAAATTTAAAACTAGAAAATCCATGAGTGGGAACTATTTCACCAATATGCACCACCTATATTAACATAAACTTAAATTAAAACAAAATATAAATATACATTATTATTATATTTAACTACTTTTATATCTTTAAAATTATCATCAGCCGATATTAACATATTTGTAGCCATGTATTCATCGTCATTATCATTATATTGCTTTGATGAACTCCTACGTGGTAAAAAGAACCAACGTTTATGTATTTGGCTCCACGCACATGACTCGTGTATCATATATCCAGGAAAGTGTATATTGGCTGCTTCACGGATTGCAATATAATTATCTGTCCAATTAACATGAGTAATATAACCAAATTTATTAATTATTTTTATCCACATAGGATTATTATTAAAAAACTCTCCAGTAGATGAAGTCCATTCCTTGCCCATACTGCCAACATACAAATCAGAGTTATGTATTGTTGCCCATTCACTTTTAAACCCTGAAATATTTAAAAATATATGTAAGTACTAAATTGAAAATCTGTATTGTTTGTTTCGATACATTTTTAAATATTTATTTACAAAAATAACTAAGTTTAACAAACTATACAAGATGAAGTTATCCTAATCTATAACTTGTATTCTAAATAATTAATAATTGAAAAACCATTTAAAAATTATGATAACAAATAGTGTTAAATTCAATATATTGTAAATTTCATTATTGATTAATAAAGAATATATATATATATATATATATATATATATATATATATATCAATTTATATCAAGTTTTATAAAAAGATAAAATTTTAAATATTTTATTGTATGTACAATATATAAGAATTAATATACATTTTAATATGTTACATTTTCTAATCTTATACTAAAAATATTACTTTATATCTACTTAAAAAAAAAAAAATTAGAATGCTAATAAATAAATAAATATATGGATCAAAATTAGTAATTATACTCAATATATTTAATATTAAAACTAATTATAAATATTTACCTTTAAAATCAGTTCCATTCCCATCCATAAGTATTATCCATGGTAAAACAGTATCATCTTTACTAATACTATAAACTATACCAGTTCTATCATCAAATGAATATATTTTTCCATTAAAAGTAACTAATTCTGAAAGTTCCATTCCTCGACCACCCATTGATATTGATGATTTCAAAATTTTAGGTTCTTCACGGTCCCACAATATTTCAACACTGTTATTGCTAGCATACCAAATAAGATATCCTTTTTTGTAATAACTGTACCACATGTTTTTTTCATTCTGACATTTTGAAGCTTTGTCTAAATCACTTATAATAGCAATTCGAAACTTTACACCCACATTGTCAATTTGAATGGGTTGAGACAATGGATATTTTGATTTGACTAATTTGTACAAAAATGTATCATGAGGACGATTGAGACCATAACTGAGGAGTTTTGGTGCTGTATATGCTGTGTTGTACAAAATAACTAAAAATAGGATACCGATTAATGAAACAAAAATCACAAAATGTGTTTGAAAACGTATTGTAGAATTTGAAATACGATATGCTTGAGATGAACTCAAGCTTTGGCGGAGTTCTTTCAACATATTTGAGCTGTAATCTGAACTTTTTACATCATATACATTAAGAGCTACCTAAAAAATAAAGGTTCGTGAATGTCTAGTAGTACATTAGTATATTAAACAAGTACTTACATAACTGTTGTCTGTGCTCATAATGAGTTATATAATCTAGAGGTCTAACATGAGTATAGACGTTTTAATATAAGACGTAATATCAAACATGATGTTTAGCCAGCCAGAATAATCGACGCCATAAATCTATAGAGATAATTCATTTTCTTTAAAATAAATAGGTACTATGCTGATGCTGAAGCGAAAAAAATTTAAGACCATCGTTTTATTTACATTTAACATTTTGTTATCTACATATTATATTTTATCATTAAAAATGTAAATTCTTAGATAACCTATATCATACATTCTTACTCTATGGCCTATATACAACCACTGATTACAACGTTGGAACGTTGTTCTTGGCTTCAACCGTGGTTGATATTATATATAATTTTAAAAGTGTACAGAATTCGTTGGTTGTTGTAGTTGATAAGGATATTGACTAATCAGTGTCGCCAAACGAAACATTTCTACTGCCCACGTCGTCTTAGCTATAATATTTTATCTTGACAAAATTTGTTATCAACGAATGTCGTCCGAAATATTTTCCTGTCGTGTTCACTTCACTCGAGAGGCAGTGGGAAAACATTCGGTTTCGACGTACTAGGAGGTACTCAACAATTTCTAAGTAGTCCGACGAACAATTTCAAATACCTAGACATATTCCCATGTGTGTTAGCAGCATTCCAGTCATACAAATATGTCCAACAATGACAGTAATGGAAGTTCATCATCTGGTAAGTAAATTATATGTTCTTAGGTTTTGTAGTTTTTGTACTGAACCCATACATCTTAGAGTTCTCTACATAATCTCGACGTAGTCGAATGTTGTTATATTTTGCTGTTGTATTTTGTTTTTAGGTGCTGCGAGGCCTTCTCTCCCACATTTAGACATGCGTCAAGATGCTGCGGGAACAGGTAACTTAAGGTTTATTTAAACTCATAAAATTAACTATTTGAGTATAATTATATGTACATTTTTAGAAAAAAAAAGACAGTTAAAACTAGCCATCCGAGGAACGTCTGGTTCCGCTTTTGGATTCAATTCTCCAATACCTAGCTTACAGCCATCAAAGTAAGTTATTATTTTTGACTACATTTTACATGAACCCAGTTAATGTCAACATTATAAACAAGAGTATAGCTAGGGTTTTATTTTGGGGAGGGCCTAAATTAAATTTCCCTCCTCTCATCAAACATTAAAACCTTTTATAATAATAATAATAATAAAAGATGATAAAAGATTTTTATAAATTAGTTAACAACATAAAACATTTTAAATTATATTCAACTAATTGTTTGGTGTTTTACTTTTTAATTGTACAATTTAATATTATAATGCATCATTATTGTGCAACTGTATCATGTATTTAATCACTAAGTGTTTAGTTTTGAATTTAATTATCATTTCTGCATTATATGCAGAAGGTACTTGACAATTTTGTAAGGGTTATAAACTCCATGTATCCATTTGAATATGTGCTTGTTGATAATACGGGTTCCATAGAATTATTGTAGTTTACCTAATGATTACCTATACATTAACTGTAGCAATAATAGTGTTTCATGAACATCGTAGCGAACAATTTATTTTGTCCATTTTAAAAATTTTTCTATTATTAATCAATTCAATACTATAATATTATTTTATACATAATCAGATAAATATTTTTTTTTTAAGGAAAGAAATAATTTCATGTATTTTCTTATGACATAGATTATGACACGTTTTTATCTAAAATACTACTGAATTTCACTCTATACTGTCAGCTCTCCTTGTGTCCTAGTTTATTAATCTTTCTGATAAATTGAAATAGAATATTTTGTTTTTTAGAACTCTGTTATCATTGAGTTTTTGCATGGCAACATAACTGTGAATGAATATAGACAGATAATATTTTAGATATTTCTTTTTTTATTAATTTATCTTTTGATATTTTATACCTTAGCATTTATTTTAACATCTTATGCTTTAAGTTACACTATTTCATAAAATTATTGTCTACTAAAAAAAAAATAAAAAATAAAGTTTTGTCACTATTAGAATATGTATTTTATTTATATTAAGTTAATCTGTCTAAGTTACTATAATATCTTTACTTAAAATTCATCCTACAAATTTAATTTTAATATAAAATATTTTTTCAAAAGTGATGAAGAAAGTAAACTATTAAGCAATGGATCAACGTCAAAACAATCAAATTTACCTAAAGGACGGTTATCTAATATTGAACCAATGAGTGAAAAGTCTAGGTGAGTTTAATTATTTGTTTATCAAATATACCATAGTAATATAATATATTAGCTTATAAAATAAAACTTCATGATAAATAATTTATTATGAAGAGTCTATAAGCTACAGTGAGGTTATTTTTAATTGAATATTAACAGTTAAATTTTTTAAGCTACATTTTTAGGAATACAAGTGCTCGTAGTTTTAAGTTATTTAATTTTAAGTAATTTACTGATTTACAATTATTCCTTTGGTATTAATATAACAAAAGCCTAATATTAAATATATAATATATATGTTGCATCCACATAGTGTAATCGTATATATAAGTCAGTGTCAAGTGTGCTACTGCTAAATAAAGGTTTCAATTAGTGTGCTGTGAGGACAAAAAGGTTGGGAAATGCTGGTCTAGAGACTTGAAATTTTACACAGAAGTTAGGTTAGGTTCAACTTCTAAGAGGGTTAAAAGAGGTTAAAATACCACCTATAATTTTGAAGGATGTACAATTTTTTTACCACAATATTATTACGAGTACAATAAATATTATTTCATATTAATATTTATTAATAAAAATAAAAATTATTTTTTGATTAATTAGTAACTCATTTAACATAGTAAAGGTATTTGGGAAATTCTGAAGGTGTCTTGAAAACATTGACTATACCAATTCCACCTTGGTATGGCTGTACGAGATATGGCGATGTCGATTAACAAACGTGGATTGAGTATGGGCAAAAAGTGATTGGTTAGCACATATCAGTTTGCATAATTCATGAAAGAATTGTTGTTGATTAAGTTAGCTAGTCATTCTATGTTGTAGAGAAAGCCAATTTGGTTTGAGAAATACCTGGAAAAGCATAGTACCAAAAATAATAATTGGTACAGAAAATATGGCTAAACATCCTCCATCAAGTGAGAGATAAATAGAGAGTGTTATTGTGGAAAAAAGTCTACCAACTATGGGTTTAACAATAGTTAATTTTATTTATTTATTCTTATTTCATAATAAACAATTTTTTAATTAGTATAGTTTTATTAGTTTGATGTTGATAAACATAAAAAAATAATTTTTTTGGTATATTTTTTCTATTATTTATTAATTTATAATTTAATTTACAAATAACTAACATTAAATCGATATCATTTTAATATAATAATAGATTTATTTTCAAATTGTTAAAGTTTATTATAAAAGTTTTTTGTTTATGTATACAGATACAGATCCGTAGAACGTAGTAAATTACGGTAAGTTGGTAAAGTAAAAAAAAAAAATTGTCTTTTATGTTATAATATTTTCTTACATATTATGTAAATAAAATCTATATAATAGTAAATTCTGATTTATTCTCATTCATGTTTTTCAGTTCAAAGTAAAAATGCATTATAAGGTTAACTTATTTATTTAATCAATTTCAGAAATCTATAATTACACTTAAATATACACAGTTGTATTATTATCTATATGTGTGTGTGTGTGTGTGTGTGTGTGTGTATGTATATACACACAGTGCATTCAAGCTAAGAAATACCTCTAAATAATTCAGCTGGATGACTTTGTATTGTAATAAGCTTTGAGGCAGGGACCTCTTCATGGGAAGAGGGCAGTCCCCCCTCCCATCACTCATAGCTTTTTAAAAATCTTATTAATTTTTATTTTTTTCATAAGTAATAATAATTGTTCTTTTGTGAAATTATTAAAATAATGTTGTTTATACACTTATTTAAGATAATTTTAAATTGTGGTTACACTGTATTACGAACTGATTATATTTTTGCCAAATCAAAAAGAAAAATAGAATTTACAATTTAATTTACCAACATAGTACCACACAATTATATGTAAATATATATTATATGTTAACATACTATTATATATGTTAATAAATATACCTTATAAAGTAATTTAAGATTATATGCAAAGACTGAGTTTAAATCTTTAATTTGCCCCTCCCCTCCCTACTTATTGGTTTAAGAACACTCCGGCATTGGAGGTACTTGTGGAGTTTGTGGATTAAGATTTTGAAAATCATCAAAAAATTAGTATTACCGTACCTTTAAGTCACCCCAGAGTTTATTTCAATACAAGGTCATCCAGATGAATATTTAATGTTATATCATATCTTAAATACACTCTGTGTGTGTCTATATATATATTATTATTTTAAATAATATATAATTTAATTTCCATATAAATTTACTATTAAGATTATAGTTTACGTAATTTTATGTATGGTTAAATATTTTGCTTTAACAACAAAACTTATTAATAGCAAATGTTTTTTTTAACAAATCAAAAAATGTATATAAATGCAATTTTTTAAATAATATTCATTTATTAACCTATTTATAAAATTTAAATTAAAGTGCTTTGCTTCTAATACTTATTGTAGTATCAATCTGTACAAATAAAATGTGATTATTATTTCCATAAAATAGTTCTAACTTATTACATTATGTTTTATTAGTAATTATATTTTCTTTGTAACATACCATATTTATGTCTGTGTGTAGATAATTTGTTATTTCACTGCAAACTTATAGGTATTTGTATATATAATATAAGAGAAACTTATGTATTTAAAAATTTTAAGTTCATAAACAACTGAAAAATATCTTAATAGTGTTTTATAATCAATTACTTAGTTAATGTGTATAAATTGTATACTAATAATTTTAAAAATAACCTTGATATTCAGTTTAAATAAAAATTAAAAAAATTTATTTGAATTAATTGATTTTCTAGATTTTAGTGACAATATTATGTAAAAAAGATAAAGTTTATTTAATCCATTTGTATTCATTACTTATGATCATTTTTAGCTTAAGAAAAATAAATAATATTGGTATTGTAAAATAATACATTGAATTAATATACGAGTACAACTACTAATAAACTTATCACTTGATAATTTTAAAGCTTGTGGAAATGTAAATGTTATTTACTTTGAAGTTGATTAATTTGAAATTTTATGGATAAACGTTTGTTTTTGTTTTTAGAGAAAGACTTAAAATATGTCAAACGATACAATCTACTGGAAAATTACAACTTTCTGAAAATAAGGTTTAAAAAGAACACATGTGTGTAGTATTTTGTATTTAAACAATTTTTTTTCATTTTATTAGGTGTATGATTTTACATCAGACGACCTTCAAGATTTAGGAGAAATTGGTCGTGGAGGTTTTGGAACTGTGAACAAAATGTTGCATCGTAGAAGTGATACAGTGATGGCTGTTAAAGTATTTTTATATTTTATTAAATATTACATCAAAAATCTAAATGAGTTAATTTTTTTTTCTAGAGAATAAGGTCAACTGTTGACGAAAATGAACAAAAACAATTATTGATGGACTTAGATGTTGTAATGAAATCTAATGAATGCCCTTACATTGTTCAGTTTTATGGAGCACTTTTCAAAGAAGTAAATATACATATTTATGTATATGTATTTTTTTTATGCTAAATGTAATGAATAATATTTCCTATAAATAGGGAGATTGTTGGATTTGTATGGAACTGATGGATACATCCTTGGATAAATTCTATAAGTATATTTACGAAAAATTAAACCAAAGAATACCAGAAAGTATACTAGGAAAAATAACTGTTGCGGTAAAAAATATATTTAAATACAATGTATAAATTACAATACTACTACTTTTTTCTTTCACCTTATCTCTCATTAATCCAATTAATTTAAGGTTGGCCGTCCTATTCCTCGACTTCCTCATATAAATTTCAACATAACATTGAATAATTTATATTTGTATTTATTTCAGACTGTGAAAGCATTGAATTATCTTAAAGAAAAATTAAAAATCATTCATCGTGATGTTAAGCCTAGCAACATTTTATTGGATTCTCGAGGCAATATTAAACTATGTGATTTTGGTATATCTGGACAATTAGTTGACTCTATAGCCAAAACAAGAGATGCTGGATGTCGCCCTTACATGGCTGTATGTTTTAATATAAATAGTTTTATCTGTTATGTGATTCAATATTATTTTAGCCCGAAAGAATTGACCCAGTTCGTGGCCGAGGAGGTTATGATGTCCGATCAGATGTGTGGTCCTTAGGTATTACTTTAGTAGAAGTCGCCACTGGACGGTTTCCATATCCAAGATGGAGTTCTGTTTTTGAACAATTATGTCAAGTTGTTCAAGGAGATCCACCAAGACTACAAACCTCAAACAATTTTTCTCCCCATTTTGTAAATTTCGTAAATACTTGGTAATTGACTAATTTAACATAATATTTTTTAATGCCTGTTAATCTAAAACAGTTGAGATTAATGAAAAATATTTATTTTTAGTTTGATAAAAGAAGAAAACCAAAGGCCTAAATACAACAAACTTCTAGAACATCCATTCATAAAACGCAGTGATGCTGAAAGCTTAGATGTAGCTTCTTATATTAGTGAAATAATGGCTGCGATGGAAAATGATGGTGCATTTATGTACACAATGAATGATCCTTGATAATACTTTAAATTTTCTTACCGAGTACACAGTCCATATAGGTACTTCTAATAAACTAAAAACGATTCAGTTTCAGTCAACTGACGTGGTCAGTAATTCACTTTGTTCCATTTACCCTAAGGATTAATTTTTTCTAATAGTTATGACAAGCTTCCAACAATTTATTTAATGGTTTTTGACTCTTTGGAGTTTTTACTTGCCAACTTTTAATAAAATGACAGTGGCATATTATTATTTAATTTATAATTTTATTTTTGTTTTTATTAATATAATTGTTATTATTAAACGAACTGAATAACATTTAATCCACAAACAATAAACCACTAATGCAATTTCTTTTTATCACATATAAACAATATATCTTAAATTTATTTAGGATTTTTTTTTTTTTTTCTTCTTTTTAATAAAATTAACATTGTGGATTGCAATTGATTGCAAAGAAATTAAGTTTTAAAATAAGTTACTTACATATCTAGTACAAATATTTTTTAAAAGAAGATATGTTTTAAAGTGTTCAGTTTTTTTTTCTGATTTATTAGATAGATTGGACTAAACATTTTATTTTTTGCCCATGTAATATTGATGATTATATAGTAAATCTACATAATACCTTAGTTAAAGATTGAAATATTAGCAGTAAATGATGAAGTACATAACAAAATAACCCACTGAACATATATATGTATATACTCGTATATGTGAGTGTGTATATTTCATTAGAGATAATTAAATTGATATATTTGACTATACAAACTTTTTTATAAATTAATTTATACATGTATTGTATTTTTACATAGTTTTGCTTTTAGTAAACTTGTAATGGATCGAACTTAATTTGATACGAGTTCACATAGTGCCTTTTCAGACACATTTTATACACAAGTTTTACCCAAATTGGGCACAAAATAAAATTTAAGCTACTAAATGTAGTTGAACTTTATCTCTAGTTTTGTACCCACTACTGTGATAATTCATATTTTTCACCAAATTTTCTCCTTGTGTATTAAAAAAAAAAAAAAATGTTCTATGTATTTTTTTGCTGTTCAAACTTACATATATACAATTATTATAAACCTTTGTGTTATATTCCACTTTTATGTTTAAGTATTAATTTTTTAGTTACTGTTCAAAAACATTGACTAGTACTAAATATATGTTTTTAATAATGATTTCTCTTATTAAATTAAAAATATTTTTTTAATCAAAATTTATAAAAATGATAAATATTTTTATCATATTATTCTTTATTATATATAAAAATAAGAAAGAACTTGTCAATGTTATTTAACAGTTTCAGATACATACGAGTACAATTTGTGCAATACTATTAGTATTAATAAATTGTATTATACAATTAGTCTATTGTATTTATTTCATTAAGTTTTTATTATTGTACCAAATACCTATCGCAAAACACATAGTAGGTAAATAATTGACTGTAGCCATATTTATTTTCCAGATAATTTGTTGTTGATTAAACTTAAATTAATAGTTCAAACTGATTTTCTGGTTTTTATTTGTGTAAAAATAATTATTATTTTATACATAATATTGTATGAAATGGAATTATGTATATAGTACATGTACACATTTATTTTTAAAAATGTCTACACATGTGTGTATCAATAGCAATAACAGTACTATTTAATTATAAATTGATTTAAAAATAACTAATTATAGCCACTCAAGAATAATTACTTACATTGTGTTCAGTAAAACTATAAACACTCTAAAGTGATGATCAAGGCCATTTATCAATTAAAACTAAATAATAATTAAGACCCATCTCAAAAGCAACATACAGTAGTTGTGATATAATGGAACTGAAAGAAGAAACAAATCAAATATGAAGCTATCAAATTTAATATTACTTTTACTTTTCATAGTTTATTAGTTTATTTGAGTTTTTGAGTATTACCACTTGACTGTTTATGACTGAGAGTTCAAATTTAACTTCAGTGTGGAATAAGACAACAGTGCTCACATGCGCCACTACCTATTTGAATTCCACTAAAGAAAAATACTGATCCTGATCAATTTTGCCGAATATTAAAAATCAAATTTTGGCAACTCACAACCGACAGCATTATTTTACTGGATTTTCTCTTTAAATAATTGTACATTATTAATTGCAAAGCTGATACACATATAATTATATTTCTAATATTAACAATTTACATTTTACATTTATACTTTCAGGAATAATTTATTATATCAAGCTCAACTGACAATTTTAATTCTATATAATTCCGAAACGAAAAAAAAATGTATAAGAGGCCCTCCCAAACAGATCCTCAAATGGCAAATGTACATTTTCCTCCGTTAAATCCATTACAAACAAAAAACAAAATTTAGAAGTCATGACTGGTATCTAATATTTGGTAAGTAACCCAACTAAAATGTTGTATAATTAATTGATGTAATTTCTTACAAAAACAACAAACTATCAACACTTATATGATTGCTACATAAAGCTTAAAATTTAGTAAACTTCCTAGAAAAATTCTGGTTTTCTGAAAATATATTAAAAACTCATATATTTAAAATTGGTGAAAATATAAATGAAAAAAAAAACAAAAGTTTTGAAGTATCCAAATTTTATTACAAAATTGGTTTTCTGTATTTACATTGAATCCAAACACGATACATTTTTAATTGTTTTCCTCTATTTACTTGCATACGACGATCAACTAAATTTTGAACTTCTTCAAAGCCAGCATCTACAAATAGTTGTTTTACTTCATCTAAAGAAAAATTTAAATTAAATTAAAGAGTTTAATTATATTATAAAGATAAATTTCATCCCGATGAACAGCATGGTATGACAGATCATACTATGAGATTTATCAGTTACCAAATGCCTGGCAGGTATTAATTCTTATAAATCATATATAATAAACATTAATTTTCATGGACATAGCCGAGTAATTCAGTTAGTACTATATAAAATTATATAAATCAGTATCCCCAAATATTGTACATGTGAGATTGAACTGATTTAATCGTATGTATTAAGTTTTACATCCCGAAACGCATCAGGACGGTTCGACAACAGCAAGTTATAATCATTTCCGGATAGAAAATGTCTAGTCTAGCCGCGACAACGCTTTTTTTACTTCAACTCATTGTTTATTTTAAGCGCTTTGGTTTCATTATCGATCAGTTGCTTTTCATTGGTAACTGACAAAACACACAGTGTGATCCAAGCCTAAACTAGATTTAATAAATTATTATAATTTTATTATAATTATTAAATTTTATTATAATTATTAAATTATATGAATAATTATAATCAACATGACAAAAACATAAAACCAATAATATCAGTAATAACTAACTGTTTAATATTTATAGTAAATATTAAATAATAAATATACACTAGACAATGAAAAAAAAAATATCAAGTTATACTTTATTATTATAAGATATTTCAAATGGTTTATTAATTAAAACTTTACCTTGAGTAAAAAAATATACCAATGTTCCGTCACCTCTACTATAATAATTCTCTGATATACATCTTCCTTCTTTGAATCTTAACTGTGCCATGTCATATCTACCATAATCACGAAACAATATCATGCCTCCTGGTTTCAAGTAGTTATAAAACTTATGCACTACTTGTTTCAATCTGTAACACAATCAACACTTATAAGTATTATATTATTCTTCAAACCATCATACATCATACTTTTCCGGTTGTATAGCAGAAAGAACAAAAACCAATAAAATAATATCCAAACTCTCTGAGGAAAATGGTGGATTCCAGTCATCACTAGTAATGTCACATACAAATGCTGTACAACGTTCTTCATTATATTCTGAATTTTCTTTTAAGATGTTAATGGCATTTGAAGAAAAATCACAACAGTATACATAAACATTATTGTCAGAACAGTGAGATAATATGGGAAAGACAGAATTTCCAACACCACAACCAACTTCTAATATACAATTTGATTTTCCATCTTTTAATGAAGTAATTTCAGGGAATTCAGTAAATAGCCAACATCTATTTTTAAAAAATCTGTAAATAAAACATTTAATTAATTATAAATTTATAGAATTGATTAAGTTTACATTTTAATCAAGAAAATATACATTAAATTTATATATTATGGTATAAGCTGTGAAGAATGACTATAAAATACATGTTTAACTTAATTTTTTCATAAAATTAATAAAAAAATTAAATAAATGTTAGCTTAACTTTTTTGTCAAATTGTAATAGTTCAATATTTTATCAATAAAGTTAATTTTAAAAAGGTACTCAATAATTTAAATATTGTAACTGTAATTTGTTGAACCTATATAATGTAGAAATTATTGGCTATTTTAAATATACATACTTTTCTTGGTGAACTGAGTAAAATTTATCCCAATGTTGATATGCATTATTTTCCAAATCAACAGATTTTTCTAATGTCATTTTTGTTTTAATATGTTCACAAACTTGTGACAAGGCTTGATTTTCTTGTTCCTCGTTCCATTCAACATTATCCCTAAATATAAAATGTTATGCTTTAATTCTATAAATAACAAACTAAATATTATGTAAGGTGTTTGAAATTCATTATTAAATTTTACAAAAATTACTAATAGATTTTATATTACCAAGCATTGTGTTTAAAAACATCATCTTCTTTTTTCAGAAACCTGTTGCCAAATTGTTTTCTTTTAGATTTATCAACGGAGTCAGTCATTTCTAAGATGAATAAAAGTGTTTGTTCCTAAACGAATAAACTCATAAATTACGATTTAAACTATAGAACAGTAAACACAGAATATTATTTGAAAATATTTAATAGTCAACAATAAAAGAATTAAGTTTGGTCACATCTCAATTGAAACAGAATAATAAATTATTATATTAAATAGCAATAGCAAACATGAACCAAGAATTGAGATAATCTTGTCTTAAATCCAGCCAGATGACCTAGCTATAGATAATTATATTATTCTAAGATATTAATGATATTATTAAATACAGGTGCATAATATAAACTATAAAGAATGTCAGATATAATAATTAACATCTATATCAGATAATAATCACATTGCCCATCTCTAATTTTCACACAGATATATGTTAGGTATCATATCATAATATATTTGTGAGTTTTCATATGATAATATTATCTACAGTCATGGCTGTAGCCACAGATATATAAAACAACAATATATCTGTGGCTGTAGCCACGGTATATAAAACTGTGGCTGGGACCCCGAATTAATTTTTCCCAGACGGCTAGACCCCAAAAATCCTTAAGAGGGTTTTGACGACAATTGTGTGAAAACCACGAATGGTACAAAGTATACGTACAAATGTGAAATTGACGGGCAATAAAATTCATTCAGAGCTACGATTCAGAACTATTTTCCAATAAATTGAACAACACTATTAATTAAATATTTAAATAAAAAAAAAAAATTTAATTATTCAAGAACCAATGGGTAAACTTTCTACATCCATGGTCTAATACATACCTAGTTAGTGGTAGCTAAATCATAAGCTAAAAAAAACTATGGTTTTATATTTTTCTATGGTACAAAAAAAGTGATTGCTTATAATTGACGACTACTGTTGTTTTCTAAGAACACGATTGTCACGATTTAAAATAAACAATAAACATTGAGTATTCTTATTTTTTCTGGTCTGTTCCCTCAGAATATAGATGAATAAATATTTGTATTTTGTATAATATTCTATGGTCCACTGTCGTAACTCGTAAGCTGCGTTTACTTTACGACCTCCCTGCATAGTTAATTTGTCATCGCCGATAACGGCTACGTATTATTATTATTATTGTTGTTATCAATCGGCCGTCATGTAAAAGTTTATCTTGATAAGTGACTGTGTTAACTACTAACTCCGGTTTTCTCTGTTCGTGCGCGAAACGATCGACGGCAATCTTAGTTTTGTTTCGTTATCCGTAAATTACTGAACTATTGTACGATACGTAGTGGTAAATTCTATTTTACACGGTTTCTCTGTCGTTTCGTATGCTGTTTTGTTGAATTACGGACGGCAGTGTCGATTTGTCATGATTTAAGGAATCGCCGTACGGTTAAAAACACATTTCGATGCCAGGAAGTATGACGTTCTGTAGTATTATTGACGTTGAGTTTTTCGTTACGGAGCGTGTCGATCACGTTACGTGTGTGATCGATTACAATCTAAACGATAATTTTATTAAATAATATTATAAATAATTTACATTATCTAACGTTTTCACTGTTGAAAATCTTCAATAATATATTTAATTTTCAATCGACCACTAATGTTTTTCCAATGATTGTGTGAAAAATAATATTTTTGTTCATTATTATTGTGATTAACCATATCGAGTTATAATAATAATGACATGTATTATATAATTCAAAATAAATACACTTAATTTCTTGTCATAGTCATAACTCATTATGTGCTCTTAATTAATTGATAAGATGTTTGAAAATTGTATTAACTGATTCAGAATAATAATTTGTTTTTTAAATCAACTGTTGAAAGTACGAGTAGTTAGCAAATGTAATTTAATACAGTATTCTTTGTAAATTCTTCAGTACTCAAAATTTAAACCCTTTTTGTAGTTATCCATAATGAGGTATCACCATTTTTATAAATAGTTTTTAATGTATTAAATTAAAAAAAAAATCCATAATTCAAAACAATTTTATAGAATGAAAAATTTAATAAATCATTAATTCTTCAGTTCTATTGTTATAATTATTCATTTATTTTGTATAAAAATGTTATATTAAATTATTTGATATACATCCTGGTTTATTTAAAAACTAAATAATTTTGTTAGAGTTGATAAACTATTAAAACTATAGAATTCTATTTAATAATTTAATGTTGATATAATCTGGGGTGTAAAAAAGTTAAAAATTATTAAAATATTTAAAGTATTGTATTTCATTGGTCTTTAAAGAACAAATTTTAAAAATAATTGTTAACATTTTATTGGTCTATTTGAATTAATCACTCTGTATACTTATATATTAACTATTTGATAACTACTATTCTCTGTTTATTATAATACAATTGTGTGTTTTAGATGATAATATGATACCTATTCCAAATAACACAGATGTTGTTTGTTACTATGTAACAAAACACTCTTGGAGGGGCAAGTATGTAATATTAGTATTGGTATAGTTGTTAATTCCACTTAAAATGGGCTATCTTTTTTAGATATAAAAGAATATTTAGTGTTGGAACTCATGGTATTACAACATACAACCCAAATAGTTTGGAAGTAACCAATCGATACTCATATAACCAAATAATATCGATACAAGTAGATTCACAAAATGCTGGTGGTTTTATGTTATCTGTTAAAGATAAAAATAAGGTTGATAGATTTAAATTTTCAACCGATTTTCGTTCAAATTTATTAACTGATGCCCTTAAGTTCAGACATCAATTTGCTGAACGTGGTCAGGAAGAAATATATGTATGTTATAAAAATTATTATCTATAATTTATTTTATAAACTAATTATGCTGTAAATCATCTATTATATCATATTTATATATTTAATCACACTTTGAACTATTTGTTGACTTTGTTAAATCATTTTAGAATTATGAAGCTCTTAAGTACCATTGGTCAGATACTCGACTGCCTGTTACGATAAAAGTCACTCCTATTTCAATTGATCAATTAGATACAGCTACTGCTCAAGTTCTTGCTAGTTATCGATACAAAGATATAGAAGCCATTCAAAATGTTGAAGATATCCCTGGTGGTTTCGTTATTATATCTCGACCTTATGGAAGAATGGTAAAAACATGAACATTTTGATTTGTATTACAATTATTATTTAATAAATTATAATTTGTATAGCATTTATTCATCAGCTCAAATCGAGATGAAATATTCCATAAAGTTAAGGAAAGAGCAATGATATACTTACAAATACCAATAGAGTTTTTCCGACATAATATAACTCATGATGATTTCTTGACTAAAAGATTAGGACGTTATAGTTCAGATGAACATGTAACATCTGTATGTGAATTTCAAGTGAAAAAAATTGGTGTTCCTAGACATCAAGAGTGTCCACAGAGGAGATTACTTTGCTTAAGTGAAGTGTGTTTACTAGAGAGAGATCCTCAAACCTATACAGTTGTTACTTTAAGACCATTATCATCCGTGTTTTCTTTAATACGAGACCCAGTTGATGCACAACAGTTTTGTATTGAATATGCAGATTCATCATGCCGTTCTTACACAGCTACTAATAGGTAATAGATAAATTGCTTATAAATTGTTTAATGTATTATTAAAATATGTATTTAATTTATAGAGATTCTCTCTTAGCTACTCTATTAGATAGTGTTAGGTCATCTGGAAATCACCATGTGCATGTGAAACTTTCTGCAACTCCTCGAGATAAAAGACTTATACCTTTCAATGTATCTCCGGATCAAGAAGTAAGATATTTTTATTCAATTACGTATGTATTATTTATTAGAATTAAATATTGTTAATTTTTTTTCTAGATTGAATCTAATCATTTAAAGTGTATCAAAGAACCTCCACCTAAAAAGACATTTGCCGAAGTTTTAGATAGATTTAATGCTAATATTGAATACAGTGGATTAATACATTCCGTTTCTGAAGATGTAAGTTGTAAATAATGAATACTTGTACAATCACATTATGTTTTTGATTAACATTTTTATATGCTATGCAAAACAAAGTATTTATTAATTTTAAAATATTTTATATTTCTTTTCTGATTATAAGTAACAAAAATGTTATGAAAATAATTTAAATATGCTGTTATTACTTAGTCTATTTTCATTAATGGCATTTTCATTTATATTTTAAATATACTATTGAGTTGTTTAAAACTAAGTTTGTAGTTGAATAATATAGGATTTTTTATTTTTATTTATAGAAACTATTTACTGAAAACAAAGAAAAATTAATAGTAATGGCCCTTACATCTATAATTGCTCATCAAGGTGATCAAAATGAGATAGCTGTTCAAGAATTAGAGGCACAGTTTCATGCCCTGAGAAGACTTTTTGCTACTAAAGCAGGATTTTCTACTTTTATCATGTTACCAGAGTATGTAGTTTGAAAAAAATAATCAAAATAATTTTAAAAAGTTTGATAATGTTTTATTTTTATTCATTATAAATACTACTATATGTATGTATGTATAGATGTATTTATTTAATTTATAAATGGTTATTATTATTATTAATCTTGACAAATTTTTACAAAACCAAAATTAAATAATAAACTAAAAGTTTCAAAATTTCGAAAATTTAAGATACAAATTTTTAAGTAACTTTTATTCTCCTTCTAAAATAGTTTTTATGGTTATTACTATTTTATTTTTTATCAAACAAATTATAAAAATTAAAAAAATATTACTTATATCAAATGTTACATTTTGGTGTAAATATAATATATAGAGATAAAAACAATTTTTAATTGTGGTCATTGTATAAATATATTTTGTATTTTTACATGTAAAGTAAATTTAATATAATTAATATTTTTTTAATTATTTCTATACTAAATAGTTTTTAATAATGTTTAATTTTTAGACTCAAAGACAAACTTGGAAGAAAAGTTACTCGAGCATTAAAACGAGATCATGAAGCTATCACTCATGCTGCTTTAGACATGATATGCACTCTCATGCAGCCAATGCATCGTGATAGTGATATAAGACAGGAACAACTCAATAAAGCATCTCTTTTAGCTACTCCTAGTTTTCTAGAATCTTTGCTTGATATGTGGGTTGAACATATAGTAAGTTTTTATAGAATCTTTTTAAATCTAAATTTATTTGTACCTTAATATTTCATAACTTTTTTTTCCTAAGAAACGTGGAACTGGAGCATTAGTGGTATCTGCAATGTTAGATATTCTTACTTTTGCACTTTGTGTTCCATATAGTGAAACAACTGATGGAACACATTTCGACACTTTGTTAGGATTGGTAGCAAAAAGAGGAAGATATTTATTTCAACTTTTTCAAGTAATTATTTTTTGTTTTAAATAATGAATTACAACAAAAATAATTATTAGTTTAAATAAAATTATAGTTCTCCAAGTGCGTACAATAAATTCAGGGTATTCTTGGAAATATGACAAAATGTAATAAGTTTTGTTCTGTTCATTAATTTATTTTATTGATATTTTAAATTCTGGGTTACAGTCATTATATTTTATTTTATTTCTATAAATATTCTAAGTTTTTCTAAAAATTGTATTTATAAAATATTTATCTTGGTAAAAAAAATATTATTTTCCATTTTTTTTTCAACTATTCATTGAAAAATATATTTATTAAAACAACTAAAAAAAAAAAATTTTAATGATGAATACAGTTAAAGTTATTGTACTTGACTGATCTCTGTAGCATACTCAGTATAAATAAATAAGGTGATAAACATGTAAATTTTTCCATTAAAATATCTATTAATTAGTATATATGTCAATAAAGAAATAAAAAAAATATATAAATGACTAATGAGTTATTTAAATTATATTTCATAGCATCCATCATTGACTGTGGTAAAAGGTGCAGGATTAGTTATGAGAGCAATAATAGAAGAAGGTGATGCCGAAATATCAGGACGAATGCAAGAATTAGCTTTAGCTGAGGCAGCTTTACCTAGTCATTTACTGACAGCATTATTTACTCGTGATGATAACAGACGAATGCTTGTACATAGACAACTTTCAAGGCACTTGGTTGGATTATGGGTCACTAATAATACTATTGCTATGGATTTATTAGCTCGATTAATGGTAAAATTGTTACGGTACTAAAAAAAAAGTATTAAAATTGAAATATTAATTCGTTTTTTTAACTTAGCCATCAGGTTTACTAGGATTTTTGGATTCAAGTGAATCAGTAGAAATCAATGAGAATGAAGATCATTTGATGACTAGAGACAATCTTAAACTTGCTCAAGATCATGCAGCAAAAAATCAGCGAAATCCCCATATAGCAGCTTTAGAAAGGAAATTTCGCACATTAGAGAAAGAAGTTGAAATTGCTTTGGGTCATTGGGGAGCATCATTAGGATTAGAAAGAAAAGAAGATAAATTACAAGCCCGTCCAATTGTATTAAGAAGGCGTAGAGAAAGAATTAAAAGTTATGCCAATTGGAAATTATTTTATTATAAGTTCAACAAAAATCACTCTTCTCCCAGTTTACTATGGAACCACCAGGTACTTTTTTCACCATAATTTCCAAAATATTATTAAATATTTTTTTAATGTATTGCATTTAAAACAAAGAGTTTAAATTTCAATATAAAATTGGGTCTTTAAAGTAAAAAAAATTCAAACCAAACCATAAGAGATCTGTTTGGATTTGATCATTAAACCTGAGTTGTACAAGATACCCAACTAAATTTCAAGCTTTAATATAAATTTTAAATATATTTTTACTTTGAAGTAATTATTATTAATTTAATACCTTTAAAAATAATAGTTTCTTTTGTATTAAATTAACCTTAGAATAATAGTTTGGTATAAATTTGAAAAAAGAGTTTTATTGAACTTTGATATAATACTAATTATTTGAATTTAAGTAATCCATTTCAAATTTAATATTCATTTTCAATTATTATTAAATAAATAATTAAGTTGTTGTTTATTAAATTGGGTAATTTTTTTTGGACCAAATTACTAGTTATAATTTGTATATGAATATTTCTATTTCACTCAAAATAAATAATAATATATATTTAATTATTTTTACTATTTATTAATTTCATATTTTGATAGACTCGAGAAGAGCTTCATGATGCCTTAAAAAAAGAAATCCAAGCATTTAATTCTGATCGTCAACTAACTACTAATAGCTTAATAGCTTGGAATCATGATGAATTTGAGGTGCAATATCCTAGTTTACAAGATGAAGTTTGTATAGACGGTTACTATTTGAGATTACTTTTAGATGGGAATGTAGATTTTGCTATTAAAAATCCGTAAGAATTATTCTTTATTTTTCCTCAACTAAGTTTTAAAAATGTTTTTTTTTTTTTTAGGTTTCGATTTTTTAATGATCTTTATCATCGATTTTTATTAGCTTTAAAAATAGAAATGAAATGTTTATGTCTTCAAGCAATGACTGTGATTTATGGACAATATTTTGAAGAAATTGGACCATTTACTGATACAAAATATATTTTAATTAAATTAGATAAGGTTAGTTAGTTTAAAGTATTGTAGTGCATATTAGTAAAAATGAATTATATTTCTTAAATTTCTTTAAGTGAATTTAAATTATGAAATTATTTTTGTTTAGTAATAATTTCATGAAATGAGTTTTATTTTTGTTTCATTTAGGTATGTAATTTAATATCAAACCCAATAACTTTCATTTTAATAATTAAATAATGATTGTTAATATTTTAGACTGTTGAAAAACTTGAAAGAGACAGATTGCTTTTATTCCTAAGCAAGCTTATATTAAATAAACAGAATGTTAAAGATATAATTGAATCTAAAGGTGTAACTATTCTTGTGGATTTACTAACATTAGCACATTTGCATACAACAAGAGCTGTTGTTCCTACACAAACTAATGTAATAGAGGCTGGCCATGATATGTTACTCGATAATGAAAAACAATGGTATTATGGCCTTGGTAATGGTGATAAATCCAATGGTCCTATTACATTTCAAGAGGTATACGAGTCATTTTGTTTGAAATGTAATTTAAACTTTTCTCATGTTAAAACTTTTTTCAGATGAAAGATTTATACAAAGAAGGTATTTTAAAACCGATGTCAAAATGTTGGACTCCTGGATTGGAGGGTTGGAAACCTCTTTTTAAGTTAAGTCAATTCAAATGGACAATAATGGCAAAGGATCAAGGTTATATGAATGAAAGTGACCTAGCTTCTCTAATACTATCCATGTTGATAAAAATGTGTCATTATTATCCTAGCAGGTAGTATTTGTTAATTAATTACATATACTATAATTTAGTTGTATTTGTGTTTGTTTTTGACATTATTTTGTTTTAAATTCAACATTAATTACATCTAATTTATTTTATCGATTATCATTAATTTCAGTATGTTGTAATTTAAAAAATTTTAAATAATATTTTAGAGACAATGATGGAGCAATTATTTGGCCTATTGCACGTATAAGGAGAACCATAACTGATTCTCTTCATTTGCCACATGTTGTTCAACTTTTATTGACATTTGATCCAATTCTCGTTGAAAAAGTAGCGCATTTATTATGTGAAGTTGCATCTGACAATCCGAATGCTGCTAAGTTATATATGACTGGAGTATTTTTCTTTTTGCTTATGTATACGGGTTCAAACATTTTGCCAATTGCTAAGTTTTTTAGGATTACACATACTTGTCAAGCTTTTCGAAATGAGGAAGTAAGATTATTTATTTAACATATTAAATCAGTTTTTCTAATATTATTTTTATTAGGTGCAAAGTGGAGAACTGATGCAAAGAAGTGTACTCGGGCCTTTATTGCCTGAAGCAATGGTTTATTATTTAGAAAACCATGGTCCTGAAAAATTTGCTCAAATATTTTTAGGAGAATTTGATACTCCAGAAGCCATTTGGAATGCTGAAATGAGGCGAATGTTGATTGAAAAGATTGCTTGTCATATTGCCGATTTTACACCCAAACTTCGTGGGAATAATAAAGCATATTATCAATATTGTGCTATACCAGTTGTACGTTATCCACAGCTGCAATCTGAATTATTTTGTAATATATTTTATTTGCGGCATTTATGCGATGTTCAAAGATTTCCAGATTGGCCAATTAATGATCCGGTTAGATTTTTGTATTATACTTTAAAATATAACTATTTTTTTGTAATAATTGTAATGTAATTAAATTTTTATTTTATTTCACTTAGATTACTCTCTTGAAAGATGTTCTTGAAGCTTGGAAAAACGAAGTAGAAAAAAAACCACCTGCTATGTCTATAGATGATGCTTACATGTCTTTAGGTCTAGAGCCAGGACATCATTATGATGAAGCCACTACCAGAAAAGCATATTATAAACTGGCTCAAGCTAATCATCCTGATAAAAATCCCAAAGGACGTGTAAGTAGCATTTTCTGCTATTAATTATATAATATTTTGTAAAAAAATTATAATATTAGTTTATTTAACTAAGATTTAGCTTAGGGGTTACATTCCTAGAAAGTTGTGCAGAAACAAAACCGCAGTATACTTTTGTTTTCATTTAAAATCTTTGTTTTTATGTCTAGGAAATATTTGTTGCGGCAAATAGGGCATATGATTTTCTATGCAGTAGAAGTCTGTGGGTACATGATGGTCCAAATCCTAATAATATCCTTTTAATACTTCAAACCCAAAGTATATTATTTCATCGTTATTCTAAAGGTTTGTCTCCTCAATAATAGTTAACGTTCAAATTTTAAAAATATTTTTGTTATATTTTGTGATTTTATAGACTTAGAACCATATAAGTATGCTGGTTATAAACAATTAGTGAAGACCATAAGGTTAGAAGCAAGTGACGAACAATTATTTTCCAAAGGTAATATGTTGCTTGCAGCTGCTAGTGAGCTCACATACCATACTGTAAATTGTTCAGCATTAAATGCTGAAGAGCTCAACCGAGAACAAGGATTTATTGTACGTAAATAATGTATTTAATATACTGTTAATGTCTGTGTATTTTTTAAAACGTTCTAATATTAAAAGTTACTATTTTAAGACTAACTTAATTGTTACACTTGTTGGTTTTGGTAAAAAATTTTATAATTATTAGTCACTCAAGGTGTATTTATTTCAAAACGGTTCGTTTAAAATCATTAAGTGTGAGAGAATTTTAGTGTAAAATTGTTACAAGATATTCTTAATTTGTAATTAATCTAGAATATTAACCTCATAATTAATTTAAAAAGTATTTGTAATTTTTATATTATGTAGTTTATTTTTTTTTTTTAGGATTTACTTGGGGCCTATTCGAGATGTGTTTCTGTTTTAAACAAATCATCACAACAAACAGAAATGTCAATATCAGTTTGTACATACTGTACTCGTTGTTTCAAAGTTGCTTCTCAATTTCCCATGTGTCGAGATACATTTTCTCAAATGTCTCAGCTCGTGAATGATATCACTAGAATTTTATACTTCAAGGTAAATATCAGTATTTATAACTGTATAAAATGACGATAACATAGCAATTATCAGTAAGTGAAATTTAGTTATTATTAGTTAAGATGAATTATTTGAAATATTCTATGCTAAATTAATGGTAGTCCTGATAACTCATAGGTTTTTCAAATTGTATATGAACTTTCCCTTATTCTTTTAATTGTAATATATTTTTAGAACTTACCAAAATTATGTTGTGATGCTGTGGATTGTATTTCTGAAATGGCTTCTGATTCTAATCTCCAAATGAGTTTTTTACAAAAAGGTGCAATTTGGCATTTGTTAAGTTATATGTTCTCATATGATTATACATTAGAAGAATGTGGAGTTGAACGATCAGAAGAAGCTAATAATCAGGTAAATATTAGGATTTAATTTTTTTAAATTTAAATATTAAAATATATTTAATTTTTTAGGAAGTACTCAATAGACTATCTAAATTAGCAGTTAAAGCATGTGCTAGATTAGGTGGTTATTATGAAGGGGATTTGTCAACACCTGAAAACATTATTGCAAAATCTCTGTTTGTAAAACTACTCACGCCCTATGTTGCTGGACAGTTTTCTGAAGAAAACCCACATCAAGTAACTCTTATAATTTATTCAATTTATTTTATTTTAATTGTAATATATATTTTCAGTTACTAAAAATACTTGGCAGTAATTGTGAGACACCCTATATGGTTTGGGATAATAGCACTAGAGCTGAACTAAGTGATTTTCTAGATACTATGTGTAATCATAAAGAATCTGTTAACTTAGAAACAATTGGATTAACATTTTCTAGTCACAGAAACGAATTAATTGTTGGCAATATATTTATAAGAGTATTTAATGAACAACCTCATTATATAATCAAAGTAAATATAAGGTTTAAATTGTTTAGCAATGTGTATAACAAACTATATTTTCTAGGATCCTAAAGGATTTTTATTAGATCTCTTAGAATACATTAAAGCCAATAATCCACTGAATAATATATTGGATGAGAAAAATGTCAATTGTTTTATAATGGTATTAAATGCGTTTAATAATTTAATTTTAAACAACCCAGGTAAGAATTAATTTTTTTTTCATTTAAAATCATTTTTAATAATTTAATTTTTGATATTTTATAGGTCTTGAAGTGAGTTGTATCGGTCACTTTGATCTACTGTTCAGTCTATTACGTGTTGAAACTATTCAATTAGTACAGCATTGTGCTTTGAACATTATTTTAACTGTGACTAAAAACAATGAATGTGTCACAGATATTGCTAATTCTGGAGTAGTTTTTTATGTTTTACTTTGTTTGTACTCGGTACCATCAGATCGAATGATCATTTTAGACATTCTTGTCACATTATCAACATCCTCAACAATTGTAAAAGATATACTAAATAAAGGAGGTCATTTGTTTGCTGTTGATTTATTATGTAACGGTGATAATGAATCTGGTTTAAGAGATAAAAGTGCAATATTTTTAAGTCGTTTGATGACTGAAAAATTAAGTGGTCCAAGATTACGTTTAGCATTGGCACAAACTTTACCGTTAGCCATCGTCGACACTATGAGAGATTTACCATCATCGACTGTTCGACTATTGGACAATGATCAAGAAAATCCAGAGCTTGTTTGGAATGAAAAATCTAGAAAACATATTTTTGGAAACATCAACAAAATTTCTAGAGAGTAAGAATACATTTTAAATGAAGCTATATGGATATGTTTTAAAACAAAAATTCCTTATCAAAACCACTGTAAATAAATTATTAGATTAGTTAAAGTCTTATTATTTCAGATAAGTTTTTGAGTCTTAATGTAATCTTAGAGCAGCAATTTTCATGTCAGGCTACAAACGTAAAAATCATAAATACATAAGGATGTATTTGCCTTCTCCTGAAATGTTTTGAAAGAATTTTTTTTTTACCATTACAGTGATTTTTTTAAGATTTTTTGAAAAACCCTCTCTAAAATATTTATTTTTTTAATTTACATTAATTTTAGGCATTACATGGCACTTCGACAAAATCCTAAAGGTGTTATAAAATTACCAGATACCAGTCTACTTTCATCTTCCCCTGCAAATGAAACTGTAGTTGCCGGAGTTTATTTAAGATTGTTTAATAATAATCCTGGTTGGAATGTTAGAAGACCAAAAGAATTTTTATCTGAACTTTTGGACACATGTATTAGTTCCATGACAAAAGAAAAGGTAATTTACTCTATAGAATCGCTCAAATTATGGTTCTCATAAATTTTTAATTTCACATTTTTTTTACTTGTATCATTATTAATTTTTATTTCAGAATGATAAATTAGAAATTGTTACAACGTCAATTGTTAAATTATTAGAAGCACAGCCCCATTTGTGTGACCAAGTTCCAGCATTAGGTCACATTCCTAGGCTTTGTTTTCAATTATCGTTACTATCTAACCCTGATGTACCAAAATCTGTACTTATGATAATGCATCAGTTATCACTTAATGAGGTATATATCTATGTATTATTATTATATTTATATGTGTGCCGTTAAATATCATAGGTCGTAGTTCGTAACAACTTCTTGTTATTTAGCTTTTAAAATGTTTATCTCTTATAATAATCTTATAAAATATTAATCATTTAAATTACTCTATATAATATTCTATATCATAATCAAATATTTGAAAATTTCCATGTTATCTACATTAGGACTGCCTAATTATAATTTTTAAATATAAATTAATTATTATTTATTACCTACATTTGTTAAGATATTTACTTTTTATTTTTATTTAGTAATTTTACATTTTATTATTATTATAATTAGATATGTGTTGGATGTATATCTCAAACCGAGTGCATAGGTCCAATGAAAAAAGCGATGCAAGCTAATTCAAGTTTAATTTGTGTTTCATCAGAAACTCTTAGTCGAATGTTTGCAGCCAAGAAAGATTACCTTGTAAAACAGGTAATATAATAACAGTCATATGATATCCAACTACAAAGCAAAGTCAAAATTTCAAACACACCCAAAAACATCTTTGAATACCAATGTACCATACATAACCAAAATAGTTTAACTCAATTAAAAGTGATTCATTAATTAGTAATTACCAAACACACAGCGGCATAACTAGAGATTTGTTTCCGAGTAGGCCCGATATTTTAATGGAAAGGTGTTTTAAAATTTTGGAAAAATTATTGAAGAGTATTGAATTTCCCTTTCGAAGTAGCAACTAGACTACCTTTGATACAATAAACTACCCCTAAAGTTAAAAATGGTACCAAATCTTGTATTCTAAAACATAATGACAAACAAACAATAAAAAAATTAAAACACACACACTCTAACATCATAATAAAACCAATACATTCCTTGTGTCACTCAGGATCTTATATATCTAAATCAATTGTGTATTAATGATTTTACTGTAATTTAGGCATTAGATGCAGATTTAATATCATATTTAGTTGGATTGCTTGATGGTCGATTAGATGGAGTCGAGGGTAGCGCTAGGGCTAAAGCACAAATTGTTAAAGCATTGAAAACAATGTCTTCAAGTCTATCATATGGTAGCTTAGTCCAATCACAATTGGATAAGCTTCCAACATGGTCTGCTTACAAAGATCAAAATCATGATCTATTCATATCAAGTGCACCTTCAATGCCTTATTTAATGGGTGAGTTATAGATGTTTAAAATAATTTTAAATCATAAATATTTATCTACTTGGATTGTTTAATTTTGTTTGTAGGTGTTCAAAGTACTGGGGGATATTTAACAGAGGGTCGTTCAAACTCTACTACAAGTAATGTACCTCCCCCATTAATAAAAAAAGACTTCTCTCCATATTAACCAAATCTAAAACAATAATATACCACATTTGCTCTTAGAATTAATAGTCTTAGATTTTATTTAAATTATGATCAACTATTATATTAATATAATTAATTACTATTTACTTTCATTTAAATAATAATATTTATTTTACATTGTAGTAACTTCGCTATTGTCGATATATTTACTCTATATTCTATATTATCTTATTTATACTATGGTTAACTAGTTAACTCGTTTAGTCAATAATTCAATGATAATATTTATGAGTTAATTCAAATTTTTTTTTTAAAAAATCTGTGATAATTTTATTTTTATATACCACAAAAAAATATTAGTTTTATATAAGGTTATAAAATATTCCACTGTTTTAGTTTGTATTATTTTACTCTATTAAATACCAACTATTACATTTATATTATTTACTATTATGGTACTTATATATATATCATTGTGTATAAATTTAAAAAAATATATATAAACTTTATTATATTGTACTATAATATGTTACAATTAAACAAATAACTTCATATATGGACATGTATGTTATTAACTTATAACAAAACATGTATCCTTATAATCTATACATCCTATTGATAAAAGCTTTAATTAAACTAAATTTTATAGTGTTATAAAATTAAAAATGTTGTTAATTAATAATTATAATTTATAATTGTGTTATTTTTCAAATAAATTTTGAACATCAAATAAAGTTAAAAAGAAAAAAATCAATCGTAATTAAATCATATATCATATATTATATTAATATAATTAATGTAAAAATTATTACAAATACATTTATTGTTACTTATGTTCTTTATTTGTTAAAGTAGATAACCCATTATTTTTACAGATATTTTTATTTGTTATAAATCTTCTTCTTTTCAGTTTATGAACTTTAAAATCTAATTGTCTAACATATTTCCTGCCATTTTTCTGTTCACTGCCAATTCTTCTCTGGTTTAACATTTTCCACATTGTTCTGATCTTGTACACCTGATCTTTCCATACTTATTATAAACATCAAATAATAATCAGTAACCACGGAGAACTCAGTTTTGTTTGCATAATATAATGTAGAATTATTAAAACGGATCTACATGGTACTATTTTTCTCTAGGACCATATGCATCTTTTTGGATTAGAGATTGACTTGAGTACCATTTTAATTATCTGCACACTTAGTCATTGTGTTCTTCATTATGTTTTAGATAATTGTTAATTTTGATCAATATTAATTGGTTCATAGTTTTCTTTTTTTGATAATTTATTAATAACAATACTTATTAGCATTCTTGAAAAATGAAAACAATTTCAACATTGTATGTCATATAGTACTACCAGACAATCAAACACCAGAAAAGCAAAATAGCTATGACATTTCGGCCTATGGTCAGCAATGCATCATATATACGAGTACATTGTTTAAACACTTTTAAATTTAAAAGTATCAGTTGATTCAACTACTGGATAATTTTTGGGTTTAAAATCTTGATATCATTTCAGAAATTTTGCTATGATGACATTCCAATAGATAAAATAATATGTACCTACTATATAATAATATATACTATAACACAATATTAGCTATATTATTCCATGGCTTACAAGAATTTTTGATGACCTCTTTAGATTAAAATACATGGAATTAACAATTTCGATTTTAAAGACATGAAAATTAAATACAAGGTTAAAAGTAATATTGTTCATTAATAGGTACATTATTGAACTATTATTTCAGCAATGAACATTTTCTGTATAAGATTTAATACTTAAACTTTAGTATTATTTAACAAATAACAACAATTTATTATTTAAAACCAGTATACATACATAATATGCATATATATTAGTATTTTGATTCTAGACTACAGTTATGAGGTAATGCTAAAAAGTCAATTATTAACACAACACAAAACTTCCAAAACATTACCCTTGGAAAATGAACTAACGCCCTATACTAATATAGTAAAATACCAAATAAGTATACGTGGTCCTATAAATTAAATATTATCAACAATTTGATAATTATTGGTGAAAAATAAATACTTAACTATCTCTAGAGAAACCGGAAAACAATTTAGATATCAATAAAAAAGGGCATTTTTGGCTATTTTTTAGAGAATTTTTGTTTGATTTTAAGTGCATTTAAATCCGGGCCCTAGTCATAACCATAATAGTCTATAAATTCTAAGTAGGTATGAATATTAATAATTGCATTAGTAAATGTCTGATGTATTAGAAATTTCACAGAATTATTAATTAGTGTATAATACCGACTTATCAAAATTAAAAATATGTTTAAGTGAGCACTGCAGTTTTATGTGTTTGAGTAAACATGTGTAACTGTGAAAGGATATATTTTATTGAATTTCAATGTCATATGACATACACGGTCATTATCAATGTTAACTCAGTTGAACGTTTTAAAATTCAGCTTAGGTGCCTAACCATGAACTGTTGACATTAAAAAAATTGTAAAACCTTAAAGAATCAAAAAAAGAATCGTTTATTATGATATGCTATCTAATCATTCAAATGCAAATTTCCATGATTTCGAGAAATGTTGAATTTGATTTTAAACCAATTGACAGTTCGTAAAAAATATTGCACGCTCTTCGCTTTTCTGACATTATACAAATTTTGAGTGGCTAAAATAACATCTTTTTTTTATAGATGTACTCGTTTGTTCAAGTAACATTTTCATAAATTTTTAAATGTCCACTATTATATTTTATTTAATAATAATTTTAATTGTATTTTAACTATTTATAGTTACCAAATATTTACAATGGTTCATATGTGTAATTTTAATATTCTTACGTGAAATAGCGCCATGGCACAATATTTGTGTTTATACTTGGTATCTATTCAAATATTTTCAATGTTAACCCACAATAACAAGCAAGAGATAGGTAACAAAAATATATGTATATATATATATATATATCACAGATGGAATGACGATACAGTGACTATATTATATTATATTATATTATAGTAAGTGTTGAGCAATCGTCTCGCTTCTCTCACCTTGACGCAAGGCACTAACCAGTATTGTATTATTATGTATCAGGCTTTAGGCACTTTAAATTTGAAGGCAATAATAAAATATTGCATTTGGAAAACTACTCTTAGAGGAGATCAGTTTGATCATTGATATTTAATACTATAATAAATGTATGCCTATTATATAATTTGAAGTTTTTAAAGTGACGAATACTTATAAAAACGATTTGCTGGTACCTCAAGACTTTTTAAATATTAGTAGGTACGATATACCATAAATTGTTTTATAATATTTACTGTGACACTGTGTACTATACATAGGTACAGTACTAACTTTCGATAATGATATCCAGTAGCATACAGACGTGTCACAAATGGGACCTGGGTCCCACTTGAAAATCGATAGGTGGGTGGATGGTATTTTTTGGTAAGTAATAAGAATAAATAATCTTTTGTTTATTTAATAAAACTCCTATTGCAATAATATTGCCATATGGGATTAATTATACAATGAAAATTTATTGATGGTCAATTTCAACAAATTAGAAATTTTATATTTTTGCGAAAAACTTGCTAAATAATAAATATAATAATTAATAATATATTATTATAGTAAACGTATAAAGGTTAATTAATATATAATACGCTACAGGTCGTTATCTATTGACTGTATGTGTATATTTTTTTACTTACAAATTACAATTTTATGTTGTTTTTCTTTTACTTTATTTTATATATCTTTTGTTAGCTGGTTGTTACCAGTTACCAGCTATATACAATATAACTAATAGGTTAAGACGGTTAAGTTTAGGTTATTAGTTTGAAATAATTGAATTCAGATATTACTCATTGATTATTATTTATTATAGTTGACATATTACCAGAACTCTGGATATTAATATATTATACATATTAATAAATAATAGGGCAGAATTGTTTTTGAATGGGAAACCGCAAAATCTGAATTGAGAAAATATTATAAAAGGCTATTACTGTTAAAAAACTCAGAAGAAATTTTTTTGCTGCGCAAATTTTACGATATACGCTGAACGTATTGCCCAGTAGTTCGCAGTTATAAATCTTTGTTATTTTTAAATCACGACGTCAACAACATTGCCAGAGTGGGGCCAAGTGAAAAAAATTAATAATAATAAATACAACTCACTACAATTTAAGCCTTACATGAGGATTAATAGTGGAATTACTTTTACTTATCAAAAGAACCATAATAAGAACCATATTATGAGATTAAAATGATTAAATTAGTTGTTTCGTACATTAAAAAAGTAACAAGATCACTTTTTAATTATCTATTCATTAGTCATTACTCATTAATAATAAATTATTGAATTTATTGTAGTGCCTACGATTATTATATTAATGGAAAGTAGTAGGTTTAACAAATCGTTTTTAAAAATGAAAATAAAAATTCAATTATAGATACCTACATTTTACATCATAAAATTAAAAATGTTGATTATTTACTACCTACCTATATACATATTAGTTTATTATATTAGTTTATGAAGTATATTTAAAATGTAAGCGTAACCTTAGCTTGGAAAGAGTCAAAATCGTTTTAGAGACGGAAAACATTAATTTTGTCATAGAGATAAACCACACGAATGAATAATAGTTAAACTTAAAAATTATTAAATATTTGAATGAGTAACATTTTAATACATCATCTATTACCTAAACAAAATAATATTATTTTCATTTCTTTATAAAATAATGACGGGACGAGAGATATTTTAGGGACTTTACTCCCGAGTCCCAAAGTTACAGACTTAAATAATATTTAATTATGTATAGAAGAAAATTAATTTCTTTTTCAATTAAGATTGGAAAAATATTAGTCATACGTATAATGATTACACAATTATTGTGTATTATACAAGTCATATGGTGTAGACAAAAACAGAGTACAGCCGCACAAATGTTACAAAACAATGAAACTGAGAACAAGTCAAAACATAATATTGTATATCGCAATAAGTAAGAATTTAGAATTGTGTTACCAACAAATAACAATCAACGTTCTTCAAAATATGATTATTCATTTTTTTATGGTGTTGGAAACATAATATAAATAAAATAGAATAGATTAGATAGATTTGTGATTATTTGTTCTTGGATATCATGGTGTGTAAACTTTAATAGTTAATTATATAAATTTTTATAAACACAATACTATTTTTGATAAACGATTTTTATTTAAAGAAAGCTTAGAATTGAGAGGGATTCCCTTCCCTTTGGTACCGATGTCCATGCCGCCGCCACCGAGTGGAGCACACGCCGGTTCGATAAATCGGTCGTGACCCGTGTAGTAGAAGTAGTAGTAGTAGTAGTAGTTTTTGTGCGCGGCGGTTAATGCGTTAGGTTAGTGCAGTAGTGGTTCTGTGGTAGTATAATAGTACAGTACCTAAGCTGCTTGGATCGTACAGCTGATTAATTGACCTCGTTATCATTCGACGGATTATCAGTTGTTTACAATAAAAACAAAAAAACAAATTAAAAACAAAACTCGGTAATAAGATTATACAGCCAGTATTGACCATTGTTCGACTGCTCCGGTCTCCGAAGGATCTTCCGTCTCGCACTGCCGCTATTACAAGTGTTCATACCGATCATAGTCTTTTCCCGTATTGGAAACGTACGGTACATAGCGCTCTGACGATATTTCGCCGGGACTTCGAACGCTTTCGCGTGCGTGATTTCAAACGTTATATTTTAGTTTTAAGTGCATACACCACGCTTTTTTCCTCAGCGGAAGATTATTTAATTAAAATTTTTTTTTTCATATTCTTCAGATTCACCATACCGTTTGTGTTTTTATCTGTGTACGAGCCGACGAAATGGCGACCAGACTAAAGTATTTGTGCCTGAAATGTATTCAATCCAAACTGTATACCAACTATTTGAATTTGTCGAGAAATTTAAGTATGTGAATAGGATCGTCGTAAAATACTCAGATAACTTGACGTAACCTTGTCCTTGTATTTGAAGGTGTTACAATCCATGGTCAACATACGAAGGATACTGTTCACCAACGTCATTTCCATACGTCTCCTGGTAATTGGAATGTTGATGACTCTGGAACAGGGCGCAAGGGCGACCATACTGGCCATACGGGCATACTTTGTCCAAAATGCAAAACTGCTGGTTCTAATCTAGAGTTTTTTCTAAGTAATATATCATAGACATAAACTCTCATTTAAACAAATTAAACTTATTCTATACTGATGTTATATTGTAGCTTCCAATCGTTTTTTGAGATGTCAGCGATGTTATCATATTTTTAAAGTTATTTCTGCTGAAGAAAATAATTTAAAAGATGTAACAGAAGAACAAAATAAATATAAACCACCACCGATTCCGAAAGAAGTTAGTAATTATTTTAAGAATTACATATTGTGTTGGTTAACTGGAATAAGATTGCTTAAATAATAAAAATTAAGCATAATTCATATATAATTATTAAATGAATTATGAATATATTATTCATGTTGATCACAGAAAAATAAAAAAAATCTTAAATCAATACATTATTCAATTTGTTCAGAATAATTAATATTATTTATTTTTTTTTGGAATTTATTTTATTTAAAGTTTTATATATCCGCTTATATATATCCTTTACTGAATTAATTTAATTATAGGTACATTTGATTTTTAATTTTATCATATTTATTTAAGAATTGTGTTTTGATAACTGAAAGAATTATAAAAAATGCACATTAGTACATAAGTTTCCTAAGGTTAGATATAAAAAATAAAAAAATTTAACTATTATTATTTTAGTAGGTGAAAAATAAAATTGTTTAAAATGTGAATAATATTTATAATTAGATAAAGTTATTGTAGTAGTAATAACTAATTAAGCTATAAACATAGAACAGTAGTAGATTTGTTTCAATTTAAAAGAATTCTAATGCCTAACCGATTGCAAAAATTTAATATTATTTATAATTATTGTTACAGATTTTTGTCAACCTGAATAATTATGTGATTGGTCAAGAACTAGCCAAGAAAGTTTTGGCCGTGGCAGTTTATAATCATTGTAAACGTATTATTCATAACATAACAGCACCACAAAAAAATGATTTAATTGATCAACGGTTACTTGATAATTTGCAAAACTCTAGAGGTAACTAGTATAAATATTTATATTTTTAAATAGGTTTTATTGTAATTTATCACAATTAACAAGCAATAGAATTCAATTATATACATTTAAATAATTAAATGAGTATCCCTTTATGACAAGTATCAAAAGTATTCATATCATGAAGATCGTTTTTTTTAACATGATATTGATGATTATTTTTGTACACTTCGTGAAAAGAACAATTTCTCTAAATACAGGCGACATATATATTCATATGATTTAAATATTTAATATACTTTAGTCACTTTTGTTATTATATTGAAAGAATAAGTTAAAACAGTTTTTGTATTCAAAATTATACTTTTTAGCTAAGTATATGGTAACATGCACCATATTATATTACAATGAATATATACTAAATTAAATATTGTATGAATAGTTAAATAATAATTTAATGATACAATTTATGCTTCAGATCATTTTTCTGCCAATCAAACATTTGGAATGCCACATATGGACAGTAAAAAAAATATTCAAGACGAAGATAAAATTACTTCCATGTTTGAAGATACACTTTTAGAAAAGAGTAATATTATTTTGTTGGGACCTACTGGATGTGGTATGAAATTTTTAATAATACTTGAAAATTTAAATTAAATTAATTTAACTAGTTTTAAGTTTATATTACATTTTTATATCATATTATTTATTTTTATGTTATTCTTTTATTTTTTAGGAAAAACATTATTAGCACAAACTATAGCTAAACAATTAGATGTACCATTTGCAATTTGTGATTGTACTAATTTAACCCAAGCCGGTTATGTTGGAGAAGATATTGAAAGTGTTATTGGAAAACTACTACAAGCTGCTAATTATGATGTTGATAAAGCTCAAACTGGTAAGATATAATTTCTAATGATTCATTGGTGTAATCCTATTCATTGTAAATATTAAAACATAAATATAATCAATGTGTTTCAAATGTATAGAACTATGTTTATAATATATGTGTTTTGAAATTATAAAAAAATGTATCTTTACCACTTTTTTTTTGAACTTAAAAGTTGAGAATTAAGATATCAAGATAAGTGGCTAATCAATATTTATGAACATAAGGATAGTGTTTTTAATTTTTATTGTGTTATTAATGTTCATAATTTTTTTTTTAATTTGGTATTTTTTTGATCAATTTGACACTTGTATTGGCATTAAATGTTTTCAAATAATTTTTTGGTTTTGATAAAAATATTGCTTAAATTCTATATTTCCATACAAAGAAAAATTATATTTAGTTATATAGTTTAAAGGCATTTAAAAAGTCTTACCTAGTTGTTATCTATTTTTACTGAACATTTTGATAACACAAGTAATTGTATCATCAATTTGAGCTTATAATTGTTACAGTGAATAACTTAAATTAAAAATGTATTTTTTTCAATATTAATGCAAATTTTTGCATATTTTAAGATTTTTAAGAGCATATTTTGTCAGTTTCTAGTGCATTCAATTCACAGCTCTGTTTATAAGTAAATATAATTTACATTAAGTGTTTTTTTTACAAGTGTCTATTTATATATATTACATTTTTATTTTAGGATAAACTAAATGTATTTATTAATTATGGATTATTGTGAATTAAATTTGATATGATATGATTTAGGTATTGTATTCTTGGATGAAATCGACAAAATTGGTGCTGTGCCTGGTATCCATCAATTAAGAGATGTTGGGGGTGAAGGAGTTCAGCAAGGGATGTTAAAAGTAATATTTTTTATCATTAGTAGTCATAAATATGATAAAATAATTTAATTTTTAAATTGATCAAATTCTAACGTTTAGATATTTTCTATTTAGAATAAGAGTTAATTCTTAATTTTTCATTTATCGATTTCATTAACTACTTTTCAGACTAATTATTTTAGATAATAAATGTATTTCAATATTTGTGTATTCATTTGTGTTCGTGTTTTCATGATTTGAAACTTGAAAAATTAAATTACTTAATATTTTTTTTTGAAATTTTCTTACCAATTATTGTAATAAAAAGAACCATATTTAAATTAACTATGGAAATACTAAGGGTTATACAAGACCTTTGGGACATGCTGTATATTATTATAAAAGCTTAAAAACATTTATTGGTATTAGATGCTGGAGGGTACTGTTGTTAATGTACCAGAAAAGAATAACAGAAAACTTCGTAATGAAACAGTACAAGTAGACACTACCAATATCCTGTTCGTTGCTTCTGGAGCATTTACTGGTCTTGATAGACTTATAAGTCGCAGAACAAATCAAAATGTAAAGAGTATACAGTTTAAAAGATGTTCTTTTAAATTAAAATTTATTTATTTTAATATTTTAGAGTCTAGGATTTGGAGCAGAAACTGATAATGCGACAGGAAGTCGAAGAGCTGCTGCTGAAGCTGATCGTACAGATTCAGCAAATTCATATACTGATATTGAAAAAGAAAATGCTGAACGTGATCTATTGTTAAGAAAAGTTGAACCAAGAGATTTAATTCAATTTGGAATGATACCTGTAATTAATAATTGATACATTTCTTCTTGATTATTGATTAAATAATCATTTTTGGAATGAATTTTTTAACTAGCCTGACAATGTGGTGCTACTTTTTCAATTGACTTATATTATAATTTTAACTAAAAGCCTCAACATTCTAGTAATTATCAATAGAATTCTGCAATTTATTTATATGAAAAAGAAAACCATTTTTGGTATAAATAAATTTAAATTTTTATGCTTTATGCTTTAAATAAATGAAAAAAAATTACAGGCATATTTAATCATAAAAATAATATTAGCCAATTATTTCAATGTTATACTTTTAATTAAAATTTTAAATCCTTGCTTTTTAAAATTATTCTTAATACTTTTAAACAGTAATTATTAGATAAACAGACAAAAAGTATAGAAATTCATCATAACTGTGTTCTCAAAATAGTCAGGTTTTTTCTTTTCAATTTTTTAAAATTTATTATATTATTCAGTGCCCATTATTACTTTATCAAAAATAATGTAATTTAAAATTATTAATTTGTATTTTATTTCATTAGGAATTTGTGGGAAGGTTTCCAGTCCTAGTGCCATTCCACTCCTTAAATAGAAATTTACTTGTACGAATTCTCACTGAACCTAAAAATAGTACAGTTAAACAATTCAAATTATTATTCGACTTGGACAAAGTTGAATTAACATTTACAGATGATGCACTCAAAGCAATTGCCTCACAGGCATTAGAAAAGAAAACTGGAGCTCGTGGGCTACGAGCAATTGTGGTAAATATTTGTTGCAGAATATTTTTAAATTACAATTTTTAAATGAAATTTAACAATTTAACAATTTTTAACAATTTTTTCATTCATAATACTTAAAATGTTTACAGGAATCAATATTGTTGGATCCCATGTTTGAAATACCGGGATCTGATGTCGTTAGTGTCCATGTGACTGAAGATGCAGTTAATGGTAAAATGAATCCACATTGTATAAGGGGCCGGCCAATTGATGAAGGTGAAGCAAAAATGGACACAAGAGCTAAAGTTGAGTGAATTATAATATTTTAAAATTTTTATCTTTCTAATGAAATATTGTTTACAACTTTTATGATTGAAAAAAACTTGTTGGGACCTCGTTTCAAGAAATATAAATTTCTTGACAAATTTTTGTTTTTAGTTTATTGTTTATCTTTAAATTATCTAATATTTAGGTTTAATTCATACTATGTTATATACATTGCATTATAAGAGTATACTACGGTTTAAATATTTTTTCTTATATTATTTGGATGTATAATATTTATAGTTGAGTTGTAATAACTTGAATATGAAAGAAAAGTGAAAACAAATTAAGTCATTGAAATAAAAGCAAAATTTAATTCATCAAGATTTGAGTTATTACGGCTCGACTGTTGACTGTAAGTACATATAAGAAATAATATACATTTTATTTACCAGTTTATAATATTTATTGAATATAAAAGAACTAAATATCTTTATGTACCTATTTTTTTTTTCTATAGCGTAATTTTAATTGATAGTCTCATAGATTAATAAATATTTAATTAAGTTGTGTAATATTTATTGATATTTATTAATGATATCTCATACATATGTGTGCTACAAATATTTACTAAATTCATTGTGTATTGTACATATTATACTGAACACTTAATGAAATCAATATTTTTGTTTAAACTAGCCTTATACCAAATGGAAATTGTTTTTTTATGCATGAAAAATTACATTGGTTTATTTAATTACACTAAGAAGATGGAAATTAAGTGAAAAGCTGTTACTCGGTGTTAAATGTTATATATACATTTTTAGTTTTCATTTCATGAAAGAGTGAGTTTATTATATTATTTTAATACTATCTGTGTTCATGGAATGCAAAAGTATATTTTCAATTTCATGAAATAGACTAACTGTTCTTAAAACATTTTTACCAAGCTATTGAATATAATGGCTATAACATATACAAGATGTGTTTTTTGAAAATCAACTATTTTTATTAGTCAATTTATTATATTATTTTAAATATGTTTATTTCCAACACTAATAATTATGACAAAATGAGTGGCTGACCTGGAGACTAGAAGGTGCTTATGTAACTAGAATTACTATTTTTGTACTCCATTAAAGGAACATTCCCGAAAAAATTACTTTCCAGAAGTTCCTCTGATTAGGTAAGTCAACATTGTTATGTATATCTATAATATATAATTTGATACTACAATGTGTCAGAACAATTTACTTATTTGATAATAACTCATATTTTAAAAGACAACATGTGCAACTTGAAACTACCCTTGAAGTTGATTATACCAATTATTATTCTTTCCATCGAATTTGTGTCCACGAACAGAAAAAAAAGAACCAAGTCATAGTAATACCATTGATTATAGTATTTTATAATAACTTTCTCGTTTTACTAAAAATCTAAGGAAAGGTTAGTTTAAGAAATAACTAGTTAGAACCTTAGAACTATTGGAAAGGAGAGCAGGAAAATTTGTAAGCCCTGTCCAAATACAAATATTGAGTGTGTGCCTGATGAGTTTGAATCGTAAGTAATAATTATTATTGAGAGTTTTCGATGAGTTGCACAAATATTATGGGACACTATTGCTTTTATACGGTTTATTCATCAGTCAGGGGTAGACTGTCCAAGATGACGATGTGGCAATCACCACCTTGGTCGGTGTAAATTTGAGCTGATTTCATATTTTGGGACCAATTTTTTAAGTAACAGTACGAAATTTCATTGTAGTATGAACAAATTTAAACTAATTAAATAACAGTAATCGTTTTTTATCATTTATTATATTCAACGTTAATGCCAGTAGAAAATTAATCTTTTTAATTTTGATGTATTTTTTATACAATCGTGGTGTTCGACTCCATAAAAGGGCAGCCAAATAATAAAAAAAATTATTAAATTCTTGATTGTATGATGTGTATAATATTTATTAGTTTGTTACCTATTGATTATTTGTTCGAATAACGTTTTAAGAGGTGTATAAAGAATGTAATTAAAAAAAATTATCATTCAATTCAATCATTATATAGGTAACATTTTTATTTTATATTTTTAAATTCTTTTTTTTATCCTTAGAACTTGAATGAAAGCATTGCAAATGCAACAAATACAAAATCTGTGGCGTTTTTATCTTAGTAAGATGTTTTAATATTTTGATTGAGCCTGTAAGCAAAAGCAATTACTATATATACATGGGTATAAAAACTATATTAACATTAATAATCCAAGGTCAGGAAATTAAATGGTATTAAAATCCTAAATTTTGTTATGATACCTAAATTGAATTCTTAATAATCCTAATATCTATTATAATCAGCATAGATGTGTAAAATCTATGCTATATCGGTCAATACTCAATTATTTTACTTTACTTTGTTATAGGTTAATTTATCTTATCACTCTTGTTATCAAACTTAATAAACTATAACCATAGTGGCAGAGTCATAGCATGGGCAGAGTAAATCATATCAATCATATTGAAGATATTCAATTAGTAGGTATTTAGTATTAAACATTTTGGGTACCTGGTGCTTGATACGTCAGTTCTGCAAAAAAGTAAAAACCAAAAACTGATCAGATTGTTTATTTTGAGACTAAAACATTTTCGCTCTTGCTTTTTTAACTAATGGTGTTGAATGAGATATGAAAGAACACAAATAAGTATAACAAATACTGTCATGTCCCATATTGGCAAATTCGGTCTGCTTGGTGGTAACTTCAAAAAGCCACCCCAGCGAAAAACTAGGTATGTAAAATGTTAACATTACTACTGAAAATTTAATTGGACTTTAAAATCATTTCAACTCTATTTATTTAGATTAAATCGTTCACATGAAGAGTTAACTCCTGTATCTTGGCGTAGTTATTTTGAAAACAAACGTGTCATCGAATTTGATGGTAATAAGTTCACCACATATTCGTTGGGTAACATAGAATCTGTGTTAATTGTTTTACTCCACGGAGGAGGATTCAACGCTCTCACCTGGTCTCTATTTGCTGTAAGTTTTTTTATTGAAACATTGTCCAACTATTAATAGATGTACTATTCAAATTATGTTTATGCATATGTCAAGATTCAGTACTTTACATTATAGTTAGTCATTGCATTTTGATTTCATTGTTCGCTATGTGTTGACTACACGACATAGTTTTACCTAGAATTAATTTAGATTATTACTTATGTTTCTGATTAATATCAGACTGCTTATGTTGATTGACTTAATGTTTAATTATTGGAAAACTTTAAATTTCAATGTTATACTATGTTGATATATACATTTTATAGATAACCATTAATCTATTAATTATAAATAAAATAATTTATTTTATGTACTTAACCTATTTTTTTTACATTTTTAGTGATAAATTTATGATTATAAAATATATTATGTGTGCATTTATTAACTTTTTAATTTAATTTTCTTCTCTATATTTATTTAGATTAAAATATTATTTTATATTTTGCTTTTTAGAAACATTTAGTAAAACAATGTGAATGTCAAGTTTTAGCAATTGATCTTCGAGGACACGGGAATTCATTTACTACTGATGATAATGACTTATCAATGTCAACATTTACTAGGTAAATTTGATTTATTAATTTTTACTCTACAGAATAATATTTGTAATAAATTGAAATGTATTGCAGTGATGTGATAAGCTTATTACGTAAATCATATCCAGACAAAATGCCATCAATTGTTTTAATGGGTCATAGTCTTGGAGGAGCTATTGCTGTAAACATTGCTGCTACGGCTGAATCAGATTTACCAATTATTGGTTTAGTTGTCATCGACGTCGTCGAAGGTTCAGCAATGGAATCATTAGCTAGTATGCAAAGTTTTTTGAGAAGTCGCCCAAAATCATTTAAAAGTTTAAAAGATGCAATTTCATGGGGGTATGTATAGAGTGTATATATTATAATTAATATTATATTACCTGTTCGCTAAAAACTATTTTAATTTAAGATTAACTATTATATTATTCATTTTTATTTTTTGATGTTGAAAAGTCTTGAAATTCTTATTAAAAAATTAAATAATTTAGGCAACAGAATTAACTAATTATATTCTAGAATAGACTATTCTATTCTTGAATATGATAAAATTATGTTATATAAATAGAAAAAAAAGTAACCAAGAAAATAAGTGTTTATTTACAAATTTGTTTAGTATTTTATTAACGAATTTCAAAATTAAAGCATTTACAGAAGTGTTACATGTTCTTAATGTTTATGTTTTTGTTGACATGTTAAGAATGGGAAATGGACATATTAAGAATGAAGAATCTGCTAGAGTTTCTATTCCTGGGCAGATAAAAAAGTAATTTATTAACAGTATAATGTCTATTTTATTAATTTGTGAATTAATATTGTTATGTTAATTAGTGTGACTACTGGTAAACTTGGTACGGATGAATTAGAAGAACCTATAATTGAGGCTGTTGCATTAACTGAAACAATAGATCAACTTCCTCAATACTCATCTATAGACTCTATAAAAGAAGATGAAGAGTGTGGTCCATCATTTTCTGTCAGTTAAACAATATCCTTTTTTGATTTTTTCCATATTTTATTTTGATATAAATTTTTATTTATATTTCTAGATTGAAAAACCATTGGGAAATTATACATGGCGAATTGATTTATGTAAGACAGAAAAACATTGGCCAGGATGGTTTCAAGGACTGTCAAAAAAATTCTTATCCATACATGCACAAAAATTATTATTGTTAGCCAATATTGATCGTATGGATAAAGATTTAACTGTTGGTCAAATGCAAGGTAACATTTTATTACACTTATTTAAAATTACACTTGTCTGAAGTGAATTTAATATACTTTTTATTGTATTACTGAATTACTTTAAAAACTTAAGAATTACCTTACAAACTGTAAAATATATTTTGATTTCATCTGATAATCAGGTAAATTTGAAATGCAAGTATTAAATAGAGTTGGACATGCTGTACAAGAAGATGATCCAGATAAAGTTGCAAGTATATTGTCAAATTTCTTAGTGCGAAACAAATTCAGTACTCCAACTAAAGATTTTGTTCGGTATGTCAATAAAATTAATAATTTTTATAATATATAATATTTCAAAAATACCAAATCAATCCTGCTCTTCTACTTCTAGCATTCACTTGACAAAACTAATAATAGGTAGTTCAAAATATAAGAGATCTCAAGGTATCATCTCGAGGCCTGGGTTTCTCTCTCTATGGTTCTAATTAGTGGTTTCTAAGAGGTGGTCTATAGGAGTTTCGCAAAGTTAAAAAAAGGATGAGGTATAAGACTGAGGTGAGATTTCTGTATCTCACAGAAGACAGGTAAATAAATGATATTGATGAATTGGTTTTTAAATTTTAAACTTGAAACTATTATACCATTGATTTAGAAAAATGATTCAAAGTGAAATAGAACAAGTGTATCATTCTATTTTCTATCATTTGTTTAATTGAGAATAAAAACACCTACACTTTTAGATTCTTAATGAATGTCAAATGATGTTTTTGAGTTGAGCATTTATAAATTGTTTTCATTAGTTAAGTATTTAAATTGAAAATGGATAATTCAGTTATTATTTTCTTAGTTATAAAAACAATAGTATGTGTTCGGTTACAAGTTATTATTTGTTATCTTAACAAATAGGAAGCAATTAAAATTCTTATATTGGATGTCAATAATAAATGTCAATGAACTTTCACTTTTTTTATTTTTATTAATTTTCAATTTCTTCTACATGGACAATACAAAAATACTACGCCATTAGCAAGATAACATATTATTACACCATCTTAATGATAATAAAAAATGAATCAATATAATTAATTACAATGTGAATTAAAGGTTTGACATTCAAAATAATTTAAAATTACTATTCATTTTGTGTTGCAGGATTCTTCCTGGCTGCTAATTTATTAAATAAGTAAAGCTGATCAGTTATAACTGATCTAAGATTTTTTTGAAATCAAGCCAATCAACAGGTATGCTGACTTTAAAGCTGAAATATATTTTATATTCATATATTTTTAATATTAATGTTTTTTGACTAAAATAAAAACATAAAATCGTACAAATACATAGTTAACAATATTGAAAAGATAAATTTAAAAATGTATAATAAAACTGTATCCTATTAATAATTATTAAATATTAATAGATAAATAATTATCAATATTGTACTTAAAACAGGAATATAAAATATTTTGTATGCAGTTAATATTTTTTTTTATATATGATGTTTAAAATTTGTAAAGTGTTTTTACTAAAATCTATTTGTGTTCTATTTGTTTTGAAATTTTTTTTTTTTTTATTATGATTATTAGCTATAAAGAAGTATTATATATGATTAAAGTACCTAATATAAATATTTAAATATTAAAAACAAACAAATTAAAAGGAACACAAAATAATTTTAATTAAAATACTTAATGTTAGTATAAATAGAACTTATTTAATTAGGAGTTTTGATTTCATGTTTCAAACAAATTTTGAACGCATCCCATCCTTCATTTTTTGTATATGACTAAAACAAACATAAAATAAAGTTGTAATCATGTCATCATTTTTATTTATTCGTCAAAGAAATACAGTATTTGAATGATTATATATATAAAATATGAAATGTTAATCAATTCATGTAAGTTATCAAATCCAAAAACAGTTCTATTAAAAAAATTTCAAACACTTCAAAAAAAGTAAAATAAATATGAAAATACTAGTATTAATATGTTTTTTTTTTTGTTTTTAATTAGTATCATTTTTCACTGTGCGTGCTATAATTTATAATTATAGTAATTATTATAATAATAATCATTAATAAAAGTGTAAAATAATGTGATTATCTCTGCTTCAGAAAGTTTTTTCAGGTTAAGACATTGAAGTAAAGTACATACTTTAAATCCTCTATTTAGCCTGTCCTTCATAATGGCAATAAACTCTCTATAACTCAATTGACCATCACCATCCTCATCAAATATGGCAAACACGGTGTGCACCAGATGCTTGCTTAAACTAGTTCCTGTACATATTTTGACAGCTCTATGAAATTCATCTGCAAAACAAATAATCATAGTGAAAACAATGAAAATAAACATACTATTTTAGACTAAGAAGACATTTGGACGGATGAATGCCAACATCGGGTTAACCTAGAATTGTCAAGAAGTTACACAGATAAGTCAGAATGGACCTTAATAGTGATTCATTAATTGTATGTTTTTGATTGCTCAATAAGGGTTTTCACTGTTAATAGTATTTTATTTTTTAAGCACACCGTTTATATTGGCTATATTATTGCTATTCTATATTTAATACCTTTCGATATTGGATGATCGGCAAGTGTATACATTCTCATAGCAATAGTAAAGTCCTCTAAATTATTGAGAAATTGACAAAACACTTTAAACTCATCAAATGAAATGCCGGGTGGTATGCCTTTGTCCATTTTTATTCTTTCTAATAGCCGATCAAGATATGTATCACACCTGTTGAGATCAATTCAATAATTAAATAAATATTTATAATTCAAGCAGGTACATAAATCAGCTGTGGTACAATATTATAAGACTTGCAATATGATTAATACCAGTTTAGCGAGGATCTACCATGTTATGAAAATTAAAGGTATGGCTGTAGTTTTATATTAAGTTTACAATTTAAATATTTTTTCAAACATTAATATTGCTATAATAGATCGTGTTAAACCATAGGTTTCATAAATGGTTACTATTGAGATCTATCCAAAATCGATATGATATTTTTAAGTCATAGCGACCGTTAGGTATATATTTATATGAATATAATCAATGAAAATTTTTGGAGGATAGATAGATTGTCAAGGTTGATAATTTTCAAAAATATAATAATAATAAGATATTTATACTTATTTAAACATATTACCTGTAATTACTTTTGTGTAAATATTTTATTTTTAAGTTAATTAATACTTGTATCGGTAAATCACAAACTATGATAGATCATACATTGCATCACAGCCTATTAATTTAAATAATTACAAATTTGTATCTAAATGAGTGTATCTCAATAATATTTTGGCAAAATCCATTTCACTTATGGTGTCTCCTCCTTTAGCAAACTGTTGGAATTCCATTTCAAGTACTTCTGTTTGCAAGTTTTCCATAAAACTAAAACAAAACAATCTGTATTTATGGCACTTAACTGATACAAATTTAAACACTAAATCAAAATATAATAATAATAAGAAAAAGTGTTTATCATAAATAATTAATTAAATTTCAGAGACTTACATAATAAAGAGGGCTTATATTATTAAATAGCAATAGAAATAAAGGAAACTTCATAATGATATTACATTAAATACAACGGACAAGAAATTTAATAATCTGAATAAAAAATTTGAATTGTTAAGATTAAACCAGGGTATGTTTTTGATCATATGTAAACTATACATAGCGCTTTTTATGCAAAGCAAATAATAATATTACTTTCTGAAGTCTTCGTAGAGCAACACATTATCTCCTTTTTTGCCAAAAAAATGAACAATCAATGTAGTATCGACCAAATGTTTTTTTTGTAGACCTTGAGCGTCATCTACAAAATCTTCGGCGCCTATTTTATTTGTATCGATTTTACTGTCCTCCACACCATGCTTGTCTTTCCAAGACTGACTGAAGATTTTTTCCATCTAAATAATAAATGTCGACAATATGTTGAATAACAGTTTTAAAGTTGCAAATATGTAAGTGAGTTTCTTATTTTTAAATAAAAAAATATTTACAAAATAAATGAAAGCGCAACACGCAAACATAATGTACACTAATACATAAATGAAGCAAAGCATATAGATACGTAAAAATGTAATTAACCGACCAAATTATCAGCGGAGCGACTAATGATACTTGTGTCTTCATCCGGCAGCTGTTGATCGAGCCCAACTTGTTTGGTAGGTAATTGGGACAACTGTAATATCACATTTAAATATAACAAAAACCCTCCAGAGTTTTTTAAGCGACATACATAATATTTCGTACCCATCACCTTATCACAAATTTCTATTATTATTCATTCAAACTTTGGATAATAGGGCAGATATTTATATATATACTATGTAGTATATACATAAACAATATACATGGTACATCGTATGTATATAAAAAAAATTTTATGCAGGTAATAAATGTGAATTATTCATAAGTTATTAGTTGTTACAAAGCGCGGAGTAGAACTTAGGCATACCTACTAGACAAAAATATTACTATAAAAAACGAAATGAATAGGTATATTTTGTTTAATCGAGACAAGTACCAATTCGATCAAAATAAAACAATACTTGTAAATAATTAATATTACCTATGTTAAAATATTTTAAATCACACAATTAGCTGGTGCAACGATACAAGTATTGAAACGAATGACAAAAAGTGTGAATAGATGATAAATGTGAATAATTCATTGCTAATATGATAATAGTTATTCTCTCAGAAATACATTGCTTATGTATGCCCAATCCAAATAGGTAGGTACACGAATTAACTTTTTTCTATCAGTGGCTATTCTCGCAATTGTGTTGAAAGAACTATAGTATAAATTATTACCTATCTATATCTACACATTTAATGAAACAAACGCCGTACAGATCAAAAAGAAATAATATGATTTTACTCGATTATTTTATTTACATTTACCTGGGTCATTGTGTAGTCGAAGTAGGCATACGGGAAGAGTACTTATCTAAAATTCAATGTTAGATAGAAAACGAAAAAATATAAATTTTACGACTAGAATAAGGAAAGTAAAGAAAATAATATTATTAATTTTTATATTTATAAGTAGATATTTATAAAAAATGAGTAAAAACAGGATCAATAAGATATTTATAGTATAGGTATATCAAAAAATTATAATATGTAATATTAAATAGCAGGCAGAGACCTCTTATGTGCCAGGCAATACTGAATGTAGGTAATAGTTTATTTGAAGTGCGGTAGTAAAGTTCTTGTGTAAACATAAAAGTACTTAAAATTGTGCTCGTGCGTATAGTAAGTGAATAGATATAAAGCAAAAATAAAAAAAAGGAGCAAGATACAAGACATGGATGAGATACAGATGACGAATGATTGATATTGGTGAATTGGTATTTTAAATTTGAAAGCAATGTACCATTGTTTTTGAAAAAACGATTCTGAGTTAAGGTTAGAATGTCTTGGTTGGGTGTATCAGCTTATATTTCTAAAAATGGTTGATTTTAATAGACAATATTATAGAGCCAAATTTCTAAAATAAATGCAACGTATGAATCACCCATGTGTAATAAAAAACAGAAATACATTGTAAAAATATTGTTTAATTTTAGCTAAAGATAACAATCGCTCAAAACACACATCATGGTAAAATTAAATAATCCTAGTTCACTCAGAATCTAAAAAGACCCTATTTTAACTATTGATATCTATAAAAATAATTAAATGTACTTCATATTTTATAAAATATTTCTTCACATTAGTTAATTTAAATTATGATTCGAAAATTTATTTAAGGTTCAGACTTTATTGGGAATATATGGAAATAAAAATAAAAACATTTTATTATAAGGTAAAGAATGTGATCAAATTAATTTTATTTGAACTTCAATTTTTGTTGAAACAATTTGTATCACAATGCTTCGTAAACAACACGTGTTCCTTAAACACACAAATTAACTATTTAATGTTGTTTAATTATTTATCACAAATATTTAAAAATTATAAGGACATAATTATTTACATAGCCATTATAGTTATACTATATACACTTGTATATTTTTAAATAATGATAGTTATTTGTTCAACAATTTAAATAGTTAGTTAATTTCTTTCTTGATTTTACTTATTAAAAGATAAAAAATAATTACGTCCTTAAAATCTTAATAGTCTAAGACATAGTTAAAAATATTTTAGTGAACTTGGATGTTATATATTAGTTCATTAATACGTAATATGTTGAATATTCAGATAATTAGTTGTAAGTTAGTTTGATAACATTATACTCTCTCTCTGCAAATATACAGAATACGAATATTTAAGTCACAGAGCTACCCTATTATCCACATTTAAAATATTTAATAAATAGACAACTCACTCACAATTTCTTTAGCCTGTTTATTAAGATCTATTCTGAAGGCTGGTTTTCCAGCAAGGAGCCGTGTTATCTGACAAAACATAAAATAAATAATAAAATAAAAGTAAGGTGATCAATTATTGAACAACGAAATTAAAAAACTCATAATTTTTTTACAAAAAACATGGCAATTATTTACTAATTGCGAAATGACATGGGAAATTTAGCCTCATTCACTTAATTGAATTATTTTTTTAACAAACACTCAATTCAGATACTTTTGATTTTCGATAAACAAATAAATACGAAACACTTAACTTATGTATAGTAGAAAATTTGGCAATTAAAATCGAATGAACTATTTTTGATTTAAAAACAAATAAACTAAATAAATAGGTTTTAAGTTGAGGCATTTTACTCATTTTAATTAGCTTCCAGGGCATAAAATACATTATTTGAGCTTAAAAAATGCAATACATATCGTATTAAAAATTAAAGTGACGGTAAAAAAATTAAAATACTTATATCCCATACATGCAATATGAACGTTACCCCCTAAGGGAAGTAGTTACGTTCAGAAATTAAAAACAAGTAAAAACAAATATAAATAGTGAAAACATGCAGGATATATAACTATGTGTCAAACATACAACAAAACATCGATTAATCAGTGTAGTTTGCTTTTATTTTGAAAACACCTGATTAACTTATGAATATTCATTTTATTTTATTTTTAATGTGAATAAATGAAAATCTTAAATACATTTTAATCGTTGTATTGCTGTATTATTAAAAATTAAATACTTAGGTACTACATTTACAATAGGTTCTATGTAATAGTATTAAAAATAATGTGGTTGTTATGCACAGTAACCATTCTTACCACCAGAAATTCATTTTTGTCTACTCTATGATTACCATCTGTATCAAACATATTAAATGCTATACGAAATCCACTTTGAGGTTCTGAAATCAAATAATTTTAAGAGTAAGAAAATTATTAAAATCTTGAGAATATATTTAACATAACTGATTTGTAATACTTACTAGTTAACACGGATAGTAAAAATAAGTATTCTGTGTATGATATGATTCCCTTGTCTCTAAGGGAACGAAAAAGTTGCGAAGATCCTTTTCTTAATCCAGGTACTTTGTCTCGAACTTCTTCCAAATCTTTATCTGTCATCACATGTCTCTTAAGGCGAGCTTGAATTAAAAATAATTTTTTAGAAATTTACGGGTAAAGGTCGAATGTATGACTATTAATAATTGTATGATGCAGTTACAATAATTAATAATTTTTTATTTTACCTCTAGGTTGTTCGTCGACAAATGATTCCAAAAAGTCTTGTGGAGTCATATAAAGTTGACCATGATATTCAACTGATGCAAATTTTATGAAACGTTTTTCACGTGATGTTAAATGTAAACCGCTAAGATATTCATCATCTTCTCTCTAAAATCAGTTAGAATATATTATTGTTATATCGTATCAACAAATTCAATTGTTGTATTCATAATATTTCTAGTAGTTTGGTTAATTTGAAAGTAATAATTAAAAATATTATAATGCTCGTACTATTAAAAGCTAATTTATTCCAAAAATAATAGATTTTACATCAAAAAGCTAAAGAATGAATAAAACTGTAAAATAAATTTAAGTTAAATTATAAATAAATGTAATTAAATTACTAAAATGTTTCATTTTAAATTAAATATAAATAATTTATACATACTAGTAGACATTATGTATTTGTTAAACTTAGTTGGGTATATTTTATAATTTAATATTATTATAAAATGAAAAATGTTTTCAGTCAAGCATTTATTATTGCCGTACATCTTCAATGAATTACATTTAAGCAGATTTTATAATATTGTCTGGTACATTAATTAATTTCAATTAAAATGCATATTATGTGTGAATATAGTTCATATTAATTGTCTTTGAGAAGAAGAGTATATTATGTCAATTGCCATTTTAAACAACAGTACTATATTTTAAATAAATTCTAATAATCAATTTGTATTTTTTTTTTATTAACTATTATCACTATAACCCGGAAAAATTATGAATTCGTAATTGATTTTTTTGTATGATATAAGTAAGTGATTACTGCATATTTTACTTAGATTTCAAAGAACCCTAAGGAAAAGATTTTTCCTAGGAAATAAATGTCAAAAGAGTAAAGACAAATCCAAATGTATATAATTCATGTAATTTGATTAACAATATAATTGAGTTATACTTGTCACAATGTTAAAATTTCAGTAAATTTGGGAAAAATAAAATGAACTCATACAATCTATGATAAGTAATGTAAATCACCGTATAATATTAAAACTAACCTATTTAACCTAACCAATACAAATTGGTTAACCCTTAAATGTATGACATTTTTAAATTAAAAGAAAAAAAAGTTTTAAAACTAATTTGAGGCGTAGAATCTAAAAAAAAATTATAAAAAAATTTATTAATCAATTTAAAATCTATGGTAAAAATTATTGATTAGTTTGTTTTTAACCTCATAGATAGCTCCACATATTCCATATCGATAAATATAATAGTATAATATCATTTATAAAACGTGTTGCAAATATGCAACAATATGCGTTTTAAAAACATTGAGAAATAAAACACATATATATTTGCACAGGTAACAATATTCAATTTAATAGTATTGTTTTTATTTAAATAGCTACATATTAAAAATAGGTATTAAATGAATTGTTGACATCATGAAAAAAAATACACAGAAAAACCATTTTTTTTTTTTAAAGTTCGACTGTTCTTTTATTCAGAAAATGATAAAATGTTTTTACAATATTAATTATAGTGGTCAATAGAAATAATAAAATTTCAATTACTTTATTTTATGCCATATCAGTTGTCTGGTAAGACGATATGGCGAAACAGGTAAAATTGTTAACATTTCATGTTACACTTCGAAAATACCCGAGTCCACCCCGAAACCGTAATATTGACTGACCCTTGCAGCTAAAATAACAAATAACTATTCCGGAAAGTATTTTTAAAATTAGTCGTAAATAAATGTAAAAACAAAACTGATTGATTTCTTCCTTCTTATATACACAGGATTTTATTTCCCACACGTGGGTCATTCAAAACGTTTGTCATCGAATGCGTTAAACAGATGGACTATTCAACTTTCTTGGAAAAAACATCACAAAATACATCTGTATTCGGAAACCCCTCAACGCTAATATATGTAAGGCTGAAAAACAAATACGTGGACAATAAAGAACTAAAGGAGAGTCGACAGTTAAGAACTACTTGATAAGAATGATATTGAGGGTATATAAATTATCAAAAGACCATTTAAATCAAACACTTTTACCCTTTTATATTAAAAATGTAGCTTGTCAATTGATTGAACTATTAATCATTATGTCAAAATGTACGCGATGTTTAGATTCACACGACTATGATCTTGGAAACAAATCTAATGGGCTGTTAAAATAAAAGCTATCGTGAAGACATCAGACTATTAAGGAGAATAACAAAGGGAAGTTTTTATTGTTTAAACACCCATGCCATATTTAAAAATTCAAAATGGTGAACGCAGGAGTCATTGAATATTTACGATCTCACGGATTTAAAGATGGTATCTAAGAAAAACTATGTTCGTCAACGTAAGTGCATAAGCATATGTATTTTTGTGTAGATACCTACCTATCCCATAATAATAATTATTCCTTGTGGAATGTATAATTAAATATTCAGTGCGGGTGTAGGTTAAATACTACGGGTTATAAAAAGTGTATAATATTAAAATAAATATTAAACTAAAAAATGACCCTATATCATACATTCTTATACATGGGTAGATACTTCAATAATGTTTATTTGTAAAATCTTCATATAATTGTCGAGTTATAATTGTTTTGTGCAGCTTTAAAATAATAATGTAATAATAAAAATTAAATTCATGGATAATTTGACACTTAAATATCGGATTATCATAAATTCATAACATTTCAGCAAAATTGGATTATTCAAATGTTTATAAAAAAAAAAAAAAATTGTGACTCTGTATTTCCGAAATTTTTTCGTTGAAAAAAGATCAACTTATAAGGAACTTTTTAGTTTTCATATAATTCTCAAGAGTTTTTGACAATAATAATTTTATTGACATTTTACAAAAAAAAACTAAGAAAACTTAAAAACTTTAAATGTCTAAAAATAGCACAAAAAAAGTCAAAACCTTTTGAAATTTATATAAAATTTAAAAAATGGTCATATAAATATTCGGTGAAAATTTCAAGTCCCTGCGACAAATATTTTTTGAGTATTGAGTAGGTTGAAAATAAAAATTTGAGGTAGACAAGCATGGTTCAGATTACATCAGTGTTATAAATGGCCAGTTTAGGTAGACACTGCAGGATATATTTTTCGGCTGTTTCACTATTGTTTTTTATTGTTTAACTCGTAGCACACAGATTTTTTTATATCATTATCGTCATCTTTAATTATCTACATATAGATATATAAATACTTAACTTCGTAGTAAATACTCTACTTCATGGCCGAGTTAAATGTTTTAAAAAAAATTTTAACTTTTAAATATAATCAAGATAAAGGTATTATATAGAAATACATAATATATTAGCACCAATTTTAATTTTAGATATTAAAATACATATCAAATAATAATTAAATAAACATACATATTACACACATCATTCATTTTCATAAAGCGGTAAATTTTAAAGTATCGACTTTATTTGCCTATCTAATGAGGTTATATTTTAATTTAATAAAAGAAATTTATAAATTATTACCAATTATCTATTACAATTATTACTATTACATTATTTACTCACTAGGCAACAATTATAATTTAAAAAAAAACATTAATTACTATATAGTAAAATTATCAACAATTTTGGGTACTTTGTCACAAAAATGATAGATGTATTAAAAATATAATATACTTGCTATTCAGTATTGTAGGTAATGGAGTATTTCAATAAGTAGAATTAATGGATGTTATGATAATATACGTATGTAATGTGTAATAATAGGATAAAACATTAATTTAAAGATATTTTTCAAAATATATAAATATTTGAATAGTATACTGTTTTAATTAGCAACATACAAGAGTAAACTTCAATAAAGTTCTTTACTTATTTAAGTATTGTAAAATCATAGGAATGTATAAGAATAAAATTAATCAAAAACATTTGTGTACATTATTCTTAATTGAGATTATACTTAGGTACATAAAAGTAAAAAAAGTGTTATCGATACAATCAGTAATACATAAAATGCAATTAGATTTAGATATGCCTTATTAAATGTACATACAAATCATACATTATTGCTGAATTTACTTACTCTTTTCTTTGAATAAGCATAAACTTTGAAGTCTGATGTTAATCCATAAGCAATTAAACTTATAATTCCAGCCCCAGTAATACCAGCCACTTTTGAATATTGTCGGAATAGATGCGAATCCGTGGAAAATCGACGACCCACTGGAATATTATTGATTTTATGCAGCCTAGTTAACTGCAGACTGTACCTTAATACTTTTGAAGAATTCATAATTTTAGTAAGTTTATTTCTGTTGAAACTTAGATAATGCAATTGATTAACATTTTTTTGATTCAAATACTCAAATTCAGGGCTGACTAGCCAAGTTAAACTAATAAAAAGAAATAGTTAATTTTTTTTAATAATATATTATGCTATAATATAGAAATTTGATAAGAAATTTGATAGCAAATAATGATAAGACTAAGAGCATATTGATTCATTAATTTTTCACTCTAGTTTCCAAGAAAAATTACTAGATAGCGATAGTAGAACGTTAAGTAAATTTACATTCACATAAAATATTTATTAAAATAATATTTACAAGTTTCTTTTCAGTTATTCAATTGAGAAAATTATTACCGACCATAGAGTATCATAATTCTCATTACATTTATGTTAGTAATGGTCATCAATCATCATAAATATAACAGGGCAATGGATTTTCGATGGTTTTAAGAGGAAGATAGGAGCTTAGTATTGTATGTTATAATCCGATTAAATATTTGCTTTTGAAAAATGTCAAATTATGATAAAACTTTAAAAGAGACTATATAAAACTATTCCTATATATAAAAATGTTATAGTAGGAAATAGGTTTGTTTTATAACGAGTATATTGTGATCCTTCAGGATCATTGCATGGGTGTAACTTCAACATTCTTTTTTTTAGGAAGTGGGCCTTTTTCAATTAATATTATTTTTAGCTTATCAATGGCCCAAATAATTAAATAATTTTTATCTATTTACAATACATAGTTAGTATAAATTCAACTATCATAAGTGTATGTGAATTACCTACTGAATAATACAATTTAAAAAATAATAATCGTGAAAACTTAGTTTGTTGTCAGTGAAGATGAAATAGTTGCTACCGTGTTTAAAGTCGAAATAAATAAACAAAACAAATCCGGTTGTTATTGCGTCACAACGCCTACTACTCAGTAAGACAATGGTAGCCTCGGAAGTAGGGATTATAGAATGAATATGATCAGGACGAAAAACGTCGGCTTTCTCAAGTCAATGTTTGTCGTTTCAGTTTTTTCGATTTGTCATCGGATATAGTTGTCCGGAATAATTTGTTATATTTTCTTTATTATAGCATGCATTCGCTGTAGTTTTTCTTATTAAACTGTACTGATTGATTTCGTTTGTTTTAAGAACACTAAACATTTAAATTAAATTGTTATTAATCTTTTTGAATCCAGTTGCATCACAGGTGTATTGTTGCTAACTCCGTTTTGACGTTGGAATTCCAGTGATAGAAATTAATAAATAGAAAATAATTTCTCAAAGTTAAAAAACGTATTCCTTTTTCGTTGTTTTATAATGCTGAGATTTAGCTTTGTCACTGGGAAAAGTTATTTGAATCGGCAATAATTTTTTTTAAATTCCATTGTTTCACGTTTAATTTTTATTAAATAGTCACTTCACTCTAAAAAATATAAAACAAATGGAATCGTTACTGAATATAATATTATGCTATCATAGTTTGATATTATTTAATTGTTAATTAAATAATCAAGTTTTATTTTATTAGAAAAAAATCAACATGAAAAATGCTTGTAGTCCTTTTTTGTTGTACAATTAATTGTCTTGATGCATATTATGTATGTTATAACTATAAAGAGTATAGATTTAAATCTAAATGTTAATTAAATTTATTCGTAGGAGTTTTAAATAATGATTTTCAATCACAAAATTTATTAATTCGTTTCATATATCATATAAAGACATTGATATGGGAGGCATGTAACATTCAGATTTATTTGCCTACGTGCTTCGTGACATGTATGTAAGCAAAATTGTTAAATTTTTCTTTAACAATTACGTAGTTCGACGTAGAAACCGGTGAATACCTAATCCACATGCGTGTACGTATGCCACTACAATCTATGGTGCTGAAGGTAATCCTGTTTTGAGATTGGAAGTTTATTTTCTACATGCCTAAATAGTATAATATCTAGGTGAAATATTAATAAACTATTTAAATATTTAATCCGAGTAGCTTTTAAGAATTTACGCCAGTAATTAATTGTTGAACATTCTCAGAGATGGTTCTACGTTTTTATTATTTCATTATGTCCATGATGTTCACTTCTAAATTCATAGGTTAGTTTTTAGTAGTAAATTCATATTCATATTCGAGTCATTCGTCAGTAACAAAAAACAAACCAAGTATTAACTCGTTTATTTTTTGTTTTTGCATAGTTTTACCTTTGAAATTATTACATTGTATGGTAAAACATTTTATGATGTTTTTCAATTAGAAAGCTCGGCGGTTATTAGTTAACATATACAAGTAATCAATGCGCATATTCAAAATAAATCAAGATGTTAATGCTCAAATCATAAGGTTCAAAAGTTTCTTTGTTCCCCGATAATATTTTACTAATATTTACTATAATTTGGTAACCTTAATTTTTTTCCGATACGACTTCTATTTTTGTTTTTATTAATTTTCCTTTTTTATCACATATTTGGATTAGTCTCAATTTTGCTCCTCTACTACTGAAACAGAGTTGGCAGTGACAAAAAAATGTGAAAATGCACTTCTATTCTTTAAAATGATCAAATTTGCCCTTTCTTTAAAATATGCAAAATTATGTAAAATACAATTTTGTATTTAAATTATTTACTTAACGAAAATAATTTCCATCTTACCTAGAACATTCTACGGGCATTATAAAAAAAATATAATCATAAATATGATATTTTATTGAAAATTGAACACTTACAATATGTATTATTTAAACTAGAAATTGAAATTAGTAAATAATACAAATCTACTCGTTTACGTTTATAATATACTTTTTATTGTAATAATTTATTATTGCTTTCGAGTTAAAAGACACATAGCTTCTAAATTGTTGTGATTTTTATATTCAAATCTTGCGTGTACACTGTACACTGTACATATTTTAAAATATTATGAAAAATTTTTAATTTATTATAAAGGTACAATAATATTTATATTTAAAAATAAATTGTAAGTTACCCACCATTCACATGTTAATTTTTTTAGATTTTAAGCTATTGTACTATTTTAAAATAATACGTTTTTTTTGTTGTATTCTTATGTAGCTACATTTTCAGAAAGAAAGAATGTATTAAAAGTTGTTTGTATACATATTGGTTGTATTTTTAGCTAACATTTGATTGTAAATGTCATCTAATTAGTACTACAGTGAGCCGTGAGGTAATTATTCGAATTTCTTAGTACATAGTATAAAAAAATACTTTCGAAAAGTTACTAAAAATCGGTAACATATCACACATTCACACTGACATTATTTATAGTGAAATCTTTGATTATTTAATTTGTGTACTTACAGAAAATTATTATTACAATCCTAAATGCTATTGAAATATTTATATGTTAACATTTTTGGTAATATTACATGGATAAAAGTGGTTTATTTGATTATGTTTTTATATTTGTAAATCTAATTAAAATGCTCTTTTAAATTTTGTTTGATTTTAAATTTTAACATACATTTTTAAATTTATAATTTCAATTTGCATTAAATATTTCCAGATACATATACACCGCATTAAGTGTCTCGTCTTCTAGAGCCAGCACGAACACATTTTGTTTGCATGTGACACGTGACAGAGTTACCAAGAGCCTCCACGTATAATTTACCATGGGAAAAACATAGGACGGTCAGATCTAAACTTGCAAAATTTGATGTTTGACAAAGGGGCATTATTGATGGTCATTAGAAAGCATTACATTTCTTTTTCAACGAATAAAACAATGATTATTACTATTACTATGTATTATTATTATAACTATTATTATTGTTATTGTTATAATTACTATTATCACTTGTATTACTATTGTTATTATAACTATTAAAATATTTGTAACTTTTATTATTATAACTATTACAATATTTGTAACTATTATTATTATAACTATTAAAATATTTGTAACTATTATTATTATTATTATTACTGTTATTACTTTTGCTATTGAATAAATTACTATCATTACAAATATTATTATGACTATTATTTTTTACCCTTTTTCAACCCCTTTGGAGTTGAATTTCAGAAAATCCTTTCTTCAGGGGTCTCTACTATATGCAACGAAACTATAGATCAATTTTTATACTCAAAGCTCTTACGGTTCCGGCTGGGCAATTTTTTCCAGTTTTACCCTTTTAAACCCCCTTAAGGGTTGGATTTTTGAGACGTACTATAGCTTAAAACCTTCCCCGAGACTTGGCCAATCCGTTAGTGAAAATCGCACTTAAATCCGCCAAGTACTTTGCGAGATATGCGCGTACATAAAAAAAAAAAGGGCTTTATTATTACTATTATTTATTATTACTATTATTTATTATTACTATTATTAATAGTAATAATAATCGAAAAAACAATTCGAAATAATAGTAATAATAAGTAATAGTAATAATCGAAATAGTAATAATAAGTAATAGTAATAATAAATAATAGTAATAATAAAGCCTTTTTTTTGTATGTAAGCGCATATCTCGAAAAGTACTTGGTGGATTTTAGTACGGTTTTCACTAATGGACTTTCCAAGTCTCGGGGAAGGTTTTAAGCTATAGTACGTCTCAAAAATCCAACCCTTAAGGGGGTTTAAAAGGGTAAAACTGGAAAAAATTGCCCAGTGGAAACCGTGGGAGCTTCGAGTATATAATTTGGTCAATAGTTTTGTTTTATATAGTAGAGACCCCTGAAGAAAGGATTTTCCGAAATTCAACCCCAAAAGGGGTTGAAAAGGGTAAAAAATAATAGTCATAATAATAAAAGTAATAATTATTTTATTAGTCATAATAACAAAAGTTATAATAAATAATAGTAATAAAAAATATATAATAATAATAATAATGAAAAAAAAATACAGTTGAACTCTGATTATCCGGACTAATTAATGTTAAGGGTTGTCCGGATAAGCAAATATTCGGATGATAGGCATATGACATATCAAAAGTTATATAATTGTATGAATATAATATTGTATGTATTTATTATTTATATGTATGTTATACAATATGAAATTTGTTACAATAAATAAACAATAAAAACCACTTTTTAACCACCTTAGGCGTCGAATTTTGGATTTGTTCTATAGCTTTAATCCTTCCCCGAGACTTGGTCAATCCATTAGTTAAATCCGTACTAAAATCCACCGAGTACTTTTCGAGTTATGCGCGTACATACATAAGGGTTTCTATTTTTTATATACATATAATAGATTTATATACCTATATTATAATTTATTATCTCATCTAAATATAGGTAGTGATTTATAAGTTACTTAAATTAAATATATTAACAATACGTAAATATGCTAAATATTTAGATATATGAAAACATAATCAGCATAATATAGGTACAATTTACAGACACCAACTACATTATTTATTTTAAGTATGGAACCTAAAATGATTATAGGTATTAGCATTTGAGATATACAGTTTTCTTGATTTTAAAATGTTTACTATTTACTAATAGATTTTCATATACCTAGACATATATTTATTTTCTACGTGAAATCGTTTATACCGTGTAGGTATAAGGTAGTATATTTTATTTAATTGAAAAATATTTTTAAGTGCATAGGTTAAGTGCAATTTAAGATATTTACTTTCATTTGATTATCTGTAAATATAATTATTGAAGCATGAAACTTATTTTACATATGCTCTTGATTAGTTTAATCTAATACTTATGTTGATTAAAATATTCACTTTATCTACCGTCAGTATTTTAATTATTTTCATAATTTTCAATTTTCTGTTCTATCTATAGCTTGTCCGTTGTTCTGTCCTAATTATTTAACCTTTACGTTTATATAAATCAATTAAAAAGTTAATACTTTCAAAAACCTCTGCTCCAATTTTAATAAAGTTAAAATATATTCTTTTAAAATATATTCTATAAAGATTTTTTATCTAAATTAAATAAACATGTGCTTATTTTTTATATTAATTTACCTATTAAAAAAAAATTATCTAACAATTCGTTTATATTTACGCATTTTTTTTCCTGTAAAATATTTTTTCTTTTAGTTTATTGAGATTATTTATTTATTTATAATATTGTAATATTATGTTTTACACGTATCTTTGTTTTTTTGAATTTTCTATACATTTTTTAAATTTGTGTTTGTTTAACATGTTGGATTGACGATTATTTACAAGTCTAATTAAATATATTATGCCCCAATACGATTAAAATATTTTATTAATTTCATTATAAAATAATAGAAATGAACATATAATATTTAGGTATATTTTATTTTGATTTCTTGTTTTAAAATATAATTATTAGAACTCCATTGATTAATACAACTCATAATTCTATACAATAAAAAAATAGTATGTACTTCTAAATTAGTCATTTAATTGATAAAACTAAACATTAATATTAATTAAGTATATATTATTTAAAAGAAATGTACCCGTATGCATATTTTATAAGTGTAAAGGAAAGTCTTATACTTTTATTTACTTACCTACCCATTAAATGTGATAAGAACATTTTTTTGGGAAATATTGACGTAACTAATCACGAACCAAATATTGATAAAAATATACAATGTCAATGAACTTATTTATTGCATATTGTGTTTAAGAGTTTCAAGAAAAATCTGCTCAGATATTGTGTAATTGAATAGAAAACCAAAGTCCAATGATTGTTAAGAAAAAATATCAATAATAATTATAATAATAATAATAAATATACTATTGGAATCTCGAAGCAGCGTAATATTAACGAGTTGAAATGAAGTCGAAGGTTGAAAGTATATTTTGGTATAGTCTATGTAAATATATGTTTTTATGGCGTACTTTCAAGGGAGGAATTATGATGAGTGTAGACTGTAGAGTGTTCCTTTCCCCCGAGTCCGTTTACCTATTATACACGTTTTATTATTATAATAGGTAATGATTAGGATTAAGTTTCAATTTCTATTAAAATAATGTTGATAACTACCACTTTTCCTTGGAAAATGTCAAACATAATATAAAACTCGTTGTTGTAGCACGTGGGTGTGTAGACCGATTTAATATTTTTAATTTCAATATTAATCGCGTGTAGCAATAAGCAAATAAATAACAACAGTAGAATAATAACAGTGTTAATAACGATAGTATAATAATTGATAGGAACTAGGTATACACCTCAGTCGTGGTGTTATACTAAACTAAACTAATTATGAAATATGAATTATGATTTTCATCTGTATTATATAGATACGATAAAACCACATCGCGGCCAGTGAGCGCGCGCGAACTTGATCGGCGGCAGCTGTCTATGGTGGCTCCATCTGTGGGTACGTGCGATCCAGATCACATGCACATGGTCTGGTCGACAAATTGAATACATACCGTCTGGTGGTGGTCCTCTTGATTCGTAATTCCTCGCGCTCGCCATCGCCACTCTCTCGGCCAGTCGCCAACCGCACGTCGCGCAGTTTATTAGAGGGGAAAAAAAGTGATCCGATGTGCAGAGAAGACGACGACGACGACGCGAGGCCGTTCTTCGAAAGCGGAATATAACGAAGCGCCGCCGTGACCTTTTCTCCGCAGAACGTTTATTTCTTTTTTAATTTTTTTTTTTCGCGCACGCGTTCGACCTCTATATATTATTACACAAACACACACACACACACACACACACACACACACATATATATTTATATATTTATATATAGACTAAATCCGCCGGCGTTGTTCGTGTACACGTGATCGTGTTTACGTAAAAATTAAAAAAAAAAAAAAAATTAATAAAAACGGACGACAGTTTTTCGATAGTTTGTTTTCGGTTATCGTTTTTTTGGTATTCGTTTTCGATTTCGAAAAAACCGCCGTGGTCGTCGTTCGCTCGGTGCCGCGATGTTTGTGGCGCGCGCCTTTCCGTCGGTGTAACGACGTCGTCTCGTCTCGTTCTTATAACACCCCGGTGGTATGCGGTCACCGAGCGAGGCGGGCACGGGTGTCCGGCGCGACGGACCCTGCAGCCCGGTATCACCCGGAAATGGTTTAAAGTCATGGTGAAACGGTCGCGCGCGCAGTACTGCACCAGTGGCGGCGGTGCCGATCGGCGCGGTGTTGTAGTGACGTTCGGTGTGTTGGTGCTGTATATTTTGTTGTGCGGTGGTGTCGTGTTGGGTTCGCCGCCAGGGGACTGGTCCCTGAAAGACTCCGTGGCGGCGATAGCCCCCGAACGGAAGCTCGTCGGCGGTGACGGCTGGTTAGCGGAGGACGTGGCCATGGCTGCGGGAACGGCGGCCAGAACTGGCAGGTCGTCGGACGGCCTGTCGCATATCGTGGGCACTGCGAGGAAAATAAAAATGTTCATCAGACACCGGTACCTGCAGCTGTTCCTGGATGGCACGGTGAACAGCACATACAACGATACAAGTGATTACGGTGAGTCGATTTGACTAGATAAATAATAAATTATATAATACTATTATAATAATCATTATGGTATGATACCTGTACCACCTGTTTAATATTATAATACTATACATAACATAATATATTATATCTATTTAACTAATTAATACTGCACGCGCACGTTTGCTATCGGACCCGCGAGCGAATAATCCGTCTCGTCGTCGTAGTGAACACTCGTCGTGTCGGTCGATATTATATTCATATAGGATAACTACCTGCTAGATAGGTATTATTATTATTATTACCTATTTTTTTTTTCACGACGAGAGATGATGAGCGCGATGTAAACGTGGCTATTTGATTCTTGGTTAGAAATCTTAAATTTCCGAAGCCCACACGTTCCCATTAACCGAGATACTTAAGTACTCAAGTTCAATAATAATAATATCGTACGAAATGATCGGTTACGCATGTTATTATCGGAACACCTCGTCGAGGTGCAAATGTTGCACGATATATCAGTCACACGACGTTTCGAGATTATTTATTAATCGGATATAATCACGTTTAATGGGCCTATAATAATAATAACACGGCCTATACGTATCGCGTGGAGGAAACGAATATTCCTGTTTTCGGTACCGACGCCCGAGGTTCCGATCGATATCTTTCAATTTGACAAGTTTCAAACACACCGTGTGTATGTGAATGTATTTTGAGCAGCGCGTTAGAAGCTGTTTTATGTCTAAAACGATTATGTTTTGTTTTTAAATCTTCTGTGATGTTATTATGTACTTATGTACTTGGTAAATCCATTGTAAAAGGTTAAATTCATAACCTATTGGCTATATTATGCAGTAATATACATACTTTATACTGGTATTAATATGAAAATTATAAATTAATTCTTGGGCGTTAATGGTTATTTAATAATATTCGCAGGTATAAATGTATAATTATAATTATATTATATAGAATATTCTTAGTTCATTCAATTTATATTACATAACTGAACGCTCCTCGTGGGTGAAATATAAATAAATATAATATGAAAGAGTAACAAAATATACCTATAACAGAATAATATCAGTGGTGGTAAAACGGGGAGAGGGCGAGGGAGATAGTTCCCTCATGAAATTTTTCGATATTTATACAAAAAAATTAAAAATTTTTCTGGTAATAAAAATAACAAACTTGAAAAATTTTCACCGAATATTATGTCTTTATAATGTCTGTATTATACACTGTGTATATTATTATCAAAGTTCATATATATTATTATTGTTATTAGTTATTTGTACAAAATATACAGTTATATTTTGTTTGATCAAAGTACATGTTAAAAAATTTACCATACCCCCTCCCCCTATGACAAAATCATTTGACCCCCACTGAATAATATAATTCAACAAAATGTATCTTATATAGTAACTATTTAAATTAAATTCAAACAGTATAATATTGTTTGATAAATTTATTATTATTTCAAAACTACAACAACGTACTTATTAATAAATAAGTTGTGTTTTTGTGTAATTGTGTACGACAGTCTGGCGTCGACAAATAATAATGTATGGTTAAACCTTTTTAAAATTCTAACATATATGTTATCAATATTAAAAAATAAAAATATTTTTGTTATTAAGTCAAATTTACAAAGATAAATATTTAATCTAAGTAATTATGAAAAGCTGAATATTGAATATATTGGTCTTTGATCTCGTAGTAGAATTCAATTAATTTCAATTATAACCAATCGTTTTCATAAATATGACTTCATTCTGTTCCAAAATCATCGTTTGTGTCATAAACACGTTCAATTAGATACGAATTTAAAATTAACAATTTTATTTAAACAGTATTTATACAGTATTTATACTGACTTTGTCATAGATTAGAAATATTAGAAAATGATGTATGAAATCTACAATTTTCCTTCTAAAATATAAATTATGTCAAATATTATTTAATTTTTATCTTCTAACTAAAACTTTTTTGATCGTTTCAAGTTCAACTAATGGTATACTAAAATATTTTAAAATTTGTAAATTATTGTATAATAATCTAGAATCTAGATGATACTTTTAGATCTTTCACATATTTCATACGTTATTTTTATACACATTAATAAGTTAATTTTTTCGATTGTTGTATTTTTTAAAACATATTTTAATTGATCAGCAATGGTAAATTTTGAACTTTGGCAAACTTTGTATTTTTCAAATGGTTGACATTTGACACTCGAAAAGCTGGCCACCTACGTCTTCAAGGTCATACTCGGTTTCACCAACAACGACTGTTGCATTATAAACGACAAGATTCATTTGTTAAACCGTTATCGTTTGTGGTTATTTCGGCTATTTTCACCAAAGATAACATTTAATGTGATGATTTCGAAGACAATATAAATTATCAAATTGAAACAGCGAGCGATATATATATATTTATACTTGACTATATTATAATCTCTTGTTGGATTTTTTCGCTCAATTTTGCTAAGATTAGAAACAGTCATCCTTTTATTATTTGTAATAGTGTAAAAAAGAATGGATATTGTCACATTTCTCAAAACTTTTCAATTTGTTAATATAGTTTTGTAATAAAATGAGAGGTTCTTGTTTCACTACTCCGTTCACTATCAACCAAAAAGAATACGAGTACGCATTACGAATTTACATATTTGTGTTACCACCAAAAATCGGTCACCTAATCAATGCTAGGATTTAATATTTTTATTTTCATTTTTATTCTTTATTCTGTTAAATTTTGTCTTTCGTTTTAATTGTTTTTATCTTATTTAAAATATGTATTTGATTAGATATTAAAATAACAAATAATTCAACATTTGTTTGAAGTGTGATATCTTATACTTACATCTTATTTCGCAAATACTAATATTACAGTATTGGTATTTCAAAGAACTAAATAAAATCTAACAAATTTGACTTTTGTTTTTTATCTTGACGATTAAGAATTTCTTTATTTCGTAAAATGCATGAACAGCAGTATAAAATTCAATTTGGATATCAAGGTTAACTAATGCATACATGAATCATTTTTCCCATATAGCCGAATTTCGTAAAAACGTAAAGAGAACCGGCTTCTGTTCATTGTCTTCTGGAATTCCTTTGATTTAGAAGATGATGAAAAGATAATTTGTTAATAAACGAATCTTGAATGAACTACTATCGGCAATAAATCAATTGGACCAGAAGTTGGTTTATTTATACCAGAATAAAATTAAAAAGAACTATTCATTTATTACCAATACATACATTAAATGTTTTTATATTTAAATAAAATAAACTTTTGAAACATAAAAGATATTTTTATATTTAATCGTTGAATATTTAATTAGCTAATCAAATAATTTATTGTTTAGGAATGTCTAAATATTATTTTAACTGTTTATTTGTTACAATTTTAACATTCCAATTTTATTAATTTTATTATTATTTTGTGTAAAAATGATTGCATTTGTAATTTTAGCTATAGTTTATATAATATGAACAAATATACAAATGACTAAAAGTTAACGTTATAAGAATTGCTTTTTGGGCTAAATCATGACATATTTCATGATTTTATTTAAAGAATTACATTTTTGAATAATAATTGATAATTTCTAGTCTCAACAATGACTGACAAAAGATTAAAAGAGTAGTTAAAAAAATTCAACAAATCCGAAGGTATGAACGATAGTAGTGTATGTAAAACATAGGCGTAGCTAAAATTCGTTTTATATAGTGGTATTTAAAAATCCTAGTTTTTTTACATTGCATATAAACTTATCTAAAGTATAACATTATTTTCTCTGTTTATCCTATCATTTTTTTTTTATATATAAATATTATTAAATTTTAATAATTACAGCTAGAAAACAAAGATTTATCAACTTTTTTTTTATTGTATTCTAACATAATTTGACACACAGTAATTTAATATTATTATTGTATTAGTTCATTGCTAATCATCTTAGAAATGTTCATCATTATTTTAATGATATTGATTCATAACATTCAATAAACTAATTTATAAATTTACGTTGTATTTAAAATTGTTTTATGAGGCCAAAATTAATAGATTTTCATAATAATTACAGAATACATAAATAAATTAATAAAAAATGTATAAATTATATCTTTTATAGCTGACTTTTCACTTTTGGTTAATAACATTGGATGAAAAATTAAAAATGTAAGGCAGTTTTAAAAGTCAAGTATAACATACCTAACCTAACCTAACCTAGGTATATATATATCAAAATCACTTTGTTTTTAATATAAAAAGTAAGACAGTTATAAATAATTATTCAACATTTTAGTTGTGAATTGAAATAGGAGGTTATTATTTTAGATTCAAAAGTCTATTTTGATTTAGATACTTTTGAAAATATGTATGTAGTTTATTACATTATCTATAATGATCGATTAGTTTAGTTTTATTTTGTAAATTAAAGATCAGTATTACTGATTCAATGTGAAATGCATTTCAAATTTTTATTTATTGTAATAGTTTATTTTGAATTGTAAACTCATGGGCTTCCACTCAAATCTGTTCAGTAGGGTCCATTATTATATTCGAAGACATAAATGAAAAATAAAATACTTTTTGGTATTAATATACTTAATAAATTAATTATTGTATAATACACAACATTTAAATGTAGGTAAATATATTTTTTATGATTTATGAATGAGAAAAAATTAATCAAATCATTTTTAGGAAACATAAAAACGTAAAAATAAATATCATGTTAATTGTACCAAATTATTATAATTTGGCTACATATTATATTATACTCTCTTGTAGTGGTCATACCTTCAGTGAAGACCTTCAACAAATAATATGAAATCGAGGTCGTATTTTCCAATAATGTTTAGGTAAAATATATTTGTAAAAAAAATATTAATCTAAAATATAGAATTTATGTTGGATATTATACTTTGATTTTGGTTTTTGTGAAGTAAATTTATACATAATATGTTTTTAATATATATTATTTATTGATTTGATTTGATTTGGTCAAATAGATATAAAAATTATACTAGAAAACGGAACAATAATGTACATTGTATAAAATTAATTACGATGACAGGATAAATTAAATGTATGTAATAAAATAGTGTATCTAATTACACTTTGGTGCCTGTACTGACTGACTTAATACTAATTATCGGCATTCGTCAAATGAATACTTTTTTGTCATAAATTACTTAAATGTTTATAATTGTTTTAATTAGTATTAAATATGTATCTTTTTTTGTATTTATTAAATATTTTGTAAATTAAATTATTAGTTTTTATCTTAATTGTTTACATTTTTCCATCAAACATATTTTAATATGTATCTATGAGTTGAAGTAAAAATACAAAAGCTATTCACGCTGTTGTGACTTTGTAGACTACATAATATTAACACTATAACCAGTTTACCAAGAGTAGTAGACATAGAAATATATTTTCTCACATCAACAGTTACACAACTCAACATGCCTATTTCCGATAATCAATAAACTACATGGCACTGTTAAAATAAATATAAAAAAATAAAAATATTTGATTTACCTTCGTAAATTTTTAATTGATATGTAATTTTTCATAGTTACCTACCAACCGAATACTGAAATGTATATTCAATTTGGAATTGTTTTTGATAAATTATATTGAATACTGAACTCTAATTATCCATAATTTTTTTCTTGTAGACAATAAGCATGAATGTAATAATATAATATAATATAATCTATTTAAAATATACGTATTGGCGATTGTTGTTTACAAAAGATATTTCGTATAATTGAAATATTTAGTAAGGAATAAAAAATACGTATTAAGCAATTAAGTCATAAAAACAGTAATAAAAGCAAATTAAAATTAAGTTTATTTTTATTACTTTCTATAATATTTTCATTTATGTATGTATGTACTCGTATTGTAGGTATTTATCATACTCATACTTAAAAAATACAACTTTTTGTATGTAGGCATGTGGTACAATAGAAGATAGTTCCATTATTGATAATTTTTATCCCATAGATATAAATTATTATGAAAATATGTACAATATGAATGGCTGATTTGTTATAATTTTTTTAGTGCTAATCCTCTTTAGCTAGGTTCTCGTAAATATTATAGCTCTGTGTGACCCTTATTGAACTGTCTCGTTATTACTCGGTTCTCATTCATATTTCATTTAAACTTTTAACATTTAAGTCCATTACGCTAATAATGCATTACACGTGTATTATGACCTCTTGAAGTCATGAGATTAAGTTACTATTTACATACATGTATATACGAGTATATATATATACACATGCGAAGACAATAATTTGTAGGTATTTATATTATTTATTATTATTGTTATTATTATTTAATATTATCATATTTCATTAAACGTATTATACTTATTATTTTATAACGTACCTATTAAATTGCTTTGATTTTGATTTCTTAACAATTTAAAAATTTATAGATTTTTTAAAACCTAAAGGATTTAAAAGTAAATAAACTGAATTCATTGAAAATTATGTTAAGCTTTATTTAAACCATTTATTTCTTTTTAATGATTTAATAATTTTTTATTATATAAATCTATTGTTTCTAGAGGTATAAATATTTAATAATAATTACATTGCGTCGTATTGACGTTACATTAATCTTGTATGTTATGGAAGTATGAACTATAAAAGTATATGAGTGCTTTCACATTGACGTGACATTGGAGACGACTCACGTGTATCTACGTTCCCATGAAGAGATGAAAACAGTGAGATAATATAATATAATATACTTAAGACATCTGTGTAGATATAAACGATTATCATTTAATGCGTTTTAATCTCAAACAGACTACAGTAGTTGACTTTTGAGGTTTCAATTCCCTTGGGATTGAATTACTGAAGTTTGACCACTTTTGTCGATACTATTTTATTTTAACGCAAATTAAAGGTTCAAATAAAATATTTAATATTAAAATAAAAATAAATTCCAACTTTTTTCGCATTTTACGTACATTATAATTTATGATTCTAATGAATGTAATGTTATTACTTTATTAGTTTCACAATACGATCAATAATTCTAATGAATAAAGAAAATTCTTTTTATTAAAATAGCTCAATAATCAATTGAAATCATTAAAAGGTAGGCAACTTTTAATAGTTAATTAACTGTACCATAATGGACTTAAGTTTTTATTGAAGTATTAATACATTTTTTATATTTACATGGTACGGTCTAAGAAATAGAATAATTATTGAAAAATCATTTTGGATGTAATTTAGTGTTTATTATGCACCATATAGCTTCGGGGGTATTTCAAGGTGTGGGACCACTTGTTAAACAGTTTCATTTTCTCTTTTCTTATTCTAAACAGCCAAGAAGAAGAGTATCTATTATAATATATTATTGTCGAGTTTTATTTTTATATTACTTATATATTACTATCTTTGGACCACCAGATAGCCGCGAAAACGTATCTTCTAAATTGTTTTATTTGAATTAAAATGTGTAAATTGAATAATTTTGAATTCCATTAACTCCAAATCATCTACTCATGAATGAGTTATTGAAACGTTTGTTTATATTTTCAAAAACCAGTTTATTTTAGTGATAGGCACCTATTCTTACTGAAAATATCAAACTACATAGGGTAATATTTTTTATACTAACACCTGGCGTGTATTGTAATACATTTGAGTTCATCTTGAGACTAATTAAATAACAATAATTCATTATTGTAAATCATTTGTAAAAGGTGTAAAATATAATCCATTTACACAGCCATATTAGAGGAATATATTAAAAAATATATGATTTAAATTTCAAACTCATGTTCTCATCTACATGTTTTAACTTACAATCTGTTTTATGTTATTTTGACAATGCCAAATTCGAGGTTAGGGGATAAAAATCTCGTTCTTTTAGATTTTATGTCACTGAATATAGTGTCTTTTTACTTGTTGATAAATGCAGTTGTTGTTACTTATTTTAAATAGTGAATTATAATCGCAGAGCCAACATTAAATAGTTATATAATATTAAACTTAACATATTTAGAATGTTGTATATATTTCATTTCAAATCGAATGACACGAAAGTGATAAATATAGTATATATTGGCATACATTCAAAGACAGAAGTAGGTATGTAATTGATGTCTAAAATTATCTCGATACCTTTGTCAAACAAAGAGTGGGATTACTTAAGTATATAAATTGTTAAACTTTCCAGAATCTACCTAGTTATAATTTATTTTTAATTATTTGTAAATTTTGAACTTTGAATTAATACACAGAGAAATACACACACGCGCGCGCGCGTCAAATGTTTATCGGCTTTTAACATTTTTAAAACACCAATTACGTTGTATTGATACGGAATTCGGTTGTTTTGTCATTTCCAAGATTATGTCTCGTAGAATAAAATTCCGAAACTGTTGTTTGGGTGAATAATTCGAACTATTTAGACTCAAGGGACAGCGCCACCGGGATATTTATCGTGCTCACTGTTCATTTTTACCGGTCCGACTACACAATAGAGACTAAAAAGCGTTTGTAAATAACTGCAGAGGCGTATTAACTCACAGAAGTAGCCCGGAACCACACACATACTTGTAGGTATGTGAGTTTAGACAAAAAATATAGATATGTATGTTCGGAATTTCATTTGCCTCCCTACTGATTTCTTACGAATCTCAGTACTTAAAGTGTTATGTATTTTTTTGTTTAAAACTTGACCAACAAGTTCGGAACTCACTTTGTCATGTGCCGTGAGAATACCATGTATTTACTTCAATAAATACTACGTATGAAATAGTTCTACAATACATATTATATGAAGTACAAATCGTGTTACTTACATGAATAAAATTCACTTATTATTCATTCGTATAGTTTATGTGTTATATAATTTTGTTAATTCATGTAAATATAAAAAACGGTGCTTTGAAATGAAGTTAATAGATTTCATAACTAGCAAAATAAATAACTGTATCATAAGATATTTTAATTTTATAAAAAAAAACCTACCATACCAATCTATTAAAACTAACAAAGTTCTTTTTCATTTTTTCTTTCAAATATTTTAAAATCATATACACGATTCACTATCTCATTTTACTTTTATCTAATATACAATATACTTTATGTACTCATACTTGGCCATTATTGAAGAAGTTTTTCTACTATATTAAGGAATTATAACTACCTAATACTTATTATATAATTATACTAATAAATAATTTATAATGAAATACATTTTTATAACTTTATACTATTTTTATTAAGATTATTAAAATATTTTTCTTAGAGTTTAATAATCAAAACAATTAGAGTTTACATTCCAAATTATATTATTGTAAAACTATATATTACAAAAAACCTACATAGTTATCAGCTATTTATAGTATATTATTGAAACTGTAGCTATAGTGGTTACATTTAACGTAAATTATTTTGTACTGACGAATTAAAAAAAAAACCATAGGTCATTATATCAATATGACGAGTCTACGCTATCGTTAGTTATCGATGCGTATTACGAGTACCAGTGCATGCATTGACTTTACGTGGGACTAGGCGAGAAAAATTCCTAATGGCCGATGGAGCGGGCACGCGTCTCCCAAATTTGGTAATAACCGGTCAAGTTTGGTAAACGAGTCGAAATAAACGGTTGAATCTCAAGGGAATCGATCAAACTACAAACCGTAGTTTCTAGTCAGTTTACCGATTGTATCAAATTATAAAAAATAAGACAAACCCAACGATATATCATCGACCAGTACTTGATAGACACAATAGAATCAAATTTGTACTCGTTTAAAGTCAAGAATTTGTATTGTTACACTTTGACACGTTATATGACTAAACTGGTTATATAATCTTGATCCATCGATTTGAAACTGAAAATCAATCAATACAGGAAATACGTATAATAATTGTTTTATATCCTTAAATTAATTTCACTAAAAACTAAGTCTGAAATTAAATTAATAAAAACTACTAGTCGCTCTAACTTTATAGTGATTAAATTTATTAATCCTACTTGGATTATTTTAGGATTAATTATGTTTTTTGTAAACAAACTTATCCACATCATTTATTTTTCGTTGTAACTTGTAAAATCATGTGAATTTTTATATGTGCAATTGTTTAAAAAAAAAAACATTTCGCAGGAGTAGGTTGCATCTAAATACCATTAATTCGAAACAAGTATAGTCATTTACTTTAATCAATTCATTAAAAGTTATGTATTACTGTGTGATTTAATATAAGTTTTAAGGCCTAATCAACGAGATATGTTCTCCTTATTGATGCACTCGCATAAATGAATTAGTCCGATTTATGAGTCGATCAGGTTAGGTCATCGCGTAAATACTTTCGTATATATACTATTAAATTAGTATCACTGTATCAGTTAAAAGTATTTAAAAATAAGTGTTAAAATATATGTAAATGTCCTATGGACGTGTGATATTCCCAACATTTACCACAGTCAGGAAATAATTACAAAACTGTTACATTTAAAAACTGATATGGAACGCAGTATAAAACCTAGAATTTGAATTCGGTACATAGTTAAAATATAAGGTGTGCGTCAATTTAATTTTTAGAACAAGGTTTATTATTATAATAAAGTTTATAGCACAGAAGTTGTTTTATTTTTATTAAGAGCTCCGTAAACCGTACTGAACAGTAAAATAATATGTGTTACTTCGTTTTTAATAGTTTCACAAGTCGAAAACTTTATAATTTAGTCGATAGAATGCATTTAATGATATGTATAGAAAGTAATAGAATTTTTGATTTTGCACTTTAAATACCTAACTGTGAAGTGACTGTATGTATAGTCTGTGTATGATACATATGTATGTAATGGTCTATGTCTTCAATTATTTCTTTAAATGCTATTATAAAGTTATTAGTTGTTGTCTAGATGAAAATTTACCTGTGGTAGTCAGTTTCATTCATTTATTGACAATTTTATGGCTCATGCAAATTCCAGTTTGGCAGTAGTTTTTTCAAATGACACGACTCTCGACATTGCTAAAAACACTGATTGGCTGGAAGCAATGGCCACACCTGATTTTGTGTAACATTCTTGTAACGTATATCCGTCAGCTATTTATCAATAATAACATGATGATTTATGCGAAACTAAGTTTTTAAAAGATAGGTATTGAAGACGGGTAGAGAAGTTAAACAGGTTCGAGGTGCTAACGTTGATATGCAGAAATCCATGGGCTATAATATGTCGACAAAATAAAAAAGAATTATTGAACGGAACATCTCCGACGTCGTTGTCGTAGTCGGATTTCAATTTTTACCAGTAGCAACGATACAACCAGTTTTGTGGACTACAACAATCTAATTAAGACTGGCCATGTTTTTATATAACACACATGCATACGCGAGCGCGCGCTCACGTACACACTTGCACACTAACATGTTTAATCTGAGTCACAAATTGTCCAAATTGTATTTTTTTAGCCTCATTGTCTGAGTTTACCGACAGATCAATACTGAAATGAATAATTATTTTGTGGATTTATGTTAAAACATGAAAAATTATGGCTATATAGTTATATTTTACATCTTAGTCTTAAAAATTATATTTTTTATAATGAATTTGAGAATATTATACACTAATTCAATTTTAGTGTATTGAGTGCTTTTTTTTCAATAATCCGTATTATGAAGCATACGCTCAATAATCATCATCTACCTTTGTATAATCCTATAAATATAAAAATTAGTTAATACATTTATTTTTTAGACTTTAGCATTATGAATTTAATGTGTTTGTAGAATGAAATGGAATTATTTTTGCAATCTGTCATCGATAGTATTCAATGAAAAGAAATAGTGTATTCAATGAACGATGGTATTGTTATGTTATTCGTATCAGTTTTTTTATTATCGTAACGTGTAGATTTTTTGTGTTGGAAACTTCATTTTGTTCCTCAACTTTGGTTAAAAAGAAATTAAGACTCAGAGACAATTCATTGGTTAACAATACGTTTGTCGGGCGGTGCCTTTGTGTTTACAAAAGGTCATATCGCATTTCACAGGTTCCAGTCAGCTGTCTAATGCGTGAAACCTTTTTGAACGTATACAAATCTGTTGCTCGTAAATATTTTTCTCGAAATACGATATTCTACATCAATGATCGAATTCTCTTTCATTGATCTATTTGGCAGTCATTTAAAAATGCCAATGATCACATTCGTTCGAAGAAGCCAATAAAAATCCCATTAAAATAATAGATTTTGATTCAATAATGGTTTTTTGTCAATTAAATAGCAAAATGCCTATTAATAGAATAATAAACATAGCTTAAGAATTGCCAAATATTTATCACGTGGCTCAAATTTGCGATTTTCTTTATGTGGACATATTATATTTATGTACTAGATATATGTATTAGTATTCCAAATAATTTTCGATTCTATTTTTATATGTAATTCAACTAACGCTTGGTTCATGATAACAAAATATAAAAATGTTTTAAAAATTCAACATTCACTTGTCTTTGATTTGTGTCATTTTTTCAACGATTAAAATGTGCAATGGTGACATCTTTACTAGTGATACGATTTAAATACTAAAAAGTTATTCTGTAAAAATCAAGAATGCATTTTTATCAATCATTATATATTTGTAATGTAATTTTCATCACTATAGATTTTTATAAATATAAATATTATAAAGCTTAGCTAAAATTAAGTATAATTTCGAAATATTATTCGTCTATAACGTATTTATATTGGTATTTAACCTATTTTATAATTTCCGTGTGTAGATGTAATATAGTCTAGGCTAATAACTATGAAAACAGATAGTGTTATCGGTTTGCCAAAAATTGCAATGAGTTCAATGTTCTTTAAGAAATGTGTTCTATACATTTTATATATCATCTGTCTAATCAAAATAGATTGTTTTATATTAGAGACGTATTTTAACATTGCGTAGGTATTAAATATCAAATATGGTAGGCAACTTAGATAATATGTATAGGTACTTATGTATATACAATTATATTTATATTATTTTATGATACTGTTTTTATTCTGAATTTGGGTTTAAATAAAATATGTCTCATGAAATCATGTATGTATGTAAATATTTGTGGAGTTTTTTACTTTAAAAACTAATATATTTGTGCAAAATAACAATGAAAATAAATTAATGTTTTAATTCAAATTTGGTTACTGTATTTAATTAATATTGATTTTAATTATGTGATATTTGAGACGTTATGAAGTATTTTGTTCCTAAGTAGTCATCAGATTAATTTGATAATATAATTATATTTATTACTTAAGTAATGTACATATATGCAATAATTGATGTGTATGATAAAATAGAAAACCACTCTATTTGTGAGATTCATTATTTTTTATTTTAAAAGAAGAGAATTCGAAACTTTAAATCTTTTGCTATGAAAAATAAAACTAGGCACATAATATTAAAAACTAAAAATTAAATATTTTGTTTGAATATTGGAAATTATGATATATTATTTATAATATACAGTGCTTCTTTGATATAAAAAGGATGTATTTATACATTCACTACTTAATACATACAGATAATTAATTAATTATCTCAACCTGATGACCTTAGATTAAAATACGATTTGCTGTGATAGCAGCAAAACGATTAAGCTATTAAACAATTAATAATAAACATTTTGGAAAAATTTCAAATTTTGAACTTTTTTAATTCGCGTGTGTGCCATACTATTTGATTTTTTTAATAGCAACCTTAATTTTTATTACCAGTTATGAGTAAATAATTTATTATTTTAAGTCATTTTGAATCATTAACCATAATCCTAAACATAAAATTGACTAAATTATAATTATTTTAAATTTTAAAATAATTCAATTTTTTCAAAAGCATATCACACTTGTTGAGTAATTTTTTCACGGATTTAGAACTTATTTTCTCGATATAAAATGATAATTACTTTGAAATATTTTATTTATTACTGGGTTATTCACTTTATTTTCGTTAATTTTAAAAAGTCACTCAACAAGTAACAAAATATTCACTGTGATATAGAAATTCTTAGAGGACATCACAAAACTATGTTTAACATTTTGTTATTTGAAAATCGAGTAACTTCTATTATAACGTTCTAAATGCATAGTCTTTTAAGCTCAGGCTCATAAACAAGTTTTTTTTAGCGTTTTGAAAGCAAGAGTAAATCAACTAATAAAAGAAGGGGTCGTTTTTTATTTGTTTATTTTTAATTTTTTTTTTTGAACGTTTATTATTCAGATGGCATCTAAATGGACCATGTTTAAACTCCGATTGTTTAAGTGGATGGTTAAAAAAAACTTCTTGCTTAATTGCATATTTATTGCCTATATAGAACGCCGAGTCAAAAAAATACCAAGTCCTCACTCAATTTGAAAATTAGATTGGAAAAAATGAAATAAGATTCATAAAATTACCTAAAATGATTGTATATGTATAAGATAATATTACTAAGATATATATTTAATACACGTTTAATAAAAAATAGATCCTACGTTCCTTCAACGCAATTAATGGAAACTGAACTTGTTGTTTTCAATAACAATATAGTCAATATAGTTCACAGTGATTCCTTAAATTAAAATAAATCATGTATATTAAATTGTTAATTGGCTTTATATTATTTTAAATAATATTAAACATTGGATATTTATTTTTAAAAATAATATTGAATATAATTAAGTTTATTAATTGTACGATAAGTAATCAATTTTGAAATGTCTACGAGTTTTGTTTGAGTTTTATAAAAATTTTATGTTCTGAAATACGTCAATGTAAATACCAATATTGACAATCGTTTAACAAGTGTTTTTGAACTAAATTTAGTGATATTTGAGTAGTTATTGGAATGATTACTATTTACTGTATATTTTATATATAATATTATTCTATTTATTTACATTTTATAAGTACATTTTTGCCCATGTATATTTAATATTTTAATACTGGTAAAATATTTATTATTTTAAAATATAAATGTGTGTTATTAACATATCATACAAAAATAAGTTCGACGATGGAGTAAAAAAAAAATTGCACACTGATTTCATCTAATGTTAGTTCATTTAACTTATTAACGGGTTTTTAAATTTAAACCATAACGTTTATTTCTTTGGGTCAGTTTTATTCAGCTTCTGTATTAATACCAACATCCATGGCATACATCATATCAAAACGAAGTCGTTTATATTTATGGCTTTCATTTGTTAAAAGCGGTTACACTTACGTTATATATTAATAAGTGGCCACTCTCGGCGTGTGATGGTAACAATAACTTAGACGGATTCGTTTTACTATTTATTCCTTTCTTCCTTCTCTTTATTCACTACCTACCCCAATTATGTTGTCCTAATGTATAAAAACATTCTTAATATACAAGACTTACACGTGTACTCGCAATAGGATTACACTCGGCTTTATTATTATTTTATTACAAACACTCCGGCAACTGGTTAAAGACTCGGTAAAATGATGATTCAAACGCACATACTGCGTACTTTATATCTACATATTATTATCTTTTATACACACTGTATAAGAAATAAGAACATACAAATACTATATTTCTATATACACACGCGTGCGCGCTCGCGGTCATCGTGGACTTGGATGGACCAAGGGACCCGATACACTACGATTATAATTATGAAACGGACCGTAGTCCTTAGCAAACCTATTAAAAAAAAATAAAAAAATACGGGTTCGTGTAAAGTAATTTGTTCGTAAAGATTAATGTTTTTTTAGGGGATAGGTATACCTCGTTATGACTTCATTTAAATGTGATCATAAATCATGCGTATATACAAGTAGGATCTCTATAAAGGAAGACTAACTGAGTTTTACTTACTTGAATAAATTATATCAGAATAAAAATATAAAATCATTTCAGAATACATTCTTGACGCGTTTACAAAATGTAGATATCCATGTATTAACAAGGTTTTAGATGTATAAACATACATCGTGTACACTTACAATATAAATATAATTTGTCATTGAGTGATTTAATTTTAAAATGTTTCATTTAGATATTATCTATTTGCAGAATGTTAAATAATTTGATTTCATATTGATGACTACAGATTATAGAATGATTTTTCGTAAAAATAATTCATTATTACAAAATGTATACAACACTCACACTACTCAGAATCTAAATTTCTATACATATATCTGATTCTAAGTTCCTATATCTTTTTGAAAAGTATGCGTATTTTTTCGTAATGATATTATTTTATTTGCACCTATTCAATTTATGGAGTTTGCCAAACTTTAAATGTAAAAAGTATTCTTCTAATCTTACGTAAGATTATGGAGTCATTTAATTAATATTAAAAATGATTAATTTTTAAATTACTTTTTTAATTTCAATAATTAGAATGTGATAATATGTTGCACTGTAAAATAATAATTGTAATATTCGACTAATACTAAATGATCATATATGACTTCTAAGATTAAGTTTGAGTAGGATTTAATTCTAACCTGAGAATAAATAATATTAAAAATGTCTGATAAGTAATAATTATTACTATTACATATTGTAACTCAATTAATGTGTGTGTATAGATAATGCACTCGTATAATACATATTTACCGACATATAATGTCAATGGTTGGGTATTATCTATACAATTCCGTGGCATTTTCTTGAATCAAAAAAAATTATAAATCTCATCAAATAATTTCTAAAAACCATATTTATAAAATATTATATAAAATGGTTTATGTTTTTAAAACTAATCTAGGATTAGGTTAGGTTAGATTTCCTTAAATTGAAGCAAAATAAGGCATTTAATTTTAAGAAAAATTAAATTGTATCAAGCGGCAATAGTCGAGAGTTGTAAGATTTGAATTTAATTGTTAATTTGTATTTTATTATTATTATTTTCAATTATTGTTTTTTTTGAAAAAAATAGTAATACATGCGTGACTGTTATTTTCATTGTTTGTTTTTAGAATTGTTTGTAATAATAATTGTAATGAATTTGAACGAAATGTTATTTTATTTATTATTTATTTCATTTTAACTAATATTCTGTTTTTATAGTATGGTTATACTGGTTATAACTAAAAAAAAAAAATATACAACAGTGAATTGTAATATATAAGTATTTAAAAATAATGAAATAATAATTATAATGGAATATTTAAATTTTGATTCAAAAATATTAAGTAAAAGACAATAAATACATTTTTGATTTTGTGATCCATGACTGACTAAAATAACAAAAGTTAGATTGCGAGTAGGTATAAAATGTAAGCTCTTGAATAATGAGACATACACATGATACAGCAAATACCTATAATGAACTGAAGTTTTGGATGTTATCTAAGTTTCATTTTAGGTTGTCGATAATTAAAAAAAATAAACAATTCTAAGGCTTACAAATATAACATAAAATTAAAAATTTTTAAGATGTGATAATATTATTTTTCTTAAAGTATTTACTTGATTTGCTTAACTAAACCACTTTTACAATTTTCTTATTTAACTCTATTGACTTAGGTAAACGATAAATACCTTAATCCTCCCACTTCATTGTTTTATATTTATAATAGTTATAGTGACATTGCTAAACGTTTAGTCGTTTGTCATCGACCTTAGTAGTTAAACCTACATACATCAAACAGCTATTTCGTCTTATTTAAAGTCTCTGCGGAGGTGGTTTGGTAAGTTATGACTTTTTTTTATCAAAAGTCAGTTAGTTTTAGCATTTTATATAAAGTGACTTGATATGCTTATAAATATGAAAATATTTGATAAATAATTGCTATCCAGTTCACTGCCTAAAATATTACGAAAATGTATAAAACGCCTACATATTAACATTGAAATAAATCACATTGTTGGCAACATAATTTATATAAGTATAGGCTGTATTATTAAATATATAGACGAAAATTAGGTTGAATTATTAGGGCTAATAGTTTTCTCATTACCGTGGTAAATAAATTCTGACACACGACATAAAAACAATGGTTTTTAGGCTATACTAAAATCCATATTATAACTAGTAGCTGTATTATAATTTATAGCCATTAATTTTATAATTATGTGCAAAAGAATAAATTCACTTGTATTTCATCAAACGTCAAAAACCAGTTAAAATATTAAAACTAGGCAGAACAGAACAAATTTCAGTCTTTATAAAGACAATAGTTTAAACTTAAAGGGAAGGATAATCCTTTTTATTCTAATGTATATTGTGGGTGATTAATATTAATGAATTTATTTTTAAATGTTAAATCACTATAACATTGTAGTATTTTAGTAAAATGATTCTAAGTAAAGGAAGATGGGTAGATCAGTTTCTATTTTTAAATCTTTGAAATATTCGATCGAAAAAATCAACTTTATTAAACGATAGATATATTATGTCTATTGAATGGTCGTTTGAAGCAACGGCAGCTGTAAAATGTGTAGTGTTTAAAATCAAAAAAATACCCTTAGTTTAGTGCAGTGGCGTTTATTGGTTAAAGACCGAATCGTAAATTTCCCAGGAAATCAATTTTTATTTGAGCATCAAAGACATAATACGAGTATATCACACGGTTACGAGTAAGTATACAAAATTCAATGCAAAATCTCGTACACGTGGTGTGTGCGTGTGTGACCGAAAACCAGTATATGCACCGAAAATGCCCGTCGACTTCAAGGTCCCCTTCAGTATTTAATGTTATGCTCGTATTAAAACTAGTGTTGCGACTCGATTGTGGGGACCCCCTTTAGCGCCAAGCACGCGCACTAACACATATACACGTCACACACACGCGCACGATTATACATTAAAACATCTATATTATACGTATGTGTTCATATATATATATATATATCATTCGAATGTGACAAATTATCCGCATAATAACACTGCGGGAATCGCGCGTGTCCGATTTTTATTATATTGTGGAAATAATAATAACGTAGGAAAACACACTAAAATATGGCAATCAGTTTATTATGGCCGAGTCGTTTAGATTTTAACAATAACGTATACATATAATGTATAATATAGGTATATCTTTACTACATTATTTATTATAATAAATTATTACTTTTTTTCTATTACAAAAACATTCCGAAACCCTGCGGACTCAATGGAGCGCTTTGTAGTTATAGCAGGGCTGCTGTAGTTCCACTAGACTTTTATAGCCGCCGTCAACTGATAATTTATCGTTGAACCCCGGGTGCTAAACCCCGCGTGGATGCTTGACAATCTGCATGACGCTCATTGAGATATATTGTTGTGATACTTTTTATTTGGACGTGTTTCGGCGGGCTCTTTAAAAAGGCATTATTACGCATATAATGTCGAGGTATATAAATTAAAACGTTGGATTCACTATTATTTTTGTTTATTTTATTACAAAAAAAATATTTACAATATGCGTAACACGCACATTTTACTGGATAAAATACATGTATTACTTATATGCAAGTTACAAAAAAAAGATTAAATAACAGAATAGTGAGACCTTCTAGTAACATTGGAACTCTTGTAATCCTTTTAAGACATAATTATTGTACAGAAATCTTATCTTAGTACAGATTCTGTAAAAAGGAATTAGTTGTATACATAAGTCCTTGCTGTACCTAACCTGTCCAATAAGTTCATTCAGAATAAAACGTTACGAATGTTATTGCACAATAATGATCTCAATGTTCATTATAATCATAATTACGTATTATTTTTTTATAAGTTATAACCAAAAATATACTTATTATTAACTTAAAATAGTTTAATTTTCATAGTAAAATTTAGCTATAACAACATAATACATACCTATCAACTAATAATTTCAAGAAATAATATAAACTATATTTCTTAAATTTCTTTTTTTTTCTTCTTTAAAGAATTCATTTGAAAAAATTAAAACGTATTAAGTCATTTTACATTTTCTTTTTCTTTTTTTTTTTTCTCGAGAGAATGCTCGTGCAATAACTACTCATAATATTAACGTTTAGATTCAAATGCATTTAGTTAAGTAATGAAGGTTTGAATTATATTACTATTTCTATTATTTAATATACTACTTCACCCTTTAAAATATTAAAATTATTTTCAACTATTAAGCATTATTTAAAATATTTTGATAAAGATTAATAACATTTTTATACTTGGAACAATATTGTAATATCTAATTAGGTATGGTCCAAAATGTTATATAAGTGAAAAATATATTTAAATTCTAAAAAAAAACCAAATAAGATTGTTTTTGATAGCTATTTGATAATAATATTGTATTTTTTAAACGTTTATAGTAATTGAGACCTAGACATAATTCTCCGAAATAATGATAATTATGTTAAATTATTTATAAATCATTATAAAAAAATTAGTTATAATAATAATCGAACACATTTAATTTCATCCATTATTAAATGGTGTGTTGTGTGTAATTAAATGTATTCGCCAAAACCGTAAACATTTATTCAAAGTAATAACATATAATATACTCGTATATTTATAAAAATCAATTATACTTCACTAATAAATGTTATACTATATATTAATATCATAAAATAGAACTTCATAAATTATAAGTTATCACTTTAAATACGTACGTATATAAATATAATTAAAAACATTTTATTAATATGATAGTAAATCACATTTTACATGCAATAATTATTTAAAATATCTAGACAATATCAAACAATTTCATATTGGTGTAATCATAATGTTATATTATTGAAATATATGTTTTATTATTGTTTACTTATATTAATATAAATTATTTATCGTATGGCAATAATATAAAATATTAAGAATTAGCACCTTGGTGATGGTATTCGTTATGCTATTTTAATTGTTTCTTTTTGTAAGAATTTCAACATTTAAAATAGCATATGCAGGGAGGGCACAAATAAAATTAATTATTCGAAAAGCTATATTTTTAAAAAAAAAGTTGATATTAATTTTCACTTAAATATTTGTTTAATCAATTAAGTGTTGTCTTAGTATTAAATGAAAGAAATATTTGTAATGATAATCAATACTAAACTACAAATTGTAAACCCAATAAGACCGTTCTGTTAAAATAAAATGTTAAATATTCGTTGACCATTTTACTAAGTCGTTTCCACAAACAATCTACCAAGTCGAAGTAGGTGTTACAGATATATAGTATAGTATACCTACGTGTTTATCAATTAAAGAATAATTTATTCATCATTTGCTTAATATAAGAACGCACGTGCAAATGCATACATATATAGTGTACAAATCGATTGGAGCCTGTTCGCACTGGGCCAGACAACTATTAGCATATAAGATTTATGATCAAAACGAAATGATAAACGCGTTGGATTATGAAGCCGAAAGGTTGAAGGAATTGGGAAAAAGAAAAACATGTCTTGCCGAATATAATGTAAATCATTCGTTTTGAAAATGCCACGGTTCATTAGTATTCTCAGACGTCTGACTCGTTGCGAGTACAGAACTGTGGGCACAACGGAACACAATGTGTATGTATTGTAACGTATATTAAGAACTGAACGTGTAAGTTTCCTGTACGTGAAGACGAGAGATGACCCGGGCCCAAACATTGTGTATAATTCAACGAAGAGGAAAAATAAATTATTAAAGATTAATGGCGTAAAACGAAACCGAGACTATATTATTATTATATTCATTGGACAGATCACGCGCCGTCACTACTGTATGCATGTGTGTGTATTTGTGTTTTTCTTTGAATACGCTCTCCGGACCGTCTCATCTCTTGGGATTCGATTGGCCGCGTGTTTAGTCTCGTGCAACCGTCGCCGGACAATGCTCATGTTCAACGCCATTGACATATCTATGAACCTCCCTAACGTGAACAGATTTGTCTCTTTGACAACAATGAAAACTCCTGTTTTCCGGCGAAATCCCCAGAGGAGAAAAGGTGTCTTTTTTGCATTACAATAATATTACACAAGCGTATCCACACAACTACAATGACTAGCAAACAATATTTCGATGTAACGGCTGTCACATTTTCTTACGTGGTTATCTACTTGTGAGGTCGTCCCCTATTTCAGTTTATATTCATCTTGTTACAGTCTTCTTCTCCGTGTCGCCTCAGGTTCTCGGATATCTGAAAACGGGCGCAATTATGCGTTCTTATCGCTGTCAAAACTTCATCTTTTTTTTAACTAGCCGGCTATTTTCTCCCTACAAGTTACAGTTATACACGGCTATGTTTTTATTCATTTAGTTAATCTTGACTTCAAGTCTTGAAAACTTGTTATGTAAACTGATTATAGTTTTAATACAGTCGTATTAGATTCTGTGAATTTAGTAAATATAATTTCTGGGGTTTGATAACTCATGACATTATAAATTAAAACAAATAACATTTAGACCACTTAACGATTTAGTACATTTTTTATTATTATTATAAATTATTTTTTTAGTATTTTTATGGTAAATTTTATTTTTAATTTGAATAACATGTGTGTAAAGTGATGATTATTTAAAATACTTTTACATTTTACGTACAATTTAAACGTAAATTAATAGATAATTTCAGAATTTTAGTGGAATGTGTTATTTAAATATTATTTATACTTTCTAATCAAAATATAAACTCTAATTATAAATACAAATTCAAAAGTGAGTTTAGTTTTAGTACTTATTTATACGTATATTAGAGTTATTTTTATGTGATCTAATATTTTTAAAATATAAAAAAGCTGCACCTATGTTCTTTAATTGTGTCTGGTTTCGACATTTGGTGAAACTGTAGGAAAATTATAGGCAATATAATTTGTGCATAATATAATATAATGTAGTCATTACCTTGAATTTTTTTATTTCAATACTATTCTAATATATAGAAATCCTTAATTATTTATAAAATACATCTATGTTTAATGTATTTTCAGTTTTATAGGTATCTAAACCCATATTAATGAATAATAAATGTCGGTGTTTTTATTAAATTCGCCTTAATGCAAATGTGTTATAATCTCAAATATGCCGCAACTAAATCCAGAAATTTAACTGTAGTGTGTCATCGTGAGTTAAATAATATCGTTTTTATAGATTTATAATTCATGTACTTATAAGTGTTCGACCTCACACGAGACTGGATTCAACTCCCATTCATTTAATACACGTGTTATGATAGACTAGGAGAATAGAGGCGGTCAAAATATATATATATAAATGGTATTAAAGATAAATTTACATATTATAATATCATGTTTAAACGTTGTATATGTAGCCAGATAACTGGACACATCTTCATCGTGTTGGTATCTATGCACACTGGGGACAGAAATAATTTGTTTGTGGACGAAAAACGGCCAATACCTATGTTCTGAAGCGTATTTCTTTCACGTAATTCTAACTACTATATATTTTATAACTACAATTGGAAATATTTTGTCACCAACCACAAGGTTATAATGCACGACACGAACATAACTTAATAATGGACATGCATAAGATCGGAAGAACCGCGAATGTTGGTCAAACCGGTTCAAGATTGTTCAATTGAGTTGTCGTTGTCGTGTAGAAATGTTCGAAATAGGCCTGATAGTGATTATGTTTTAATGTTTAATGAAACGGAAGTAACTTAAATATATCGCCTACAACATAAATGTTGAGTCACAAATCATTTTTGTGGAATTAATTTATTCAAATTTCGATATGTTGTACTTTTATATTAGTTACGTTTTATGTGATATACAATTCTATATAAATATGATAACATATTATATGTATAAAGTGCAATTAAATATTATAATTTGTTTGAACAAAGAGAGAAAAATAGTAACAATTTCATCATATAAATAAATAAAATTGTTATTGTTTTACTTTACACTTTGTCCTTTGATTTGCAAAATTACCGAGCTCTAAACATCATTTGTATTTTAAAATATTAACACACTGTCTATTTTATTAAAATATCTATCGATTATCAATATAATCAACTAATAAATTGCAGAAAATTAGTACGTCTGGTGCTTGTTATAGTTTTCTAACACCGTTATTAAATTAAATTTACTTCGGATAATTAATTTAAAATCATAAGACCATTTAATCTATTTTACCGATGTCTATTAACCATAGAAAGTGAATACGGATTGCCAAATTTATTTTAAGAAAGGTATAAGTTTTATTTTTAGCACTCTTCAGTACTGTTTTTTACTAAACAGAAATGATTACGTGTAGGTACGTCTATAGTATGGGCTTAGTCCAACTATGAAAATTTGTCATCATTATCGCTAGTTAACCTGGATAATTTACAAGTCAGATGACATGATGATAGAATTACTAGAAGTTATAGCTAGACAGTTATAAAAATATAAAAATAAATGCAATCGAAATATTAAATGATTTTACTTAAGATCCATCTGAGTAAGTATTAGTTATTTTTTAAATATCTAGTCTATTTATGTGAATTTAATAATTTAAATATTCATTTGGTACCAAAATACATCGTGTTTTGGTAAAACTTTCTATATAAATTTAACGGCTTATTAGTATTTTGGTAAATAGTTGATTTAAATTTAAAATCTATTCACGTTATAAAAGAACGTTTAGTGTAACTTTATACTTAGTATACCTATCACAAATAATCTAAATTGATCAAATGTATTCTTTTTTTGTCCAGGTTTTTCAATTATTGCAAAAAGTTATTAAAAATAAAATACAAATAAAAATGATTTGAAAACTTACTTTTCAAAAGTACCGAGTAAATACGATTAGTTACTGAAAAATGGGTACGCATATGAAAAATTTTAGGTAAAAAAATAAAATATAAACATAATTTAGTAGTTTTATAGTTCTGCTCAGAATTTAATGTAAATTATTTTTTAATCAATAATCAGATTAAATTGTATTTAGTTTTTTAATTTATAAGTCATAACCTAGAGTTACCTAACACATTGCTTGTAAAGTTGTAGGTATGTTGTTTCAGTGGGATGATGTTTGCCGGAATTACAAGTTATTGAATAAAGTCAAGGTTACACCCGTGGGATTAAAAACAAATATGATAAGAAAATTGTATAATTATTGATGAAATTTGTTCAAAATTTTAACACGGACCATCTGATATTGGCATTTGGCTTACAATTTTCAACTTGACTTCAGACTTTCTGATTTATCTAGAATAAGGCCTTTATGACTGGAGTTCATGTAGGGTTTAGTTCAATTCAAATATATTGTGGGGTGATTTTGAATTCAATTTTTGCCTCTGTCTAGTCTCTATAATATCAATAATAACGATGAAAACGAAACAATCGTGATGAGAAATATTTTTATATTTATAGAAATATCAATAATTCGAATTCTTTGTATATACGGTACAACCCCCGTATAAGATAAAGTGTGGTTAGGTTTAAACCAATATTAGCTTATAGATTATAAATGTAACGCTTTCATATTTTTATCAAGTTTTGGCGCCCCGAGACAACAGTCCCCTCGATGTTGCTTTGGCCATCGCCGATGACAATGGTCCATTTGGGGCCAGGATGAGCGTCTAAAACTCGTCGAATTCATCAAAATGATCGTCCGGTATATTGTATTATGTATATTATAATATGCATGCGCTACGTGTCGTAAACACACTGACTCTTTTGTTGTTATGATAATCGTAGTAAATATTACTATAAATACTGACAGTCTACGCCGCGGTTGGTCGTTGTGCGGTAAAAAACGATTGACCGTAAACGTCATTAATTAATTGATATCCCACTGGTGCATGCGTTGTGACTGCGGCAGCTATTCACCCTTGCACGCTGCGTACGCACCGGGTAACGGCGTGTACTATATTATGGATGTTACTACCTGCAGCATGGCCACGTGTATACTATACAATATACACACGTACGCGTTTGAAGATCCGAAGAAAACACCGCAATGATATTATATAGCTGACCCGGCAAACGTTGTTTTGTCATATATTTCTAGTGAATTTTGTAGTTTAAAAAATAACTAACTTATTGTAAGTATGTGGGGACGGCGTCTATGATTGAAAGAGGAACGGAGCGCGCACGCACGCAATTTCGGTAAAAGTTATGTAATAATATATGACGTTGCAAAATCCATACCTTTTGGTAAAGATCGTCGGGTTTTTTGATGACATAATAATCTATTTACATAAAATGCAAATTACTCGCTGATTGTTGCATCTCGAAATCTAGCTACAGGGTTAGGTTAGGTTAGGTCAAACATACTACTATGCGTACCTACTTCCTTCCGTCACGTATTTAGAAATAACAATAAGGCGTTTGAGTATCTCGTGATACCCAAGTCCGAGGCCGCTCTAAATACATTTTCGCTATAATGGTTATATCGTGTATAAATAAAATAATATATGTTAAGAGACCGTTGAAGAACTTCTGGACACCCTTACGATAGTATTTTATAGCAATGCCATTGATACTCAGACACAGTATCGACGAGGTGGCACTCACTTTACGACCAACACAGTGAAACACATATGTTCAGGCAGTTTACGGCGTGCAGTCGTCTTTAATAGGTTCTGTAAACGACATTATAGTATAGTGTATAGATTTTAAAAACAGTCATTAAACGCGTATTTATTTATTATATTACGAATTCGGGTTTTATTTGAGTCTAGTAATAATTGCGTAGATAGTGAGAAGAATATCATACCAAAATTCCAGTTTTTTTTTTTTACTTTTTCGCTTTGTGTTTATTTATTATTTTTGTTTTTTTTTTTCAACGGTTTCCAAAATAAATTTTTAGTCTCCAAATAATTAAAATTAGCTCTCTATTAAAGTTTTTTTTTTTTTTGAATATGTGAAATAAAATAAAAATGTCAGAACAAAATCATTTTTACATTATTTATGTGTCGAAATCTGTATACCTTAATACTTTGGATTTAGTAGCTTTGTCGAAAATATTAATGGTAATTTGTTAATGCCAAATTGAATTGTGTTTTATAATTTTGATGAACCTAAATTTTAAACCAACAAACAACGGCCCGTGAGTCCAAAAAGATTGCCGACCACTGTTTTAAAGTAATTATCACAATAACTACAAATAGTATATAAGACCATAAATTATGTAAGAACTATAATATATATAAACAAAAGTATCAACCTTGGCACAGACTTATATTTTTAGGTTATAGATAATAGATGAATATATTTCTTATTAAATTAGAGATTAATATATTATATTAACATAGATTAGACTAGATTTATCTAATCTGGAACATTAGTATTTATGGCGTTATGGTTACTGGTATTTTCCAACTTCAAATGATATTGTTGACAGTTTTCATTGAACTTTATTATATATATATATAAGTTCTCATCTTAATGCAAGACATTGATTATGGATTTTTTTTTTTTTGATAATGTTATACACATTTGATTTCGTTCAAAATAATAAAAAAACAGCAATCAGGCGTAAACATACTGACGAGGTAACGAATTTGTTTAATGGAAAATGAGCGTTTTATTCCGACAGAATTTGAACGCGCTGACATCGTTAGTATGATTGTATCATGCAATTTTCATCGTAATTCTTAATAATTATTCCAAGAGTATAAATATAATTTTATTAAGATGATTTCCATACGTTTATTTGTATGTATATTTACCAAAAGAAAAAAAAAATAGAATTATCTTAAGGTTTTCCAATTTGTTTATTATACTTATACTGAAGGCTCAATATTTGTAAACGCACATCAAATTCCAAACAAAGCAAATGTCGTTTATTGACTTTAATATGATATATTTTGTTGATCTTCTTCCTTATTATTTTATGTACAAAAATGTAATAGTATTTTAATCTAATGACATTTTATGGAGATCTGACTGCCACTAATTTTTTAAATTGATATATAAAACGTTTAATTCTTTGTTAAATGTATATTGTTTGTTTGTTAAATTTGTTAACTAAAGCTTGTATTTGATTTATCTAAAAAAAAATACACAATACTAATAAAAGTGAGTCAATATTTACATTTACATATTTTAGTGTGACAGACGTATCCATTAAATTGTTTGTAACATTCGTATTACTATTGATATAGTACATAAATAAACCCTTGTTGTTTAAAAAGCATGTAGATACTTATTATATACTTATGATTTTAAAAATTTTACATTTAAATTTAAAAGAATGACCTAGTCGTGTCTTTACATATGCAAATGTCTGTTTATTTTACCAATAGGTAGGTAGTTGAATGTTTTTTATTAAATAATAATTGGATTAAATATATGAATAATTGTTTATAATTTTATAAATTTCAAATTAATCGTACTTTCAATAAATTATGAATAATAGTTTAAATTGTATTACGCAATTGTGTAATAATATGCTTTAAAATTAATTTCGCATGCACGTTAAAAATTGATGATTTAATAAAAATGTTATTCAAATCAAAACTGATGTACAAGAAAAAAATATAGTCTTAGTTAAAGAGAAGGAACCATAATATATTAATTAATTTGTAATATGCATGTGATTAAATATATAAAATCATTTTTACGTGTTTACCTATTAAAACGAAGTCTATGTTCTATGTGACTTGTTTTCTTCTAATCAAAACATTTTTTTTCAAATTTGATCTAATCGAAATAATTTTATTTATTTAGTATTTATATTTTATCGTAAAATTTGTAAAATATACTGAACTTATAAAACATTAAGATAAGCCCATATGCGTATTGTATAATATAATGTATAGGTAGGTACTCTAAAGTATTTTTTTTCTACTTACACGATGTGTTAATACAACTTTACACAACATGGCACTTTCTTTACCGAATATTGGATATTGATTTTGGAATTTTAGACGTTTTCAACAACAATATCTTACCGACCGTATTTATTACCTACTTAAATTAAAAGATTTTGAGGATGAGTCCAACACTTGTTTTTATCTATATGCTAGTTTGTGTGTTTATAGTGGTTTTAAAATAAGTAATAACGATAATATAATCACTAGTTTATTCACCTCGGAAAAAATTATTTTAGAATCATTAGTCATAATTATTTTTTATCGGATTTCGTCGGATTAGATATCTACCATGAGAAACGAGGTAATATGATACCTATATTTTATTTAAATCTAAGAAAGTATTATTCATTTGTACACATTACACAAAGACATATACATTATACACATATTCATGTGCATTATTTATCTATAATACATAAGTACGTTATTATTATACGTTACTGTATTGTATACGTTGAATAAAAATAAATCGAGAGGACACCGTTTAAAGTTATGCCTAAAAATTTTTCAAATTAGAAAATAATGACATAAATACACCATTATAGATTTACATGAATTTACACAACAGATTTATAATGAATAAACTCGGAAATAAATTCGTCGAGGTATTGTGTAAAAATGAAAAATGCTAAGAGCGCAGTATAATTTGTCGACAGTAGCTTTTAATACGTGCTTTAATAAATCCTATGGTTTACAGAAAAATAATATTCTACTATAATGGCGGCCATTAACGCATATGGATAAAGGTCATAACTATTTCCAAGAGTACAATGGATGGATGCAATTTCACTTTTTTGACACCCGGTTTTCTATTATTTTCTTCAAGTCCATGTAATTCGGTCTTAATCGTAAAAAATCTCGTAAGGTAATAATTTAGAAAAACTTAAACAAATAAACTATTTTTGACTGCGTGGTGGTGAGAATAATGTGTAAACGCATAGTTTGTTTAGTGAAAACCTGAGTATTGTGTGTGTAAGCTAAAACACCACTATTTAATGTGTCTGATTGTCCGATGTCAATTATTTATCTTTAAAATTCCTGAATCCCATTCGAGATCAGAACAATACTTTTGGGTTCAGATAAGGATAAGTGTTTTATTATTTTCCCTTTAAATTTAAATTTGTGTTAATGAGCATGGGAGTCACATTATATGCATAAACATGTTCCTGTACCGGGACGAACCGGTTACCGCACAGGAACCTTATGGTATTATTCTTCCGACTAGTACATTATACGTTTAATATTCTAATCGATTTTGAACAGGCGCCTCCTTTTGCCGACAATTATTATTCTTTTGAATCACACGGATAATATATTAACTACCCCTTACGTATTAATTTATATCGATAATAGTATTATTGTATATGGTTCATGTTGTACATGGTATTAAAAAAAAAGAAAGAACTTTTTGACTTTTTACTTTCAGTGGGTAGGCTTTCTTTAACTGATATTTTTATAATGTAGATGTTTCACGTCGGTGAAAAAATATTTTTCCCTCTAATATCATGTTTGTATACATTATAATTTATAAAACTGTCGAAGGGATTCTTTGGTTCCAGCGTTTAGTATGATAATCTGAATTATTAGGTACCTATGTATTTTACAATGCACATAAAAACGAGTAGGAGAGTGAAATATGTTTTCGTTTTTTATACATACATTTATTATAGAACTTTATTACATCCAAATAATATATTAACGATGATCTTAAGTTATTTTACTTTAAGCTTCTTTGAGTTCTTATATGTGCCTAAATAATATTATGTTGTTTTTACAGTTGGATTTTTTTTTTATATATATATATAAATATTTTTTGTGAATTACGTAAAGCATAAAATATGTTCACCATAAATATATGTGTATTTCTTTAAATTTAAGTGTAATATTATAATCTACGACATAGTAGCGAATGGAATGACATAAACATTGCGGTTACAATATATTATTTTAATGTTGTTACACACAAATATTTCAAATAATACAAAGTATGAATTTTTTCGCTTAAACTTTAAATTTATCTATATAATACAAACTTCAAATTGATTTTTATGTAGGTGCAATGTATACTATTACTGCATAGGCCTATGTTTAAAACAGGGGGCTATAAAATTAATTTATGATGATGTGATTTAAAGAACGTAAGATGAAATACTTTATTATTGTTCAATTCGAATTGCACTATCATATGATGATTATAACCTTAGTTTATTAAAAATGACTACATAAAAAAAATAAAAAGAATTGTGATCAGTTTTTGTTTCTGTAGTTAGAACAACTGTTGTGAGCGTGTATTGGAATTTGTTTAACACCCCGCAAATTATGCAAGATCGTCAAAATATATAAATATTTTTTGGCGCCACGTTATCATTCATTTAGAATTTTTATTCATGTATTATTTTTTTCTGTAGCCAATACAATTCGTATGTTATAATATATCATACCTGTATTTAGTTTTTTTTACGGTTGGACGTTTATTATGAAACGTGCCTCATATAATAATACAGTTTTTTTTATCAAATACTTTACTTACATAGACTATAACTCACATAATTATTATGTTTTACGTTAAAAAAAATAAATGCATATTTATAAATATAAAAATATTTTTATTTCAGTTATCTTGCAGAGAACTTCGGTGAATCTGGGGCAACTAAAAATCCAAGGTGTAGCAACATGCATGTATCTGTGCTTGGACGCATGTGGCCTATTATATGGCTCGGTAAGGCACATTAAATATTTTGTATTCAATCTTCTTATAATATTAAAATACGTTCTGGATTTTTCTAAATTCTTATGTACTTATCTATTTATATTATATATACAATGTATACAAGGGCATTATAATTTAACGTTACTTTTTAATACTTCATCATTACGTTTGTAACGTTAAATTGAATGACCCTGTATATTTAAGTAAATATATATATATACTTAAAATACAGTCTTAGCTCGCATGTGCGAGTACTGAGTTGGTATCAAAATATAATTAAATAACGATGATAAAGCGATATGTGTAGTATAATGTTTGTATTTGATATCATAGTGAGCTTTATAACCAACTTGACAATGTTCCCTAGTCATCATTACTGGCTGTTATTTTACCACATACTAAACGTACTATCTATCATATTATACTAACATAGAATAAGATCCGTTTGCGATAAACTGTCTACGGACATTTAGTTATATAATATATTATAATACTATATAATATATATAATACATAGGTACTATATAATATTGATATTCTTATGTTGTCTACTTGCTGCGATTTTGGAGGCGTATTTTAAATGTAAATTTTCTACTTGTAAATACGTTCGATTTTTTTAGTCTATCTACTTTATTTTTTTTATAATTTAGTGTTTTTACGTTGTGTAAATAAAGTTCAAATGTTTTTATGTGTTGTGCGTCTACTTTATATATCGATACATTCGATAATATTGATATGCGCTTTGTGTGGGCCCAACTCTAAATTCATTAAATATATTTGTATAATATAACTTGGATGATGTCTATTCTTAATGTTCTATGTAGCAAAACTATTTGTATGACAGTGATTTAGCCTACACTATATACAGAATCCATGTATTTGGTATCTGGTTTACCTCACTGTAAACAACCGAAGAACTTCATTTAGAATGAAAATCATTATAAATCAAACACAAGAAACGTGTCCAAAAGTATATAATTTGCATTCTGGTTACATTGGGATGGACGACGTGTAAAAAATAGAAGTATACTTGACAGCACGCAACTGGTGTATGTTGAGAATGCGGTATTTTGACAGATTAAACGTTTTGTTTTTTTTTTTCATATAATACATTTTTGTTTTAAATATAACACCTATATTTCAGTGTTTTATAGATACATTTTCTACGTCATTTTACAAATTTCAAAATGTCTAAAACTATTTACAATTCTGACAAGCATTTAAATTTATATTGAAGTTTAATTTAAACAAACATTTTACCATTAGTACTTTTATTTTTATTGGTAATATGGAACATACTAGATATTAGTCTATAATGTTAATTAACATTCTTGTTTAGTGAAATGCAATTTACCTTTCGTATGTTTTATGTAATTTAATTTAAATATTACAATGAACTGTAAGACTGGTTCTATATTATGATAATAATTTACAAAGAACAAATTATTAACCAGACGGAATTTACCATGTGGTTAAGATGTTCGTTTATATAGTTGCGGTAAAAACACATTGACTGTTTATTATACTCGTATATTATGAAACGCGTTAAAATACGCGTTCATGTAATTCAAAATTAATATAAATATCTATATAGTATGTAAAATAATCGTTGTGAAAATATGAAGATATATAATTTATGTATAAATATGTATATGTCTATACTTTCGTGTATAAAACAAATTAGTTAAATATTTTTCACGCGTGTAATATTTTTTTTGAAACTTAATTTTTTAAATAACTGTTATTGTTTTATTTAATAACTATTGTTAGTTAGTTTCCCATTGTATCGTTTAATAATTGTATCGATATAGACAATAACAATTGCAAAAAGTAGGTATTAAATTATATGCTTAAAACTAACACTAATAATCATTAATTACGAATTTTTTTTGAGAACAATACATAGCATAAGATACTTTTGTATTATATACATAAGTTTCTGTCTTAGCTTTGTTTAGGAAGATTAATTTATTATTCGGTTGAATGTTTTTGATTCTCAATTATAATTTTAAAAAAAAAACGATTCTTAGTCAAAGATCATGTACACAGACATAAAAAAAAAATTAATAAAAAAAACATACACATCGTAATGATACCAATAGATTCTTCGTTTCATTCAGAATCAAACATGATTTTAATTTTACTAATATTATGTTTGTATGTTCTTAAATAGCATTATATGAAAACCATAATCAACGGAAATTCAAATTTTTTAAACGAAACTAGTTAAGTTGCAGCAAGTGTTCATAACATTTAAAAACAAATATTGACTGTAAAATATTTCACCTGCTCGCCTTTTTTTAAATTTGATTATCTTCAACTCGTTTATCATATCTTCTTATTACGGAATTTAATTGGGAACAGTTAATCCAATTCGGGGTTTAACATAATCATTGGGTTAACACGGTGCCATCACTGCCGTCGTCGTCATTGCAGTCCAATCATTGTTATAATTAGTGCAGGGACGTTGAACTCGGTGAAACGAATTGCAAATTAAATTTTTATCGTCTCAGATTCGCTAAACAGAATTTGTGGAAATACTTCCTGTATATAAGTAAATTGATGCTTGGACCGCACATTGCCGTTTACTATTTTGTATTATGTACTGTACAATATATGCTACACCAAAAGCGCAAAATCTGAGCATTGCAAATATTTTATGTTATCGTTTATTTTATTTTTTTTATATTTGCATTTGTCTTAACGTTATCTGATTATTTGATATCGTTAAAAATAAACATGCTTGGTGGACACAATTCGTCGCTTTCATACATATGTACAAATCAATGAATCCGATTTATATATCACGCATCGTCTATTTATTTGTAAAACGCTGCCACGGACGTCAATGACGTAATAGACATAGTCATAGCTCATAATATTATTATCTATGATGGTGGAAAGTTCACATGTTGCACATCATAACAAAAATACGACAAGCGATTTTAATTATGTTGTTTTCAAAAATTATTGTTTTTTTTTTTTAAATATTAAAACACCTAAGCGAATTTAATTTTAAAGTTTATTTATACTGTTTAGTGTTTACCAATATATTACTAATTATATTTTACATAAATCACTTTTTAGTGTGAATTATCTACGCGTATTTTTGATATTGGGGAAAAATGCTTTATTTATTACGAAATAATTTATTTCAAGTAAAAAAAAACATAATACACGATCACATGATTAAAAAACTTGTTTTACCTAAATTACGGGGACGTCCGTTTACACTTTTCGTTAATACACTCATTACAATCGCCGCATTAACGTAATGGTGAAGGGCATGCATAATCGTACATATTATAATATACATGTCGAAACATTTGAAGAAAAAAAAAACAAGCTAGAAATTCAACACTATATGTCTATATCTGCATTTTGAAACAACGGAATCAATTTGCTAAAAATAATAAATAAATAGATAAAATAACGAACATGTTGGTTTATAAGCACATAATTTACCTTATCGTTTAATCTTGACCGTATGTCGGTAATAAAATATATGATTATATTATTATTATTATTATTCAGTCAGTCTATTTGTATGTAATGTGAGGACGTCAATTTCTTACGTCTTTATAGAAGATCTATGAATAACTACTCAGTGATTTACATCCTATCATCGTCTTATATTTTAGCGACTCCTATAGACTAATCATTATATAACTAAATAATAGCTCGATAAGATATATTTCTCGAGATTTCTATTTGAAAACTAATTATAAGTAGGTATTATTTTATACAATTTGTTACATAGTTTTAATATTTATTAATGGCATGATTTACATATATCTACAATATAATATAGTTCTACAAATTTTGTGTATTTCTTAATAAAAATCATGATATACGTATGTGATTATTTCTTTTTAATTTTTATAGTTTGGTTAAAAGTTGATTAGATTTTGAAAAGAAATCAACATAATTAATTTTGTAGAAATTCGTGATATACAGACAGGGAAAATAGAAATGTAAAAATGATAAGAAATATATTTTTAATAGGTACTATATGTATGCAATAATAATGCATTGTAGAGAAGATTATGAACTCTTTAGATTTAAATATCAAAATATACATTGTTGAAATTACTATTAAGTGTATGTAAAGAGCATTAAATCGACTTCCATTGAAAAATAGATGGGTATGATTGCTTCAAGTTATTGAATACTTAGTTATTGTATATTAGGTGTGTTATATTACGGTACCTATCTAATTCAATAACAAAATTTGACTTTGACGATGAACAATTTTTTTTCTAAATTAAAAATATTTTAATCATTATTACTATTAGTTACTTATAAGACGTATAATTGTATATGAAAATATTTTCACACCAAATGTTATTATTTACTACTAATATAAAATTTAGTATAAATAGTATCATTATAATATTAATAATATAAAAATAATACATTTTAACTAAATCATATCATACGCATCCTATATAATATGTCATACATATATTATGTACTAAATTTATTAAATGTTGTTTTTTTAAACCCCAAGTCATTTATAATAGGTACCTAGTATATATAGACAGACATAATTTACAGTTTTAACTATTGACGATATCGTCGATACTGATATTATCCCATTTTGTTCTTCAGATACTTTTTTTATTGTAGACAAATAACTCATGTTCATATTATTCATATAATATACGTATATATTATTTTTATCGCGTTATCTCTTTCTCATATATATATATGAATATACGTATATTATTATTATTATTTTTTTTTTTGATGATTTTTATAGGGATATAATAATATATATACTCTCAGATAACTGGGGGGTGGACGTGGATAAGCGGGTCGATCAAAGGCATACTAAGACTACATAGGTCTAAATTAAAACGTTAACAAATTCTGTTGTCTCCGCTTGTTTCTCGTACACGAATAACCTTCCCCCTTCCCAACCTTTCCAATCCTTCACCAAAATCGTGTTCTTCATATGCGTGTGTGTAGTGCCTAATTGAGAGGCTCCGTGTATTATAGTACTAGTATTTATTGCCACCTACAAATACGGTTTGGTAAAAGCGTACATCTAACCATAATTTTTACCACCTTGACAGTTATAGGGTGTGCCGACCAAATTAACCGGTATCATATGCACTCGATGTCCAACGGAGTGTTGTTTACGGTTTTTTTCTCCCTAGGAAAAAAAAACACATAACAACAGAAAACCAAATGTATTATAAATATTATCCGGAGGGTTTTTTTTTTAAATTTATTTATTTATTTTTTTGTTTGTTAAACAAACAGAGTCTTTCACACCAATTTATTACCGTAACAAAAAGAACACGCCGCGGTGGTCGGTATTTTGTATTTATACTTTATCGTTTTCATCCCCCGTGATAATATGTCAGGGAGTTAAAAGTAATTTCTCGTGTCAACCACTTGTGAACGGGGTTCAATCGACGTTACCTGTGATTAATGTAAGTAGGAAGATCAACGAAACACATTCTTAAAGTTGAATCCATAATAAAAAATAAATTACCAACAAAAACGTGTGATTATGGATAATTTACTGTACGCGATTGTCTTTGATCCAATTGCTTTGTGTTTGTCTTTGATTTAATTTCATCGTGTTTGTCGAATGCAAAACACGCATAAGTATTCAATTTTGCCGGAAAACTTGCAAGTCGAATAAAATTATGAATTCCAAAAATAAATTATGTAACACTAATACATAAAACATTTGTATTTTGTAAACGTGTTCAATAATGAATGATTTTAATAAAAACATTATTCATAAATGTTCTATTTTATGTTAGCATAAATGCAACAAATGATATAATAATAAAGAATAATTAAAATGTGTACTCCATTACGTCACATCAATAATACTATAAGAATTATTTAAAAAAATGTATTTTATAATGTCATAATCAATTATATGCATAATAATATAACGCATAATGATTTATAACGTTGTACGGTATATTCATTAAATTATATATTATTTTAATGTACCATTCACTATTACATTAAAATATCTTCCTGTTTACATTTTATTTGACCACGAAAAAAAAAAATCTTATTGTTACACTTATTAAGACTTTTAAAAATGTATAATAATTTTAAACGAATTAGCATAAAATGAGTATAAAACAGTATGTTGACATAACATATTTATCACTTTAGATCTATGAATAGATATACATTTTTTGAGCAAGAATTATTATCTAATACCTACTTATGATTTTTTTTTATTTTAATCAGTTATATACCTCTATCTGTCTAATTGACTATTGCATTTTTCCATAGTAAAATGTATTTAATTTTCAGTCAACTTATTAAGTAGGTATACTTATACCTAGGGCTTATACCTACCTATATAAGAAATAATTGAATTTCAACTATGTCCTTACAAACAGTTTGTTTTCTTTTAATTTTTTTTACTGTGAAGATAATTTTTCCTATTATAATATTCTGATCTCAGAGTCTTTTATTATATAATGGTGGTTACCATTATATTTATTATACGCACAAATTTCCAATAATTTAATAGAGTGCTAATTTGTTTTCCAATGCATTGTTATCGTAGTCGATTGCAATAAACGAGTATATATTATATGTTTGTGCAATGAGAACTGTTCTAGAATTTATTTTTTCTAAAATTTTTTGAATACGCCAAATCATTTTCTTATCACCCCACAAACTCTTGAAAATGACTATGAAAACAATACAAGGACATATCACATGAGAAACAGTAAAGTTTTGTCAGATGACGCAATAATAGCTTTATTCCACATACTAGGAGATTACATTACACGCGTGTGCCTCGCTATCAATCTTCAATATATCAATGATATATTATGTCGTGCCGTGTGCGTATGAAAAATAATAATGTATAGTACATACTGTCTGTATAAATCATAAAACTGGTAAAATATCACATGGCGGCAGTTGGGCGAACAAGAAGTTCGTTTTATATTTCTTAAACATTTGTCAGGGGGGTTTATTGTATCCTTATAAATATTTTAGTGATATTTATACCGTTCACGTAAGAATTGAAATAGCATATTTCATTTTAATGTTTTGGATGGACTATAAATCAATTTTTATTTCATTCTGTAGCAAAAAAATATATTTAATAAAACGTTTGATAATTTATATATTTGTGCGTTTAGATGATACATAATAGACATGTTCCGAAAAATAATGTGTTTACTGATATTTCTTTGTTTTATACTACCCTGTGTTTATTCTTCGACGTCCTCTATCGCAATTATGTTGTATTTAAGAAGTACCTATTTGTAATAAAAATCATCTTTATAAAGATATCTTGAAATACTTGTATAACGTACATTTTTTAAAGATTCAAAAACCGCGAGAAAACACGTTAAACAATGGCGCTAAATAATTTCACACCTTTCCATGTTTGACACATTTAGGATAGTCCCAAAACCAGTTATGCACTACCTGTTTGAGCCATTCAAGAGTCTTACGATGAATACATTTCCGAAATATATGAAAAATTTAAAAGTGAAAGTATGTGCGTAAAGTACTCATTTAACTGTAAAATGAATGTAGATTATAGTTTTCGATCAAATGTATAATGAAATGCATAATTGGTCCTTGAAGGTGTTCTTAATAAACTATTTCTCAAGTTTGATCTATTACATGTTTATTAATTGTTCCGTCACACATAGGTAGCCCAAAAACTTAATTATGGAGGCAGCAACTGGTCAATAAAAATTATTTTAATTTGAAAACAATTAAATATCTTTACTTATAACTCGAATTTTAAGTATATTTTATGAGTGACATACGAAATACGTGTATGACGTATATATTAATGACGATCAATCATTTCTTGTAGGTTGCTACTGATTCGGTTACTTTAATAACAATAATAATAATTATAGAACGATAGAAATATATGATGCCCTTGTTTAAAGTAATTTATTATTATTCTTGATGTGAACCTAGGAGTACGTTTATGACTACAAATAATTGTGTCCTATATCGGATGCTGCGCAACAGTTTCTTTTACGCGCAAGTAATTATTTCATATGGGATGTATGGTGCACGCGCTTGATGTTAGTCGTATAAAACGTGTTAACTCATAATGAAAATTTATTATTTCCAAAGTACAATCGCAGACAAGGATTTCATGTAAAATTTATCAGGCGCCTTTTTCGTGTACGTTAGGCAACGTGCGTGTTAATTTTCTTTTTATTAAACTAATAACGCAGTGTTTTAAATTATACACGCCCAATGGTTTAATTAACTCTGTCTGGCGTTCTTTGTTAACGATGGGATTCTTCACGTTTGTGATTTTTGACAATAATTACAGCTGAAGTAGTGCATTATAATATTATTATATTGAGGCAAATTTAAGAAAATAATTTTTAAAAATCCAAACGGCATTCTTATACATCATTATTATATTACGTGTCGCGGTGCAGCGTTCACAACATTCGACAATAATAACTTCGGAGTCTGTTTTTATTCGTGCGCACGAAAGATTTAACTGTACGAGAATTATTTCCTTTACTCGATATAATTGTGAAGGACAGAAACATAGCAATCTAGATTTCACCCACAAAAAAAAACAATCACACGAGAGTCAAAAAGGTCTAGGCTCGTGTTAAATATATTAAAAATTATACTTGTGTAATACTTTAGTTGTTTTAATGTTTTCTTGACTAAATCGGTTTGGACGAACATCAACATCATCACGATCGTATTGATACACACACGCTTCTATAATACGTCATTATCTTTTTATAAAATCATATTATTTTGGACATTAGAATGACAATGTTGTTCTGCTCGTGGCGTTTTAGACGCTCCGTTAGTAATGGTCATCTTTATTTTTTTGGACAAAACAGCATAGTGGCGGTAGTATTATAATGATATGCCGTGGCGTGAAACCTATAATGATTGGAATAAGCGCCGCTGCGATAAACACACGATATAATTCATGTAGTAAATTCTTACACACATCGTCATCGTCGCCTCGCCGCTAATTAACCCCACTGGACTCATGGATACAGTCGTCCATGAATACGTCTGTGTTAAAATCGTGTTTCTCGAGTGTTGTCGCGTATCTTACCGGTAAATCTCTGCGACGCATGTAGACTACCGAGTCTGGTGATACTGCGAGCGCGCGTGTGTGTGAGTGTATGTATATTTTTTTTACCGGTTTGACGTTTATGATATACGACGGGAGAGACCGCACGAGTTGTTTCGGCGGGCGGCGGCTGTGTGACTCCATTCGTCCGACAACGACGGTTTCGCATTCGTTTTATTGTGTTTCAAACTCCTTGAGACGGTTTTTTTTCATTATTATTATTATTTGGAACGGAATTTTTACAGTTTCTTGACGCCTGTAGCAATTTATTTCGTCGTAGTTGTAGTACGTAGTGAAATAATACATATTACATTCTTTTCGGTCGGTTTCGCAAAACGAATGAACGACTCGCAGTATAAAAATAAATTATTATAGTATTACATCGGTCGGAATTATCCTCCAAGTTTTACGTCTAAATATTTTTCGAAATAAACATTTATTTATTATGTTTCTTTTTCCTGTGGGCAATGCGACACTGCATTATTTTTTTAGTTATTCGTATTCACTGTTATTCTATACCTATTATACACATATTGGCAGTGGAGTGCTCGGGGAGAAGAGGTTTGGGGATAAACCACCCTACATTGTCTTTTTTCCTAGTGACCAGTAAAAAATGACTTATTAAAATTGTTTTACATAATAATCTTATTATACTTTTATACTAATTACTATATTAATTTTATCTATATTACATATTATATTCAATTAAATGTGGTCGTTTTATCAACTTTAGTATAATAAAACATTTTTTTGGTTGTTTCAACTTTACAAGATCGACTACATAAAACTTATGTTAGACTTATTGTGCCGCGAGGGAAAAAGGTTGGAAAACGCTGACTTAAGTGTTATACGGCACCAAATAATTTGTATGCATTTATCCTATTTTTTTACATCTGCCAATTCCGTGTGCATCAGTCAGCTTCATTCCAGTTTAAACGTAATGTTTGTTATATATTATTGTATTATATGCACATGATTAATGTTGTGTGTTAAGCAGTAGTCACAACAAAATGACAAGCGCACGTGTGTCACATTGTCCCGTTGTTTTGGTCGTTTAATCTGTCTTCGTTTCCTTTAACGACTTCTTTAACTAAATGTTTTAAATTAAAATGTGGAGTTGTTTGTTAATCATCATGTCTTCTCATTATGTATAGATTAAAGAGGATTTAAGAAAAACAAAAATTTTTATCGATTTTAATGTAAAGTATTTTTTCAAGTGTGTATACATTATAATGTACCTCTCACCTAATATCCATATTAAATAACAACGGATTTCAAACTCAAGCCTTATTGGACTCTGCAAAAGTAATTTTGGAGCTCCGTGAACACATTTGAATTAAACCGAATTCATAATAATATTATTATAAGTTAAATTGTTACATTTATATAGATTATTAATTATACATAAGTCATAGTTATTTAAATTCTCTTAAATTCAAACTTTTTTAGAAATTATGTTATTGCATCAAAATTAAAGACATGACTTTATCGTAAATAGACTTTTTTTGTTGTAGTAATAATAAATGAGTATAAGATAATACAAACTAAGTATTACATTTTTATGAACTCATAAATTAAATCGAATTCTAACTTAATTAATCATTAAAAATACTTTTTTAAATATGGTTTTTTTGTTGCCTACGTGTATAGGGAGTCTATAAATTAAGATATCACGTTTAAAAATAAAATAATAAAACATATTCGACAACTCGAGCAAATAAACTACAAAAAGGGTTGTTTTGCATGTGTTCTAAAATTAAACTTAAGAGAATATAGCCAGACACTCAAAGTTCTTGCCAATATTTCTTGACTTTTTTGTTGACACTACGCCATTGATACTAAACGTTTTTATTGAAGGAGATACCACTACAGAATGTGAACATCCATTAAAATTTAGCTATGTAGTCAAAGAAATTTAAAACATAAATATTTATTATCAAACAGATAAAGATTGCATTGACAAAATGAAGATCCAATAGTTTCTAAGTATTTATAGTAACAAAATGACCAATAAAAAATAATTATATTAATTTATATTATATATTAATTTATTATAAAAATATGAATTATTTATTATGAATACTTTTTTATATTTTCAATAATAATTTTTATCCAGAAACAAAATTAAAGTTTTTACTTAGAGGTAGAATAAATGTTTATGGAAAGTCAAAAAATAAAAAGTCCAGTTTAATTATTGCTCTACTGACTACAGAATATAGGTGTGCTTGATTTACCATATTTTATGTTATTCTTAATGACAAATTTGATTTTTAATTTTAATATAATTTAAAATTATTATTTATTTTTCGATAATAATATGTCACGACATTTGTTTTCTCCATTGCTTCTATAGATCTATTAGTCAATTTTCGAAAAAATGACTACGTATTTTTGTGAAAAGATAACAGTTGTTCATAATATCTACTTAGAATCTGATTATAAATATGCGTGGAGATATTATATCTTTTTTACATTCCTTTAAATATAACTAAATACATTATTTCTGCAACACAAATATAATAAACGCTGAATTATTTCATTTTTACGAATGACACTTACTACATTTATTGTTTTATTCAAAATATTTTTAGTCACAATGCCAGAGACGATTACCACGCAGTTTATTTATTTACGCGTTATATTAACTATTGTAAATTTATATTAAGATTGTAATAAACAGAAAAAAATATTTTAAGTCTATTTCAAATTTAAGTGAATAAAATTACCTACAAAAAGGTTTATTTTGGGGCGATATGATAGGTATCATATTATACCTACTACTATATTATTATATTGCTCCGCGATTGTTAACCATTTCATTTTGTTGTGTTGCAGAAAGATTTTGTTGATGAATGTGTGTTTAACGAGATGATCGAACAAGACCATTACAACACGTATTCATCGGCTAAATACAGTGACAACTCGCGTACCCTTTACCTGGCGGTCAACAAAGGCGGCATGCCACGCCAGGTGCAGGTGAAAGCTAACGCGCCGCTTGGCAAACTATCTAAAAGCACACATGTGTTGACGCAACCAGTGCCGCCGAAAACGGTTGACAGACTGTTAGCTACCCGTGGACCGGTGATAGGTGAATGGCCGGATTCGATACCGCATGCGCACCGGCACCATCACGCGTGTCCGCCACATGTAGGACCGCCGTTGGCAGCTAACAAACACAGGAAGTCCAGTCGGAAGTGTCAAGCAAAAACGGGTGGTGGCAAGAAAAGTCGCAAGAAGAACAGAGACGAAACAGCGAGCAAAGACAGAGAAGACGACGATGGCGGCGGCGGAGTCGGGAATAAGAAGAATAATCGGTGTGGTAACGACGAAACCAGTCATCGGAAGGTGGACGCAGCGGGCCGGAAAAAGAAATCGAAAAAGCTGACGGTTTGCGGCGGTGGAAAAGGCAATAAGTCGCATCGGCAGCATGGCAAAGCAAAAAAATCTGAGTCCGATGTGCAGCCTGAATCGGTTGCTGTAGTCCAGACGGTTACCACAGTTGTTGTCCCGTCGCTGCAGACCGTTGACGGGGACGGCGACGACGATGACGACGATGACGACGCGCCGGCCACAGCGACACCGTTAGACGATGAGACGAGTTCCTAGATTTAAACGACAATATTAAACGATATAATAGTATAATATAATACACACAATATATTATTTTCATCCCTAGTTTAGAGTACACACACACACACACACACACACACACACACACACATACACACACACACACATTATATATATGTTATTATTATCATATTTCAATACTGTACTGCTTTTCTAATTATTATTAACTATTACTATTACTACTACTATATTATGGTTTTTATTATGTTATAATATTATTATATACGGTACAAGTATAAATAAATCGTAACTCTACGGGGGCCGCTGTCGGTAAATCGGATCTATCGATCGCATTTAGCGGATATTCAGCTTCAATACAACTGTATAAAATGTGCTCGTTCAGTATAGACCCCGTATTATAATATCTGCTGTGCATGTGACAGTTACAACTGTCACACGATGAATACATCACGTTGCAATCGTGTATTTACACCCTTCACTTGGTTCGTATGCATTTGAAGTACATTTCCACGCATGTTTTATATCTCCCGCCTTTTCTTCCTTTCACCATCATTCTCGCAGAAACAACAAAAATTAGATTATTTATTATATTAGTTATTTATGATAATACCTTAATTAATATTGTTGTTTTCGCACCACTCGTACTCGGTATTTACAGTGAACGTTCATCAGTATTATAATTTTTCGTAACTTCATTATATAATATCTACACTTATTATATGCAAATATTATATTATTTATGGTAATATTTATATTAGATATGACTCCTAAGCCCAAAGAGTGTAATGGTGTATTCTAGAGGTACATCACACACACACACACACACACACACACACACACACACACACATACAAACGTATATATTTATATGTATATATCGATAGATCGATTTTTCGTAAACCCTATACAGCGTCGTACCATGTGTTCGTTTTTACATTAATTTTGTATTTTATCAACGTATTATATTTATTATTTTTAAACATTGAAAAATTCGAGTTGGAAAACACCATAGTATATGTATCGTACAGTTTAGTGAGCAATAAAAAAAATTCCGTTTGATTCTATCAATAGAGAATATCATGCCATTAACGTGTTTAAACAATGTTAAAATTTGTTTACATTCCAAATTTTAAATAGTAAAATGTACGTGACAATAAAGCGATGCATACCCATTTGCCGTAAATCCTCTAACCTTAATAATATACTCAATACTCATGTACCTAATATATACGATTAAAAACAAAATGTATTATGTATTAAAATTGTCGTCCCACACCGAATCAAAATAATAAACGTGAAATCTCGTGTGCTCAACAACATTTTTTTGTAGAAAAATAATTTAGATAGATTTTTTTATACCAAATAAGATAATTTTAGTTTTTCCTATGTTGTACAAATTTATACTAAAGTGTCATTTTTTTTTTTTTAATTTTAAATGTGCCTGACTAGTTTTTAGTAAATATGTGTAACGCAAATGTTTGTATATTAGTTTTATTTACTGTACGAACACGGTCGTTAACATTTTTCAATGACAATCTTTATAAATTTAAGACAAAACTATTTATTTTTTTAACAATAATATTTTAGTAATTTTTATACTTCACATACTTAGTAAATTGTCCAAGAAAACACCTAGTCAATAATTATATATATATATATATTAATAACATTAGGGGGAAGTATATTAACGATTTTCCAAAAAAATAAATACAATTAAAAAAATACAATCAATTTTTTAAGTTATATTTGTAGGGATTTTTTTTAACTGATTTATTTTTTTTAACGAAAAAATCGTGTACCTCTCTCAAATGACCGAGGAGCTAGTGTGTTTATTTTATTTAATAGTATTAACTCTGAATGTAACTCGTGTTGTATCCGGATGGTATTATTTATTTTAATTTTTACTATTATATAATGTTTTTACTATCATTTTATATTATGTATATCACACGTCATATTACAGTCCATCATTGTTTGTACTACTACCATTTGTATGTTCCCAAAAAATAAATGTTTAGCGTTAGTTTTAATCGACGTTGTAATCATAATGGTATTATAATATTGTGCGTATAATAATTAATTAGTTTAATGAACGAAAAAAATCAAACTATTAAAATGCCTAATATTATTATAATTATTATTATTAAATAGATATTTTTTCTTGTAAATAAACATCAGTATTTGTGAAATGTCGCAATACCTATTCGTTTGAACGTTTTTAGCATACCGCATTCATAAGTGGGGCGGGACCATTATAGATACTTAAAACAAAAAAACGTGACGAGTCGCCGTTAAAATTTCCCTAACATTTTTCCTTGTACATAAAAAATAAAACCTAACTATAAATCATTATCGTTTATTACTATTTTTTTAAGTAATTTTTTTCTCTCTTGCTTGAAAAAAAGCACTTTTTTGATAACGTGAGTGAATCAACGTATGAATATTGGCGGAAATTGTATTTTTAACGCCAAAACATATCAAAGTTTATTGCATTCCATTGAATAGATAAACAGTGTTGAGATTGGAGGTTTGCATATTATGTATTTTGTGAGGCGCCACCGCCCTACGTGTGTAGCGTTCATGTGTTTGACGAACACGAACTTATTTGCCATATCTACATTTAATCATTTTCTGAGGCGACGGACACACAGTTTTTTTTTCTTTTCATGGCAATTAAATTTAGTTAAAACCCGCAGAAATTATTCGATGACAATATTGCTAATATTTAACGGCCGCTAAATTATATAGCGGTTAATGGATTTTTATTTCCATATTGTCTAGTAAGACTGGTGTGTTCGAAAATTGTCGGCCTAATAATATTATTGTTACTATTATCGTTTTTGCCGATTTTAAATTCAAAGCTACAGTGTTTGATAATGATGTAAACTTTCTGTACAAAAGGTTAAGAAAAAATATAATTTTTGAATAACAACTTTAAACGATGAAGTCAAGATGTGTCTAATTTTTCATCGTTTTAAAAGAAAACCTAATAACAACTTTAAACGATAAAGTCAAGATGTGTCTAATTTTTCATCGTTTTAAAAGAAAACGGATATACTCAAACAATTATTTTACATATATAGAATTTTTAAAAGAAAATACTATTTCATTCTTGTATGTTACTATATTAGGAAACCTAATTAATGTCAATTTCATACTTTTACCTGCACAAAAAACCAAAAAGATCAAGTACGTCGTCCGAATCACACGCACAAACTAATAAAGGAAAAGCAATAAATCATCAAATTGCAACACTCGAACGTAAATTGTCGGTTTCACATCATTAATTATAAATTATAATATAAGGCATCAAACCTAAGTATTATATTTGATTTATATACATTTATATATAATAAGCGATTTCACTGATTCGCGAAAATTCAATTCCATTCAATCGTCTGTGTTTGCATACCGATTACATTTTAATTCTCACGCCACCTGGTTGATTATGTATTAATCAGAATAGATTTTTTTCAATTATTTTTAAAAGTCTTGAGAACTTTAAAAAATGACTTCCGAATACACAAATAAGATAACATGTACGACCGGAAATCATTCAGGAAGTTGATGAATGGACCAAGTTTTCTGGTCAAAATTATGATGACAAGCACAAAAATATAGAATAAAATAAAGAAAACATATATACATGATACATGATGTTAATATTTAATAATTATTTGGGCAACAAATGTGATCCTATCATTTTAGTATAAATTGTAGGTACCTTATACCACCTAGCGTCAGAGTGCGTTTGTTTTCTTCTCGTCTTCCGGTGAAGTGATTGCACCTGAATGAAGCAACAATTTGCTTAAAAATAGATGTCTGACGCTGTAGTTGGCGACCCAAGTGCAGTTTTAAGCGTGTTTCACCCTTCATCCCGTCCATCGCGTCAGACAATGCACTCGTGCGAACGCGTTTCGTCGTAAATAGTCTTCAACGTTCGGCCGTTTCAATTTGGCACGTACTCACGTCGCGGTCGTTATGTTATCGCAAATTCTGACGGCAAATTGCGAGACTATGGTTAGGGATTACTATATAGGTACGTGTATATTTTGACCTAATCATTTTTAACCGGAAGTAAAAAAAAATAATATATAAATTACATTCTATGTCTTATTTGATTTTAAATGATTCCCGTTTTATTAAATTTGGTTTTTTGTTAAGCCTACAAGATTGGCACTATATCTGCCAGCAGCCACGAAACGAATTGGAACGGAGCCAGGAAATTTTCCGTGAGGATCGCAATGAATCGTAAATTTTGTTTTGGTATAATCGTCATCGACTATAGAATAATGACTTTCTCATGAGTTACCTTGAAGTTACGTAAAACAGAATTGAATGAAAAATAAGGTTTATTGTTGAAATGTGGGTCAAAGGTATAGATGGTTCAAAATTGAAAGTTTTGATTTTTAATACGTAAAAATAATTAATATATTAGACCTTAATAAATTAAATTTTTATATAATAGCTGTATGTTGACTTGTTACAATTGTTAAGAGAAGACAGAAATTATGACATTTGATAAAAATTATTTTGAAAAGTATTTTTACTAACAGTTCACCAATATTAGTCTGTAGTCATCCATTCCCTGTATTTCTACAAAATTAAGTGTCTCGTCCTTTTTATTCTTTGAAAATGATCGATCAATTGATTTTAGTACGCCTAATTAATATGGTTTGAACTCTGTAGTTGTTTGTTTCAACCTTAATGTAAACTAAGTATAAAAGTCTGTACTCTATTCGATACATAAACTGTGTATAATGTTTATATATATATATACGAGTATATATTGATCTTCTCTAGTTGTCGTATGTTAGGCAAGCTGTAAGATGAGTACATCGCACCCATTTTTTCGTTGTTTTGTAAACGAATTATTATCAACTTAATTGTTATCAACATATTCGATGTCTGCTTCAAAATTTCCGCATTAATAATGTATTATAACGTGCGTGCTTTGTAAAGTATTTTATCCTCGATATAGAAACCGATTGGAATAAAAATACGTAATTTAAATGCGTTATTTTTTATCTAATAAAGATACGTTACTCCATGTTAGTAAGTGTGTGATAGAGTGCATATTATACAACGTAAAAATAATTTTTAACTGTGGAATGGCCGATAATCTACATGATACATGATATTTTAGACATACTCGTAGTATTAGGCATTGATAAAAGTGTGGGTGCTCGAATTCCTACTTAACGTTTTTTAACTTCGTTGACTTAACGCATTTGTCATGTTTCGTACGAATATTATATTGTATTTTAACGCATTTTTCGTTTTTTGTCAATGCATAAATTATGTCACACGTGCGAACAACGCATTACCATAAAACATTATTATAGGCACGTATAATATTTATCGTCTTTGTCTCAAGATAAAAATATATGTGCGTCTTCATTATGCATCTCCTCGTATATATTTTTGAATAATATTTTTATGTTCCACGTCAACTTTGTTGGCCACTTTCAGGCCTTCGGTGGTGTAGTTTTTACATAGACCGAAATCTCCGGTGTTTTATTATACTATATTCTGATTGCAGATTTTAATGTCCGGTACTCAGAGGCATATAAAACAACGAGTTTATGGAACCTGCCGCTGTTCATAGAAAAAAAAACAACTTATGAAAAAAATCAGGTTTCTAGTTTCTATTCGTAATTCATAAACATTTTGTAGTTTTGAATATCAATACTTACATGAAATTTAATACTTTAACATTCGTGTTGAATTTATTATTGTATTATTTAAAATGTTTAAATCTTTAATCATTGAACATTTTTGTGAATATACCCTAAGTGTTGAAAAACGTTCAATTCTAAATCAAAAACTAAATTTATTCAATAACAATATTATATAAGTACATATGCCATGTGGTATAGGAATCATATTGCGCATTGTCGTCTTCGATCGTTTGTACAGTGACATCGGCCAAGATTTTTAGTGCACAAACTAATTAATTTAATTCAAAGAAATCCTCAGCGCCATTGACGTTTTGGTTTGGAAGAATTTATAATGTGGTGAATATTTCCACATTCACAGAGTCCATTGGTTGATTGTTAACTGTTCATTTAAACGTTTTTCAGATAAATGTCTTTTTGTACGATCGGCCATCAGTTTAGCATTCTATTCTGATCAAGACATCACTATGTAGTGATATGACTCAACCGTTGTAAACAATGTAAACAGTTATTTGTTCGACAAAAATAAAATCGAAAAAATATATTATATCAAGTACGTATAACCGTGCTCCGTTTAAACAGAAAATTTGATAACTACAAATATATTAATTCTTTTTTTTTGTTTTATTTTTTTATTTTAATAATAGTGTCGTATGAGACAGGTACTAATACGAATAAAATATTATCATAAAATCGTACATATTTATCATTATTCATTACATTCTATTGTGATATAGCTAATGTATATTATATACTTATATTATATTAAAATTTATTACAATTTCATCATATTCAATATTTTTATCGACTAAGAAACAGATATTACTAGAATACTAGATAACATTATTATATTTGATAGTGAAAAATAAAATAGGAACTTGTTTTGAACTTTTGTTTGCTTTTTCCTGTAGGCAAGTTTAGTTTCTTTTAAACTTGTTTTTTTATTTCGTTCTTTTTTTAGTTTTCTTAAATAACGACATTTTTGTTTTTTAATACGTATCGATGCATTTACACACTAAAATGACTGCAAATACAACGATTTTTCGACAGTTACTTGCTATTTATACTTCAAATCTATTAGAGTCTCGATCCCCGGAATGGGCTCTTTAGATTCCTAGAGGCACCCTCTTCCGGTATACGTCAATTTGTATATAGTGTGATTTTAATGATAATCTTGCATACATAGTGTTCAAGTGCAAAAAATATTTAACAGCAATAAAAAACTATTCTATAATACTTGTGAAAACCTAAAGAATTCATAGACACCTCATTTGTTAAAAATGATTCATTAGGTTCTACGAGGGAACATATATACCTACATGATAAACACATAACCATCTGTAGTCTGTTGAAAAGGAAAACTGAGATGCTTGAAAATGTTTTTTTTTGTATTAATTTTCTATTTTTGATTTAAGCTTTAGAATGTTTATACTTGATGTTTCAATTGTATTATTTCAGTCAGTTATTAGATATATTTTATTTTTACTAGTTTTGTTATTCATTTATTCGTTTTACAATATTAGTTTTAATTTAGTATAATCAAACATAGATTTTAGATTTGTATTTAATATCAACAATAATTGAAGTTTTTTCTTTTCTCTTTTTTTATTAAAGTTAAATACTTTAAATATTAAATATGTATATCTAACCTCGACACTGCAAAAAAAAAACTTTAATTCTTTATAAAAGGTTTCCGAAAATAGTGACAATAAAACAAAAACAATATCGTACTTCTTGGATATTTATCGATTTTCATCCTATTCTAATAAAAGAAAATGCATCAGTTGAAGTAATGCCAGTGCACATATTTACAGTACAGGCGTTAATTTGAATGAATTGAAACATTTAAAACACATGACCACCGACAAAACCAATTATTTTCTCGTGTTAAAAGAAAAATTATAATAAAAAAAATAAATTTTTATTGTTTCATAGTTAACTGCATCATGATACAATCTATTTTTATTTTAAGTATATTTTCTTTCTTCTTTACGTCTTCAATCATTGATTGGTTTGCTGTAGATATTCATGCGTCCCTATCATTACTCAGTTCCTTTAACTTCTTGTAGCTATTCTTCCCCGTGTCTATCATGATTTACTTCATGTACTCTATCCTCTTCATTTGTCATTATTTTAACATAATATACGTCATACACATTATGATATGTACATTCAATTTTGTTGTTTGCAATGCTGCATATTTTGAGCATTAAGAGTTTAGATAATTAAAAACATCAAATGGAAATCTGAAGCAGTAATTTATAAATTACATGCATTATACACATATCGTTAACCAAACTCCCATGAAGATAACCATATTAGATTTAAATGAATATTTTAAATTTCAATTGAAATTATGAATTACTTTGACTTTTTTTGTATAGTAGATATCTCAGTATCTGGTACCTTAAACTGAACATGTATGATAGTAATGTGAATTATATTTTTTATGTAGGTAATATTGATTTTCATAAAGTTGCTTTTTATGGATTTGCATTTTTGGACATTTCTTTTTACTTACTTGCGATTTTCCCCTTTTTTACAATGTTTTGTTTTCCTAAACTCATTATGATGTGTTAATGTATAAATGTATGGCGGGTTTGTCAAACGCTACACAATAAACTTTAAACTACACACCTTTAAGGTTGCAAAAGCTTCTTTATCATAAAACCGAGTTGTCTCAAAATGTAGTGGGTATGGTAAGATTTAATATTGATATTATATGGCTGAACATGTTCCTAAACTGTTCGATAAACATTTTATTGTTACAATAAATAAACGTTTATTTTGAACGAATTTTGGCGGTTCTTCAAAAGGTATCGACTATGTATGATTATAATATAATTATCGACGATTCGAATATCATTCGAATGAAATTACACGAACGGTTTTAGACAAACGAACAATTATTTTAATAGGTCTTATTATTTGATCGTAGAACATGTTATAATGTATGATACTGGCACAATGTGTGACCTACATGGGTAATTGATCAACAATTATCGATAAAATATGTTGTGTGTGTCACAATTATTGGTATATTAGTGAGTGAGTTTGTGAAATAATGAAACAGTGCAAAAACAGTATGTAAATGGGTATATAACACTATGTTGATAAAATATCAACACAAATTCACAACAAATCTATACAAATGAATCAGTGCATAAATCAGCAATCAATAATTCTTATCAAGTTTTTACAATTTGTATTCTTTGTGATTTATGAACCATATATAGTTTATACCAAAGCCAGAAACATTGCCATTGTGCCAGCAGAGGACATTACAATTTAAAGTGCATAATTCTATCCAAAAACTCGTATAACATATGAAAATTAAATATTTATTTGAAACGTTCTAAAAGAGGATAAGTATGTAGTATCATTGATTAAGTATACCTATTAAGTATGTACTTAATCAATGGTAGTATGTACCTATATATTGGACAAAATATGTTTTCTTATTACAAGGGTGCTTACTACTTGGACAGAAAATTGTCATAGTGATTTATCTTGGCTAAGATAATGGTTTATTGGTAAAAGATGTTTGGTACTTATAGCATTATACTTAATTTTGGAATATTCCAACAAAATACAAATAGTTTTCTTTTAGTGTTTTCAATATTATTACATTTTTTTCTTAATTTTCCTAAAATCTAAAAGGGCAATGCTCTCTTAAATTTTATAAGCAATCGTTCTACCTTGTTCCTTCTAAATTTGTCAGTGGTGTACTGTTGCATTATCAATTACATATTATCTCTTTTTATAGTGATTAAAAATACTCCTTTTATCAGCTAATAATGTATTCTATATTCATTTACCCTAAACATATTTGATTATTACTTATTATTATGATATACCTACATAAATTAAAGAGATTTTGTTTTTTAAGTGATATAAAATATACATTTTTTTTTGTGACACTAGTAGGTTAATACCATGAGAGGGTGTAAATAGTTTAGCTAAAATTTAGATATGGCATTTATATTAAGGCAGATCTCTTTGGTGTACTTACTAAAAAGGGTACTTGTGGTAATAATATCCTGTGTAAAATTTGTTTCAAAGACTAAAAAAGTTTACACCACCACTGAAAGCAATAATAAATAAATTTATATATATAGAAATGATTTAAACACTAAAAATATTTAATTTATATATATTCGTTTTTATTTATTCATAATATACTCTTAGAATACAGATCACATTTGGCAACAATTCGTAGAATATTTTGATTTTAGAATTGGCCTCTAACACATCAATTCACACATATACATATACATACATTATGTATTATACTTATTATATTAAATTTATAAAAAGGAAACTGATTGACATTTTTATTCATTACAATTTTCAATACAACTATTTTTTTTTAGGCAATTAACTATACAATAACAATTGGTAACAAATAATTTCATAACATACAAATTAGAATCTTAAGATCAGTATCTAATAGAAGTATAAAACAATGTAAGTATAATATGCTATATCAACAAAATAAAAATTAATTTAAGTAAACTTTATAAACATTAAAAAACGATTTCCAACATATAATTTAAAGTTGAAAAATTTAGGAATACTGTACCTAATATTCATATAGTAATATAAATGTATATATTGTAATTCTCACCTAAAATATTTAGCAAAGTTAAAAATATCATCTTACATTCTATATATATAGTTCACATATCACTTAAATTAAGTAGGTATCAATTGTTTTTACAGTAATTATCAAGTATTTAGTAGAATTATAAGGTATTGATCATACTTTATTTTTCTTCAATGTGTACTAAAAAAATAGTATTATAGAAAACAATAATATTTATGATAGTGAAAAATGGCAATAATGAGTTTATACAAGACAATTAAAAAAAACAAAACAAAAACGTCATTACAATAATAATACTAATTAAACTCAAACGAATAGTTGTTAATTTATAAGTGATAATGAAATGTTCGTTACCTATTAAATATACAATCTGTGTGTAGTGAGAATCATCCAACAATTTTATTGATAATTTCTAGTATTTTCTTAGTTATATAGAGTTCTTAAAGTTTATGATTTGTGTTATGTTGGCACAGTACAAGTGTAGGTACCTAATTATAAGGTATTATGGATAATTTAACGATGCACATTATACAGAGTTATAACTCTTTAGATCAACAAAAGCAAATGTCATTTGTATACATGTTTTTTAGGACATTATTGTCGAAAATTGATTAAGTTATTAATAATAAAAAAAATCATTTTTACCATGTTGTTTGTTTCATTATAAAAAGTGCATGAACTTTTGTGATATTGATCGCTAAGTAGACATCTAAATGACATTTTGGAGAGATGCTGTACGGGAAATATTAGGAAAACATTTAAGAGGCTCAAAGAGTTAGAAGAGCGTAGGTACCTGATCTGAACTTGCCCACTCCCAGAACAAAAATAGCGCTCATCGTTTTTAGTCGTATCCTATCTATACATTTTTTGGAATTTATTAATCATACTCGGATACTCGGTGTTCTTCTCTTTTATAAAAACTCTTGGAAAGCATGTATTATAAGTGCACCATAAATTTTTATAATGTTTAGTCTTATCACTATGGCATACTGTTGTTATAATTAACGTGGCATGGTCTATGTTGAATCTATTTCAGTTAAATTACACGTGCCACAACAATAAATGGTTGGTTGAGTCCTCACGACCGGCTACTTCTGATGCGGCTGTTGACCGGAAGTCTTCGTACCCGTCACCACCAGATATCAACAACAGTTTTCCGGACGAACTCATCTTCCGTTGGTTCAATGACTGCCGTCGCTGCTTGGAGAAGTTCTGTGGTAAATGGCCTACCAGCGTCAAGAACCTTACGTGACCCGTGTGACCATGTGGCACACCTAAATAATAATTATAATAATAAAAATATAATTATAATAATAAAAATTAAAAATTAAATCGAAAACCATATCGATCTTACGAGACATCTTACATACTCTAACCAGTCTAACCTAACCTTTATGACACACCTGGACATATCTCGTGGCATAACAGTGTTGTGACACTATGTGGTTGAGAAACACTGGTCAACGGTTTAAATGAAATGTAATTGTTTTTTTAAATAATTTCGTAACTACACAAAAAGTTGTACTGATGTGATATTATATTTCATGATAAACTTTGGAGACGTAACTTTGAATTAATAAAATAATATATTTGTCTTTACCAAAGTTTCGTTGTAATTGCTCTGCATAAAACCTGTTAGGATTCAAGTGAATGACGTAAAAATAAAAATCACAGAGCTCGTCTTTGGTGCGATTAACTCACGTTAAAACTTTTAATTATCATTTTGATCATCTCTATAAATACAAGTTGTGAGCATACATTTGAATTCATTCTTTTTAGTTACCTTTTTCATCAAATTTTTACGACAAGATGTTTTATTTAAATTTTACCCCATCAAAATTATACGAATTCCATTACAGATTGAATAAGATATATAAACTATTATTTTTCGTCGTTAACTTTTACTGACCAATAGGAACAGGAAGTGTAACAAGTTTTCCAGTGCTAGCGACTACAGCCGGAATGGTCATGGTCAAGACAACACCCGCACTGGTACCGATCCACAAGAGGTCTTTAACCGCCAGCAGTGATGTGACACGAAGACAAGCAGCTTTGTGTTGCCGTATGATGTCATCGCAGCCTGAATGAAAAAAAAAAAGAAAAATATAAAATAATTAGATTTATACAGTATCTGCACCACAAAACAATATGTGAGTATATAAACTATAAAATATGGTTAGAATGAATTCATAATCCACTAGTCTGAGATACGATGGAAAACGACATCATAATATGATACATTTCTACTTATAACTCACTTGACAGCATTTTAGTGACTGCTGGTGCTGTGTTGACCTCTGCCAGTACTTCAAACGTAACTGAATGGATGAGTCGAAGCACAGCTGAGTTTTGCAATGAGAGCCACACGCCCATTCCTGACACAACCATATTGGTGATTGATCGATTAGAGTCTCCGCCGATCACAAACGAATGCTTAAACCGAAAAAACAGACATATTAGGCAACAGGGGAGCGAACAAACATTGATCCACCAGACGTCTGCAACAAACATTACGGGTTGCAAAATATATTATTACACAAATATTTATCTACAATTATTATTCGATTTAGATTACGCGAATGTTTTTCAACGATTCTAGCTATTATTTTAATTATTAATTTCAAATTACAATTTAGCTTTACATAGTTGGGGTCCATAAAAAAAGGAAAACTTGAGGTAAGTCCTATAAGAGAAACTTAATCACTTTAATCAAACACGAGTTGCATCCGGAAAGTAATTTGTTACGACCAGAATTAGGTTCATGTAGTAATTTATTACAACTTGAATTGGGTCTGCATTCTGCAGTCACAAATAGGTACATCTTCAGTATAGTTTTGAAGCTGCTATTGACCGGCGATAATTTAAGATAGCCCCAAGTTTAATTTCAATCTTAGAAATCAGTGTTAGGTAGCAATCAATATTAAAGTAATATTAACGCATATTACTATGGATCATCTCAATATTCATTTAGCAGATGTAGAAATGTTTGAACAAAAATATCATTCATCATAACCAAGATTAAGCAAGATCATTAAGCAATCATTAAGCAAGATCATGAGGCATTTATTACTTACTTGAAACTGCAACTCAATTGTATCGAATATCTTAACAGTGTTGTGACATGAACACCAGAGTTTGTCACCGACTGGTAACATTTTAGAAACAGGTACGGCTGCAGAACCGACATTAATGGTTACTGGATCTGACGTGTTCCAACTACCATCTAAATAGTATGAAAGTTTGAAAACCATGAACCATCTGTTCGAGTTAAAAACATAATAAACAAAAAATATCATACTTACTTGTATCTGGATAGTAAATGCAAATATCACCATTAGCTAATGAAACATAAACACGGTTATTTAAATAGCTGAAACATAATGAAAAAATGAATATTATTAGTAGATGAAAGACAAAAATATTCTAAAAATATATTTTAGAGTTTAGTAAGAGTATATTGATTTAATCTGTTTTCATATTTTCGAAGAAACTATTTTCCAAATTTGTTTACGGACACCTAGCTGTTAGATTTGATATTAAAATGATTTTTCTATTTACTATTACACAATACACTGACCCCAGTAGACTGATATGCTTTAGTTTTTTCATTTAAAAAAATAATTTTATTTATTTATTTACTATACTTAGAATATCTAATGATAACATTTCTTTTTTTCATTAATACAACTAAAAATCATATTAAATATTACCTTATAATTTATTATTTAATTTTAAATATAATAATTTAATTATGATAAATTGATAATGCAAAAAATGTATTACTACTTTTAGTTCAAATAGGTTAATATTGGGTAATATTTTTATATAGTGATAAATACAAAGGTATTGTCACACTAGTTTAGGCCTCTCTTATTAAGAATACTCATCCTTATTTTTCATAATATACTTACATGATGCAATGTACCGCGGACCCATGTTGGATTTTCACTTTATTCCGTTTGATACGGATGTTGTCCATCGAATTGTACACATGTATACAGCCATCCTCAGTGCCCAACCACATGGTTGGCTCTCCCTCAAAGTCTACTGGGTCCATAGGGTACATACCTTCTGGAATACGATCATTACTATCGTCTTTGTCGTCATCCTCTTCACTCGACGAACTACACCGATAATGAAAAAACCACGTGCGTGACGTGCGTGACGTGCAGATTTTTTTTTTAAATTATAAAACGTTAGTGTACCTATCTAGTTTTATATCGGGTCCCGTCTGGTCAGTATCTTCAATCGATATGCTGATCTCCGGATTACTGCTTTGGTCATCTCTGTTAACATTGTTGACTTGACTGGACAAAAAAATAAAAACAAGCATAATTTTAAAAACATTTCTTTGGATGGTCGGGAAAGGGAGAGTACGAAGAATTCTCCGGCCGGTGTCATGCTAAGCGTTTTTATCGTATGAGGTTGCCGCAACAAGCAGAACGATGCTTTTAAAGTTTTAAATGGCATCGATCATATTATAGCGACGCTGCGGTAGCTGTATTCGACAGAACAGGCTGAGTCAAAAACGCGTAAAAGAAATTGTATAAGTTTTTGTCAACCTGACTATTTTTATAAACACATTGTTTTAAAAGAGAGTGTTCACGCTGTGAGTTTTGCCGCTCCGGTTTGATAACACAGTTTTGATAAAATTGGCGGGAAAATATTGTAACAACTGTTTAGTGTTTACTGTAATATAACAATACGATGTGTTTATGAAACGCTATAAACGCATAGTATGACACTAGCAAAAACGAATGCGTTTAAAAACACTGCGGCAGTAAACGTTTAGCATGACCCCGACCTAAGTCAACTTACTCAGTGTGTTGTGGTGCTGGTATTGAAGTAACGCATAGAATCCGAGCATTACACACGCCGTTACATGAAGTGACTGTCGGCTCAGGATACAAACTTAAGACACAGACTTGACCCACATACCCGTCACTGTTACACACCCACACATCTCTCTGATTCATCGCTGGCGCGGCACACGTAAACTGCAGACCTGCTCTGGTTTTTCGAATGGGCACTGGACCAACGAAATCAGCATTTGGCCTTCGGTCTGTCGATAACACTGAAATCGATAAAGGTATGAAAAAACTTTCAATTGTATGTAATGTTACTATATACTTAATGGTATCATAGTATGAAGCTTACCGAGTTTTTGTTTAGCTTCGTTAAAAGATTCTTCCCAATTGGCTCGTTTTTCTGGTTTCGAAAACATTATCGACACAGTCTCGGTGCCATTTCTAAAATCAATAAAATCACTAAATGTCAAAATTCAGATAGCCAAAAATGTGCACTGCGTAATATTTAGTTTACCTGGTATGTAGATTCAGTTCTAAATAACATAGCTGAGAATCGCTGGCTTGCCTTTCTGACAGTTGTTTGTTGAGCGCACTGAGCATGTCTTTTATTGAATCTTCCAGGTGATTGTGTGGACAGTGTAACATAGATACCATATCTGTCATTTGCGTCAATGTAGATACATCTTCTGACAAATACTCCATCTCACGAAGCATACGGCGTACATTTTCATCTTTCACTAAAAAAAATCAGAAGGGTTTATTAGTAAAATTATTTTTATTATCGATTAAAAAGTAATCAAGCAAATTTATTAAAAACACAAATATTCATTTTGATTTTGTTAAGATGGAAATGGATAGTACTATTTAGTATAAGTTAAAATATGAAGATTATACGAATGTACTCCTTGTTTTTGTAAAAATTTATTTGTTAAAGCCCCTTTAAACATGAATTATGAGTTATTACTAGTAGCTCTAGCAGTGTTTCAAATTTAGTTCTTATATAATTGAGAAACTGCAAACCATAAAATGTACATCGTTTAAAGTATAAGCAATAAAATCATATGGTTGTAACTGTTTTAGTAAAAAAAAAAAACTATAAATCAATGCTAATATTAGTAATTTTAAATATGAAATAAAAACAATTAATTAATAGTTAAATTGTAATAATGTATTATATTTTAAATACTATTTGCATTTAAAATTAAAAACTGTATAACTGATTCAAAAACTGTAGTTGTAAAATTCAAATTTTCCAATTATACTTTCAAAAAAATGTATTAAATAAGAAAATTGTAAAATTAATGTTAACACCATGTAAAAATTTAAAAAAAAAAAAAAGCACTAATGAAAATAATTAATTGACAATTGTCATACAACAAGGTTAATTTAAATACCTTTAACTATTTCAACATCGTCCAATGGTATCTTCATGAGCAACTTGTATTTGTTTGCTTCTAAATTACTCACAACGCTGTTTGGCGAAGTTCTGTAAAATGTACAATAATAATATTTTACAGAATTCATTTCACAACGTCTATTATAAAGACTATATAAACTATTTTTCTTGGCTCATTAGTGTATTATATTAAAATGTATAAACTGTTTTAAGCTATAAAGAAATTTCATTAGAAATGTAGTCTATCACATTTTTCACATTTTCGTCGTTCAGCCGAAGACACCAAAACTCACAGCATGCCAATATTTCAATTTTTACCTTCCGTCTACAAATTTCGAGCATCTTCTTCTAACTAATTCAATATATTCTGTGTAGTAACATTTTTTCCATGGTTCGAATAGTTTAATTTTAAAACTGTTCAATCTATTGTTTTAAAATAGTTTAAATGTTTTTTCCAATCACTTACTATCAATTAACTTACATAAAAACTTAAATTAAGTGCTCATAGCACATAATCTTATTTATTTATTTATTTTGTACGGCTTTATGCACAAATCAACTTTACTAACTTACTATAACAAATGATTAAATAATAACATAATATAGAAAATATTATAAATTGGTTTAACTTAGATAGAATTATAATTTATCAAAAATCAAATATGTTTGAGATAAGGGTCTATATTATAATCTAATAATAATAATAATAGTAACACTGTTATACATTTTTCAACCAATAAATGAAAAAAGAAATAAATCTATAAATCTATAAAAAAAAAAAGTATTATAGGATTTATTATTATGTATTACTGACATTTGTCAGAGTGATAAAATTATTATTATAACTAATCTACTGAGACGTATAATATAATAGTTGACAAAAAAATAAAACAATATTTTATATATTGTCAGGTACGTTCAAAAATGTATAAAAGAAAAAAGAAATATATACATATAATATGAATATATTTTATACTCATAGATATTCAATTATATTATTTAATAATAAGTGTATTCTTTTGGTAATCCCCAAAAATCCCTTTCCAAGAAACAAACCACATTTATGTTCATTATTTTATACTTATGTTAAACCTATTAACATATTTTTTTCTATTATAATTTATATTTTAATATTATTCATATTTAACTCAAGAATAACATTTAAATCCATGGATATCTTGATTATCAACCTTCGGACTCACAATGGTCAGGGTAAGTTCGAAAACCGACCGTAGTTTCGATATGTTTTGAAGTGTTTCTCAAAGATGAATTTATTACGGATAACACATGAACAAAATGTTTCGTATCAATTATACCTAGTTATAAATACTTACGTCGACGGTTTGCGTATGGTTCCGCTCTTTCTTTTAATACTGGTGACGATCAGCAAGTCAGAGAATAAGAATAATGCTCGTTCTTTACGGTTCATTGACTGACCGGAAACGATGGTCACCAAGTCGTGTCTAAGGAATGTTCGGTCGGTGGCAGCCAAATGTATTAATCCGTCAATCAACGACTCGATCTGTTCCAGTTCTAAGTTGTCTTTTTCGGTACAATTTATTTTCACCGCCATCTCGTGCACTTGTTTCTGTGATTCGGTCAGTGATTCGTGGTCCGGGTGCGTTGTTTCAGTGTGTTTCAATAGTGTCTAAAAACACGGGTTACGGTTAGAGATGGTTTGATGGGTAGATCGATTTTAAAGTGGTATAGGATAATAATATTGTTTCAAAATTTAAAAAAACCCAAATTTACGTAATCATATCCGATCGATGTAATTTGTTTTCATAAGTACGCTCAAATTTCATTGTCGACAGTATTTATCCATTCATTTTGACTTTTATTGTTCCATAAAAAGTATAAATACCTGTATCAAAAGTTCGTATCTAGGTATTCGTTGAACGGGCATGATAAGAAGTGAATCAAGTGCCAACTTTCCTTTGTGTTCTCGAGCCGTGGACTAAAAAACAAAAAAAAACCAATATTACCTAACCATTTACGTGCTTAAAAAAATATTTTAATCAGTAGGATGAATTGTATTTTTCACCTCTAAGTATCTTGCAAATGCTGGTTTTGAATTGCATGTAGTCTTGATAGCTTCCTTAGCTTGTTTCCAGTTATTTATGAACGATGTGTACGAATCGATCACAGGCTTTTTAGAAAACTAAAAGGAAAACTTGGAATGAATGTCTTGCGATTCTTTAACACACACACACACACACACACACATATACACACACACACAAGCACGCACGTACACACCATTTCTAACAAGATGTCACCGATCCTTTGGTGCGCGTCCCAAATCTCCAGGCGCTTATGCAAATCTTTTAGGAATTGTTCGTGCTCCATCAGAATTTCAGGTATCTGAAAACCAAATTAATCGTTACAATTCTTGTAAATTATGATGGAAGTATGGTATTAAAACAAATATGAACCTGGTAAAATATTTCGTCAACCACCGACGGCTCTATGAGTACAGAATTTTCAGCACTCTTTAAAGGTAATAAGTATTTCTAAAACAAAATAAAATCGAAAAATTAAGTACGAATTCAACCTTAATTTATTGTATGTGCATTCACATACACATGAAATATAGGTACACCGTACTCGATTGTCAATACGGTTTCCAAAATCTAAAAAAATAAAGAATGAATTAAAAGGTACCTATTATAATAAAGAATACTAAAGTTCACTCAAGTGGGAGACATTTTTTAAGTCGATGAGATATTTTAATTGTCGAGGTCATGATTTAAAGTATTAATAACATATTATTACAGTATATATACATATGTATATTGTATATACGTATAGCAAAATCGCACGGGCTATGGGTACACCGTCGCGTATTGTGTAATTATATATGATTTTCAGTTTGACGAGGGTCTGGGGTTTTCCGTGTAAAATCGTATGTTAATATAATAAGTTGCGTTTAATGAAATAATTTTTACTAAAATTAATAACAAATGTTTGTGGATGACAAGCGTTAAAAACTGATATTATAAAATGAAATATTTCTTAGAGTTCTTGAAAATACATTTTGTTATTTAATCATTTATGGATAAATATTAAAACTTCTATGTTGCCGTCTTGACTATAAAGTTGGAGTTTGATATTTTTTGACAATGTCCTCAACTGTTTACCTACAACACCAATCTTACGTATAGAGAAGATTTAAAAGAGCATTTTAAGAAAATAAATTCGATGTCCGAGAACATAGTAAAATATTAGTGCTGTTAAAAAGTCTCGAGTATTTACATATTCGACTATGATGGAAAGACAATTTTGACAAACAATTGTATGTGAAATGGATCACTATGCGCATATATTTGATCGGCATCAAAATGTGGAAAAAACAAAGTTGTTGAAAATACATCATCCGTGATCAGATTCTTCAGAGTGATGAATCGAATTAATTTTAATTATTATTTGTGCCTCGCGGTAATTTGCTTGTGCGATTAATTATTGACACAATACAACGTATATACTCACGAGTGTACATTTTTAATTTATTCTAGCAGCAACAATATAGCTTTGATTACTAATTACTATTATAGTCTATATTGACGAATATTCAATGACATGGTAAAAAAAGAAGAACAAAGACACATAATATTACCTATCTACAAATCTAAAAATCGTTATACATATTTATACGCTATTTAACTTTTTTCCAATTTTTTTTCACAGAGTTGTTCCAAATACCTTCCTGAGTGTCACCACGTCACCCGATTTTCATAATTTTGTTTTTAAAGGGTTGAAATCGGTAAAAATAATATATAAAAATAAATCCCTATTTACCAGGTATCCTCATCACGCGTGAACGGCTGGACCGATTTAGCTAATTCTTTTTCTTGTTGTGTTTGTTATTGTCAGGAGAAGAATTTTACGGAACAAAAATTAAGAGAATTAACCCTAAGGGGGTTAAAAGGTGTAAATATGAAAAAAATCCGGAGCCACTGGAGCTTTGTGGTATTAAATTTGGTCAATAGTTTCGTTTTATATAGCAGAGGCATGAATCAGTATTCAGACCTGGTAATTCAGGAAGGCATTAGGAGCGATGATTTCGGGATGAGCATGTTTTATTCGAAAACCTATTTCGGTAAAAATGCCGATAACGACAGCACTGCAGGCGGCGCGAATCACGCGAACGGTGTATCGCGCGGCACTTAAATTTTCCGTTTCCGATTAAAATATAAAACACGACGTGCGGCACGCGTTGCAGCGTGAATGTTCCGCCGCCGTGGCCGTGTGGTCGCGTGGCCGCCGTGACGGAACGACGACGACGTGGTCGCGCGCTGCGGACAGAACTCTGGATACCGCGGTCGCGGTCGTCCGTCCGGAGGTCGTTTAAAAAAACTACCGTTAAAAAAACGAATCGCTTTCCATGAACTCGTGAATAATTTTCATTGGCTGTTCGTTTTTCCAACCGTTTCGGCCGACGCGGGGCTACTGGTTTTCCCTTCCGTTTCAGTCTTCGTCGGTTCGCGCGTATGTCCGGGGCTCTCCGGACGGCGTGTCCGTGTTTCGAGAATTTTATGCCGACCGCCATTGTCTCGTTTCACGGTTTCAACAATTTCCTCTCGCGGCGATGGTAATAGTAATTATCGACGAATAATCGCACGCCTCACGGCGGTCGCGTGGGTGGAACCAAATTATTCGTCGCTTAAATACTACCGTACCGTCGACATTTCGTAATTTTCCTATCGTATCGCCGCCGCCGTCACGTCCGGTGCGCGATCCATTACGCGAGTGTAATGGCCGTCGCCTTCGGATATTCAACAATTCCGTCGAGGCTCGGACGACGTCTAATACAAGCCGGTAAAGGCTTCGAGTGTACGTTTTTTGATGTCGTCGTCGTTTCGTATCGTATTCGCCGTTTGTACTATCAATATTCGGTGTTTAGCATATTTTTCGTCTCGGTCGCGTTCACGGTGCGTCGCCGCCGTTCGCCAAAACGACTTGTGAATTTTACCGTCCGCCAAATACAAACGTATAATTGTAATAGTTCGCGCGAGTAGTGAAATAATCGTTCCGGCGTGTTTGTCCGCGTAGTAGTGTTTTTATTCGAGTGTACCAGCGCGAAATACGTTGTGAAATGTTTCGGACCCGCCGAATGAAAACGGTCGTCAATGCAGTCAACGACGGCCCGAGGTTAGTGATAATTTAATATTATAATATTATATCGATATAATAAATAAGTACGACCCACCGACGCGTTATGCAAAAGTTATTATTATTATATATTGTTATATTAAACCGCTGTTATACAACGCGCGTTGGAACTGATAAATTGCGCGTTGTCGTCAATACGATTTTCGGAAATGAGTTTCATTTCGGTGCCGAGTAATATTAATAACGAGAACGGATAAAAATCCATTACGTGGTGTGGCCGCGTGGCCGCCGTGACGGGACGACGACGACGACGCGGTCGCGCGCCGCAGACGGAACTCCGGATACCGCGGTACCGATTCTCGATAAACAAAAAACCGTTACGAAAAAAATCATTTTCCATGATTCGTGAATTATTCTCATTGGCTTGTTTGTTTCAACCGTTTTAACGGCCGACGACGCGGGGATTTCCTTTCCGTTGTCCCTTCAGTCTTCGTCGGTTCGCGTGTATGTGGTGGGCTTCTCCGAATGGGTCCGTGTTTCGAGATTTTTATGCCGACCGCCATAGTCTCGTTTCTCGGTTTCAAAACTTCCTTTCGCGGCGTTGGTAATAGTATTTATCCACGAATAATCGCACGTCTCACGGCGGTCGCGTGGGCGCAACCAAATTATTTCGTCGCTAAAATACTACCGTACCATCGATATCCGGCGTTTAACGTATTTTTCCTATCGTATCGCCGCCGTCGTGTCCGGCGCGCGATCCATTACGCGAGTGTAATGGCCGTCGCCTTCGGAGTTTCATAGATTCCGTCGAGGCTCGCGGACGACGTCTAATCCAAGCCGGCAAAGGCTTCGAGTGTGCGTTTTTTGACGTCGTCGTCGTTTCGTATCGTATCGCCGCCATCGCGTCCGGCGCGCGATCCATTACGCGAGTGTAATGGCCGTCGCCTCCGGATTTTCAACGTGTCCGTCGAGGCTCGGACGACGTCTAACCCAAGCCGGTAATGGCTTCGAGTGTGCGTTTTTTGATGTCGTCGCTGTTCGCCAAAACGGCTTATGAATTTTACCGTCCGCCAAAAACAAACTTTTTGGGTTCGCGCGAGTAGTGAATAATCGTTCCGTGGTGTGTTTGCCGTTGTGAAATGTTTCGGACCCGCCGAATGAAAACGGTCGTCAATGGAGTCGACGACGGCCCGAGGTTAGTGATAATAATATTATATCGATGTAAAATATAAGTACGACCCACCGACGCGTTTTGCAAAACTTATTATTATTATATATTATTATATTAAACCGTCGTTAAACAACGCGCGTTGGAACCTGATAAATTGCGCGTATAGTAGTAGTGAATTCGACGGCCACTCGGTCGAGTGAATGAGGAATGCGACGCTAGGTCTATATTAGCATGGCCGTGTGGCCGCGTGGCCGCCGTGACGGGACGACGACGACGACGCGGTCGTTCGCCGCGGACGAAACTCCGGATACCGCGGTAACGATTCTCGGTACACAAAAAAACCGTTACGAAAAAAATCACATTCCATGATTCGTGAATAATTCTCATTGGTTGTTCGTTTTTTTAACCGTTTCGGGGGACGCTGGGATTACCCTTCCGCCATTGCTTCAGTCTTCGTCGGTTCGCGTTTGTGTGGTGGGCTTTTCCGAACGGGTCCGTGTTTCGAGATTTTTATGCCGACCGCCATAATCTCGTTTCACGGTTTCTAAATTTCTTTTCGCGACGATGGTAATAGTATTTATCGACGAATAATCGCACGTCTCACGGCGGTCGCGTGGGTGGAACCAAATTATTTCGTCGCTAAAATACTACCATACCATCGACATTCGGTGTTCATCGTATTTTTCCTATCGTATCGCCACCGCCGTCGCGTCCGGTGCGCGATCCATTACGCGAGTGTAATGGCCGTCGCCTTCGGATATTCAACAATTCCGTCGAGGCTCGGACGACGTCTAATACAAGCCGGTAAAGGCTTCGAGTGTGCGTTTTTTGATGTCGTCGTCGTTTCGTATCGTATTCGCCGTTTGTACTATCAATATTCGGTGTTTAGCATATTTTTCGTCTCGGTCGCGTTCACGGTGCGTCGCCGCCGTTCGCCAAAACGGCTTGTGAATTTTACCGTCCGCCAAATACAAACGTATAATAGTAATAGTTCGCGCGAGTAGTGAAATAATCGTTCCGGCGTGTTTGTCCGCGTAGTAGTGTTTTTATTCGAGTGTACCAGCGCGAAATACGTTGTGAAATGTTTCGGACCCGCCGAATGAAAACGGTCGTCAATGCAGTCAACGACGGCCCGAGGTTAGTGATAATTTAATATTATAATATTATATCGATATAATAAATAAGTACGACCCACCGACGCGTTATGCAAAAGTTATTATTATTATATATTGTTATATTAAACCGCTGTTATACAACGCGCGTTGGAACTGATAAATTGCGCGTTGTCGTCAATACGATTTTCGGAAATGAGTTTCATTTCGGTGCCGAGTAATATTAATAACGAGAACGGATAAAAATCCATTACGTGGTGTGGCCGTCGTCGTTTCGTATCGTATTCGCCGTCGCCGACTCGACGATTTTTGGTTTTTTTTCGTGTTTTGCGAGTCACGACGACGGAAGTTCGGATGGTAAAAACATAACACTATTCTCCGTCGATAACGTTTCGCGTGACATTTTCAAACGTGTTTTGATCTGTGCGTACATAACTGTGTAAATAAAATATAACATTTCTTTGCGAGAAAACGCGATCGCTTAAAGCGGGCCAGCCACAATGGGTGCATCACCTACGTTCATTTTTGTTTTGCGATGCCGCCACAAACAAACCTATATTCGAGGTAAGGTTTATTATTATAATAATAATATGATTCATTAGTATTTATTCAAACAGCCAACTTATTTATGTTTCGGTTGTGCCAATGAGGCAATATATTATTATAATATACATTGTTATTGAAATTATAAGTATATTACACTGAATAATTAGTATTCTTTTCTCCTATTATTGAAACATTATTATCATGATATTTACCATATTGTATTATCAGTGTGTAACTTTACATAGTAGACGAAACATATAGTAACGGTTTTATTTATTTTTTTAATTATAATACGCGCGTATACTCACTGGCACAACTAGGCTAAATTGGGCCCTAGTGTTATTTTGAAGGAAGGGCTCTAATGCTCTATAATTTATGTTTTTTACAATAATATATATTTAATATTGAAATTCAACTTGGAATAGTGTCCATTCATAAACTATTGAGTAGCAAATCTAGTCCTTTTCAGGTGAAAAACAATATCTGGTCTACGAGTATAAGGTGTCCATATGATAAAATACATCTTTTAATAATATGATTGCTCTTAATATTTTCTTCGAAATGTATTCTGTTGGTTGGATAATTATTATGAATGTTAAAACCTAATAATAAGAAGTAAAAATATTTAATCACCAATATAATAGGTACTTAGATATTAAAATAGATACCTATTAATTTACTATTCAATATTACCAAATATATAATTAGTAATTACATTATACTTTTTACAGTTTATTAATAATGCTATCTAACCCAGCCTATATTTATTTAATCCAGACTTGCACTTTGCACTTAAGTAAAAATTGATGGTTAGTAGGTAATATAAACATATTATCTACTATAAATTAATATTATTTTATATAGTAAAAAAAAAAACAATAAAATTGTCATAAGTAAATAGAAATTCATAAATGAATAAAAAATATAATAATTTAATATATCAAGTATTTAATTTAATTAAAAACAATTTAGTGTATTTAAAATAAATAATGAATGAGAAATATATATGTAATAAAATAAAAACGTGGCCTGAAGTATTAAAGTTTTGGTTTCTAATATACTGTAATACACAGTTTCGATTTTAAAAATTATTGTTTTATTATGTATTTATTTTACTAAATTATTATACATTAACAACGTAGAAAAATGTAATATATTTTAATTAATTTACCTGAAGTAGAATCATGTATATATGTATGCGAAGTCGGGTTATTCAGCTAGGTAAATCGGTAAAAATAAATTTTTACGTGTAAATTTTATATCTACTCGTATATTCATATTGTGTGTTTGTATAATAAACTATTAAATAATAATAAATTAATAACAGTCGACTGATAACGGGGAAATGTCAATTATTATTATTATTTGGACCATACACATTTTTTATACTTAAACCCGGCAAAGACGGGTATATTCAGCTAGTGTAATATATAGGTTGTATAATATATATGTATAGTCATAGTGTATACACGTAATAACTAATAATCGGTAACAAATATTAATGGGAAACTAGGTCATTATCGCTACAAAGGGCCCAATACCATTCTCAGACGACAGCTCTATTGGCCAGTTTTCCGAATTAAACGGGTCTTACGTCCATCTAACGTTTATCGTCTATAAAACATTTGTCCGTATCTCATTTATATGCGTATACACGCACGCACGTGCACACACTCTCTCACACACACACACACACACACACACGTGCGTGAGCCACATACACCATTTCAGACTTGACAATATTCATGGACCGGGATCTATTCCGCGTGAATCGTTTCCGATTTGTCTGTTAGCCTGCTCGCTCGACTGTATACTACAAGTACACATTAATTCCGTTTCGTTAAACGTTACTGGTAACCACGCTAAAACTTCCAACACCCCTTATAAACTGTCAAAACGTATAAAGAATTAATGTACTAATTAATTTTAAGTATACGGTTTTACTAAAAATGAATCTGTGGGATATATATATATATATATATATAGGTAGTTAAGATATGTCAACTTTCAAGTAAGTTATAAAACATTTACTGACATTTATGATATATGTATCAATAATTTTAAATAAGTATGTTTGTCATTTGGTAGTACCCACTTAGTTCAATATGAGTGCAGTTTTAAAATAACAATTATTATTATTTAAGTGAGGTAGACGATTAATTTCATTGTAGCGACCTACCGTAATAAAAATGTGGTATCTTTCTAAATTTTAAGCGTCAAAACTAGTGCTCCCGGAATTATTCTCATCGTTTAATAGATTATGTACAAAATAAAATAAGATCAATAGTTACGTCTTATTTTTAAACGAACAATAATCCGTGCGTTGTTTAAATAATAACACAAACGACATAATATGAAATGTGTTACCCCACGTGATTCATAAAAATAAACCTACAATTTTGACATTTCAGAATTTCTGCGTGTAATTTGTTACATAGGCGCTTATGAGCGGCCAGTAATTTCTGATTTAATGCCACCAAACCATATTAATTACATATTACAGAACATACATTGGTGCTTACTTACGTACATATTTTATTTAAAAACGAGAGTAATAAAAAAGGAAAAAAAATCTACGGCTCACTTTATTGATATCGACTTTATAATCGGAGAGCATATGTTGATATGTATAAAACAATATAATATAGAAGAGCGTGCGTACAACCCCCACATAATTTTTTTATAACCGCATAGGAACTCGACGTCACAGGAATGTGCACCTATTTTACTCTCGGAGTGTGTCTGTAAAATTGACCGCAGAGCGTTTTTGGATCTCTGACAAATCCGAGTTTCACGATGAATTAATTACCGGCAATATTATACGCATAAAGTGGCGTAAGCATCATCCATAATAACCATGAGTTTATTTGGTGCGGCGTATAAGATATTGAAATGTATATTATATCATATGTAAAACAGTAATTATATAGTGTGTATTGCCTTATATGTACCATTAAATATCTTAGGTAAATAATCTTAGATTTAAATACAGTTAACTGTAATAACTAGAGTACTAAAGTATACATTTTGGGAAAATAGATCGAAAAATAAATCGAAATATCGAATTATTTTCTAATTATAAATAGCTGTAATTCAATCAGTTTTAGGTTTAGGGCTATGATCAATGGATCAAAGTTACTTAAAAAAAAAAAAAAAAATGACCAGGCCATATCTGGTGACAAAAATAAATGTCGCTGTTCAAGAAACTCAAATATGGTATTGTGTATGCGCGAGTTAAAAATTTGAAATTTTCCTAAATTATGTACTTTAATACTCTATAATAGCTATCATAGCAAACCGTATTTCAATCAAATGTCATTGGGCTGATAATTGGAGATATATTGAAGATAGTAAATAAGTTATAACTTTATAAGTAAATAAGATAGTAAATAAGTTTTTTTCTATGAAATAATTTCACCTATTATTAGAATAAAAAAAATACAATAGAGAAAAGTAGTTCTCAAACGTAGTCTCAAATTTAAAAGACCAATCCATAATATCAATCACCCATTATCTGTATCTCATCCGTGTCTAGTATCTCACCCCTTTTTAGAATGCATTTCGTAGAACATTTTCAATATTTATTTTTCATCACCAACTAATGATGGAAAAATATATGATAAATACATCTCAATTTATAACTTTGTATTATAGTAAAATCTAAAAAATTTTTATTATATGTCATTATATTGGATCAACAAGGATATTCGAAATAGTTTTAAATGTATTTTATGCTTTTTTAATCCTCTCCGATCATCTGCCTTGACCCTGTTTAGTTTATAGATGTCATCTATATATTAAACTTTCATTTTTTTATTTCAACGCATAATATTTGTTTATAAGTCACGGACTCTAATCCTGACGAGCCCGTTGGCGTACTAAGCCTCATAGGTTATTCACTCTTGAAAAAAGCGTATGCCAAAAACTGAACTGAATCATTCGAAAAACATTTGGCACATCACGCCATAAGGAAATATAACATGCGTTCAGGGATCATTATTCTGGCACGAAATTGATTCCATTCATCGACGGAAACTCTCTTCCCCACCCAAAATTAATAATGATTATTATTAAAAGTAACCGAAATGTTAGCCCTTGAGATAACGTTTCATTTGGAAATGTTAAACCCTAGCTATCATTACATATGTTCGTGTTATTATCACGTAAAGTTTTACAGTATAATTAGTTCTGGATAGTTTCCATTTTCTTTTTTTTATCGTAAATTTTCGGTATAAACCCCTATATTTATTTGTGATAAGAATATTTTGCACATAAAAAACTAACGTTACGACAGATTATTAATTATAATTTGTAATAATATCACTCTCACACTTTTTTCATTGAAGTAACACACAGCAGTACTGAGGTATTTATAATGTGTGTGATTTAATACTGATTTTAAAGAATAATAGTAATATTAAAAACAAACATAATGTTATTGTTGATGAAATGTTGCAAATATGCAAAATAGATTTTATAATCATAATTACTTATATAATAATATTATATTATAATATTTTGGATTACTATTAAAATGGATTCAAAATGAAAATATAATTCTATAGAACATAGGTACTAAAACTAAACTATACATTTGAAATAATATAAAATGATAATTCAAAATGTCAGAAGAATTTCAGAATCTTCTAATAAGTTGTAAAGATAAATTTCTAATTTTAGTTTTAGAAAAGTAATAAATTAGTTGATAGTTAAAAAAATAATATTTTTTTTACATAATCTTAAACTATTTTAATTATTGTTTACTATAACAAATTTTAAATTTCTATTTACAAAGCTCGATTTAAATAGTACATTAATTAGTAAAATATTGTGCAAGGAATTTTTTTTTAGTTCAGGAAGTTTGGAGTAGAAGAATTGTTGAGATTGTTCATTTTATTGAATTTTAAATTAAATAAAATAAAATTGTTAACAATAATAAATAAACAAACATATTGGTTAATAAAAAATATACCTTATTTAATACTTTTTAGAAGTTTCTTTTAAGTTATATGTCAAAATTTATAAAATAACAGCGCAAAGAAATTAGACATTAGTTAAAATATTTTTTTATTCGTTTATCAATGTGGTTTACTGCGTATATTTGGATCGAAGTTCATATCTTTAGATATATAATTCTACTGTACGTGTGTATGACAGTGAACTCCTCCTAAACGGCTGGACCGATTTGAATGAATTTTTTTGGATGCGTTTGAGTGACGCCCTGAATGGTTTAGATTCACAAAAATTTTGGAAAAACCCAATTAGGGGAGGTGCTCAAACGGGGATTTTGTGATGTACTTTTGAAATTTTTGTTTATAAATGGTTAGGTATTGCTATTGGTTATAGGAAAAATTCAGCCCATTTATACCATCTAACTCATTTATATGTACGTATACCTATACTATAACCATAGTGACCATTATCATTGTTTATACATTTTTTTGCGAATTATTTTCAATTAAAATATATATAAGTCTTCAAAAAATTGATTTTTTTTAAAGTATATTTATAAATTAAATTTAACACCACGTAAAGAAGACATCAAAGCTGTTTCTAAACTTCTAAAGATTCTTCGTTACATAACATGAGACATCAATATTATGCGTATGTTATAATTATATTGTTCACTATTATAATGATTGTGTATCATATTATTCATATTGTATCTTTTATTCATACTAAAAATGTATAGAATACGATAGTATTTATTACAATTAATGTATAAAATTACCTTTGAATTATTGTTATCAATTTCATTAATTATTTTATACGATTTCTATTATTGATATTTTATATTTGTTATAAATTAATTTTAAATTTTGTATTCTAAAAAAATAAATTATAATTTACTGTAATTAATATTCAACCCAAAATCAAAATTTTTTCAAAATATCAATTTAAACCTTTTTTTCTCTATTTAATGAATTATTAATATTAATAATATTAGAGAATTTATATGGATTCTCCAGAACAGTCCTCAGGATCTCCTAAACTAAACACACGCATCACACCCACCTAAAGACGATTATTATCATTATGACTATTAATATTATACAAAGTTCAAATAAAAATATTATTATAATACAAATATACACATCTAATCACGAATATATATACCTAATCTAACCTTACGCGTAAATATATAATCCAAGGAATATAAATTTAATTTTTATTTTAGAAATGGCTCAGCCAATCGTTTTGGCCGTCATTCACATTTAATAAATATAATTATTAGTCGTAGAAAATTATATGTTTAAAAATAATATGGGATGTTAGAAATGAGAATGTATATTATGAAATGAAAACAGCAATTCACAGTTTATATTGATATAAAAAATCTAAGAGAACAATTAAAATTTAAAAAAAGTATGTGTGCAAATTATACACTGATCTTAAAGAGGAATACATTTTGATATGTACTTAAAAGTTGGAAATACTATAATATAGTTATTATAAAAAGGGCGATTAAAATTTAACGAAAATGTGGAAATTAAAATTGAGTATAAAATTTATATTTAGTCAGATTTTGTGGCTTAAGGAGTGCTAGTGGTTTAAAGATTTAGTTGCTGGAAGATTAAGTGTTGTTTAAAGCGTATTTGAGAAAATTTTACATATGTGTTGATGAGTAGTTGAAAAAATATGGTTTCCTTCGTTAAGCAATTACATAAAAAATATATTTATTCACAGAAACTGTTTGGCTGTCTAAAATTATATATCATAATTTTTAAAAATATAACTTTTGCTGGCGACCATTTTTATTTAAGTGAGCGTACAGTTATGCACTGTATGAACACAAAAATCATCAAACGTTTTGAGTTAGATAATCGAATATGCTCTTAAAATCGTTAAATGAAGAATATGTTATCTTTCTTAAAATAAAAAGTTACATAACATATTCAAAAACCCTTTATATTATTGTGTTATATATGTATTTATTCTTAAATTAAATGTCCTCGGATCATTTTTTTTACTGTTATTAATTAATTTATTAACCAATCGCTATTTCAATTACAAACAATTTACATTGATGATAGAGCCTAAACATGAGATTGGTATTCATATTGTTAAAGGATTTGTTTAAGACAAAGTGCAAAGGGGTGAGCTATGTTTTGTTACAACTATGCATTTTGGAAAATCTTTAACAGAAAAAATTTTTTTTTCAGACAAATCGAATACATAATGTTCCGATTGAACAGTTAATAGTTGCTTGCATGAAATATAATAATAATTATAAAAAACGAGTAATAGGTTAAAAAAAAGAATATCAACATAACAAATATGGAAAATATTCTTTTCCGTTTTCCAAAAATAGTTTTTTTTTTTTGTAAAATATCACCATAAGGTAGATATTTTTAACACTTCAAAAATGTTTGAAGCTCGGATAAAAAAGACCACGGAAGCCATATTATTATAATATTTATCATATGCGTCAAAACACATAATATAAATACTTATAATATTATTTATAACAGGCGTTTGTACATCCAATGACGACGACGACACCGTACTACGACGGTGTTCGAATGATTCGTTATTATTATTTCTATTTCTCGTACATTATACGATATTACGATACATTCTCGTGTAGAGGAGTATGTATACTCATACACTATATTATATAAATATAAATATATATACATTATACGTATAAACATGCATACATAAATGTTTATATATATTATGATATGTCCACACCGCCTGCAGATTGATCGCATTATCCGATTAAAATTTCGAATTTATTTTTACTGCCTGCCCGCTACGATGGTGGTATTACAAGTACCACGCGCGCACTCGTTTCCTCCGTGTAAAGGCAAGGTCAAGCGTGTAAAAAGCAATATCGCAAGAGATGACACGCAGCGGCGGAGAGGTCTAGAAATAGACGACGGTCACCATACTGCAGTAGACGCACACTCTTCGCATAATATTATTATAATAGGCCCTGGTCGACGGCGGCTAGCGGTCGGGCGCCACGCGATTACTGTATAATATTATAATTTTATTATTATTGTGTAACGACTACGGCCGTGGAAATATATTTTAGAGTTGTGGTAATAATATGACAATAACAATAACAATATCGTCGCGCGTTGGTATTTCACCAAAATTCAATTAAAAAAAAACAAGAAATTGTCATTACTATCGTGTATTTTTATTAACGATTTTATTATCTCTTCAAACGTTAACAGGCGGCTGGTAGAGGGAAAAAAAATCCTCATTAATATGATCGCGTTGATACTGAAAAAATACCAAATTTGTTGCAGTTGCAGTATCTGGCCTATCTGCCGACTGACGCTTTTTGATGTGAAATTTAACGGAAGCGGGGGTTTTAACGTTTAGAAACCATTTAACGGTGAACGATCATGTAAAATAAAATGTGTTGTCAAATGATTTACAAAAACCAAACAAAAATATCATAGGACTTTGTATCGCTTGATATTAGCATAACATTCTATGGCATATCGGTGTAATGTTCTTCCGCTTAGGCCGTTGGCCAATATCTAATGTTTTATGGCTTCATATTATTATCATTAAATTAGTGTTACTGCTTAGATAATGGTGATGTAGATGATATAATACCGAGCTAACGAAATTTAAGGTCGTCTAACGACGACGAAATAACAGCGCAAATATCCGTCCTTCGTGTCTATACCGGGGTCGCAATCTTCGTTTCTTATTGAAAAATTCAAATCTGAATTTAAATTTCTTGTTGAAAACTTATGACAAAATACCCACGTTATTTCAATTATAGCAAAAATATACCGAAATAAGAATTTTGTATTCTTTAGTGAACTAAAATTATAAATGAAATCATTTTTATTATTAGGTACAATTATACAGTGGTGTTACAAAGCCACTTCTTTGGGGCAATTTTCTCTTTAAATTTTCGGGTGAGTAGTTAAATTGTATACATGTGTGCATAACTCAGTGTGAGATATAGATTGAACTTTACGGTTAGGATAGGGAACAACGGTAAAGCATATAAATGAGATAGTTATTGACTCAGCTTCTGAGATGTTAAATAATAAGTAGGTCATAACTGTAGCCAGTTTGTTTATAGCCTATAGGTATAATTTTTATAATAACTATTTCAGGGTAATTTCGATTATATAAAAATAATGTTTTAGATGAAAATTAATACCTAATGAAAAAATTTAATTAACTATTTTCCAAGATAATTGATAATGATATTTAAAACATTTTTGACGGTCGGTGGATATAGTTTTAATATATTTCCTTATGGTTTGAAAAGTTTGTGATATCATTGTAAGCAGCAATAATAAGCCTTTTAAATTATTTATTATGTATAGTTAGGCAATCGCTTCTTTTTCAAAAAAAAAAATTAAAACACTCTAAAATAAGGGTCTCAGAACGTCGCGACGGTGAAAGCATCTTGGTTCGAAGCATTTTGAAATATCACTTAACATAATTACCTTAATATATCAAAATCATATATTAGAACCTAAAATATTTTATTGGTATTTAAAATCAATTTAACTCCAACATATGTTTTGTAACTGTGATTAGATTTTTGTAAGTCAATAAGAACTTTCATCATATTCCAGTTCATAATACTGTATTATAAGCCGAACGTTGAACCACTAAACGTTTTCTAGCCTCGAGGGAATTAATGTAAAATTGTATTTTAGGATTTCATTTAAAAAAATAAGTGATCATGTGGCATAAAAACAAATGTCATCGGATATGTGTGTATGACATAAAAATAAAACTAAAAAGAAACATTTCCAGTGTGTATTGTTTGATATTTAACCTTCTGCAAAGATGCTTTTTTTAGATAAACAATATGATTTCGTGTATTAAATTAAATAGTTATTATACGATAAAGAATTCAAAATTGTACAAAAACATTAAAACTGAAAAGTCATTCGAAAAAAAATAATAGTCAAATATGTAGAATTTATAGGTAGTACAAGGAAAGATTTATCGCTCTGTATTTATTAACCTATTTAATATAAATTCTGAAAACGTTGGAAAATGTATAGAAATTAGAAATCGACAAGTTTCATCAGTACTTAATTTTGTATCCATTCAATCATAAAACAGTTAATTATGGATTCATTGACACATATGGGTTATATTTTGGACCGATTTTATAACGAAAGAACTTTAGTCTTCTTTTATCAACAAAAATGGTTTTGTATCGTAAGCTAAGTGATGAATATTCTTGAAACAATATTTGTTTTTTATCATTATTTTTTAAACAAATTGAATTACAATATATTTTATACGTTTATCATTAAAGTTGTGTATACTTTGCTATCGCAGTTACGAATATTATCGGTAAAAACAGTAAAATGTCTACTTACATTTACTAAAGTGTGTAGGGATTCCACATAAGAACGTTCCGTGTCATAGAGTTCGACGACTACATGTGTTCTAGTATCCTGCAACAACAAAGATAGTAAAAACTACATTTTTTTGAAAAATTATTTTTATTAATAATTAATACACAAATATAATATATACATATTATGCACTATACATACAAGATGTGTTATGGTGATTTACTATTTTAAAGTGGTTAGAGTAATATAAATCCATTAACTTACGTCATTAAATTAGTAACATTAAATTAGTAATTTTCGTGTGATAGCTTATATAGTTATATATTATAATTGATAGATATATGTATATATAAAATGTTCCATCACAATTCACAAATTTATAATTGTGAGGAGGATAATAGAATTTTCACTACTCCCATTTTTTAAACATAATAATATTTCGTGGGACGCCCTGTATACATAAGTGTGTACAATATTATATTATTAGGTGTATATTATAATTATAATATATGTATTATGTATATTTAAAATAAAACTATTCAACGCGTGTGACGTCTGGTCGCATAAATTATTTTAGATCTTTTTTTAATTCTTAAAGAACCAGCAATGATTTTTACTGCCCTTCTTCCCCGACTAGGGCATGCGGTGGTTAAGAAAATGTATTTGTTGGCTGACTTCCTAACAAATGGCGTACGTCTAGAGGCAGAAATGACGTTTATAATATTATAATATTGTCGTCACATTTTTGCTACCATCTCCACTGCCACCACACACCCTCTTCATCCGCAATTCCGTCTGTAGAAGGGTAATCTTACTTAGGTAAGACAAAATGCAAACAATATTTAAAAACTAAAATACACTTCAATATTACAACTGTATATTAACGACAACGACGATGCCATAGGTATAAACTGAAATTATAATTGGCCGAAAAACGTCTTCGTCGTTTCTACGCCATTACTTAAATACTACAGCATCCGTTGTTTCGTGACAATTGCATATCACGTTTTACGATTACATACATTATATATTTATATATTATTAACATTAGTGCTTTAATAGTCAAAATATCTGTTCCTCACATCTACCATGAAATTAAATTTGTTCGTGAAAAATATTTGATAAATAATAAATGAACAAACTTACTAATAACCAATATATTATTTTCTTTTTTACAAAAATATTAATTTTTTAATTGAAAAAACATGTCGTTCGTATAATATAGAATACAGAATTTTTATATATGATATAATTGTTTTATAATTTACAAGCTGAATAACCCGGCTTTGCCCGTGGAAATTTTTTTCCGGTATGAGGGAGGGGGCTGAATGTTATTATATTTCTAGATTTATGTATATACCTAATACCTATATAGTATTGAATTCATAGTTGATCGTATTTAGGAGAGATACGTATGACGTATACGTATTATACGTAAATATAATGAAACATCTGACCAAGAAATAACGTTCCACATTTTTAACACCTTATTTACCTACCCCCATTAGGGGTTGAATTTTGGAATATGAGGTTATAGACATTTTTATTACAGAGTATGTATGCTAATTTAGTTACTCTTGACTCGGTGGTTTCGTTTCTCGTCTTGTCTTGATAATATTGTTCTCGCGTTTTAATTTCTTTAATCTCGTAAAATAATAATACGAACGCTCGATCGAAGACAACAATTGTCGTCGATGAAAAGACGTGTGATCGTAGTGATTTTGTGCTCCCTATGCCCCATCGACGACGTATATTTCTAAACGTCGAAGTGCCGGTTGAAGCGCAAAATCGAATGAAGACGAAAATAAAAACGAATATTGAACATTCTGACGATACAAATGAAATCCGAGAGATCGATAATTAACGGTGAGTCCCGACCACATTTTATGACATCATACTCGTATCGATATTTTTCGTTCCCTAGCTGGAGACCCGCGGGCCGCCGCCTATAGTTATAGCCGTTATAGGTATACAATTTACACGTTAAATATTAAAAAATATTTAGGGTGGGCCACCTTTAACACCTAGGAGTTTAAAAATAGCCTATGACATATTCTCAGACCTACCAAATATACATAAAAAATTTCTTGAAAATCGGTCAAGCCGTTTCGGAGGAGTTCAATTAAAAACACTGTGACCGGAGAATTTTATATATAAAGATAATATTAAACAAATAAATTATATTAAAGTAAGATATATTTTTTTCCTGTTGAACGATATAACTTCCAACTAAATCTCATTACTGTATTTTTATTATTTCAATAATAGGTGAAATCACTTTTGAAGGATAAGTAATTTATACAATATTTAATATTCGGATTGATTAAGAAAAAGACATAAGTAAGATATAAAATAGGAACAAATTTTTACTTTTGTTTGCCTTTTTTCCGTAGTAGGGTTTAAATTTATTTTTTATTTGTTTTTAGTTTTTCTATGTAACAACATTTTTGTGTTTTAATACGTATCAACGCATTACTATACTCAAATGACTACGTATACACGATTTCAAACAGTTATTCGCTATTTATATTTCTTATCAATTGGAGTGTCGATTTCTGGAGTGAACTCTTTGGCTTCCTAGGGACACCCTCTACTAATATACGTAAATGTATATATTGAATAATTAAAATAACAATCATTCACATGGGTTATTCAAGTGTAAAAAAATAAATATTTATTTAAAAAAAAAAAAACGATTTTGATATTTTGATGAATTTATAGACATGCCATTTGTTTAAATTGATCCATTAGTTAAAACTCTACGGGGGAACATATACGTATATGTATATTCATATATACATGCTAGATATACGAGTATAAACCTCAGTAACATAGGTGCCCGTAAGGTTGGGGAGCTAGATGTGGCATTTGCCGCCCTTGAAATGTTAACATCAGACATGGCATATATTATCAGGTCTTATGTTAAAATATTAAAACATTATCCATATTTTAAATAATTGAACAAGCAAAATTGAAAAACTAACATTTTTCAATAAATTTCAATAATCTTCCAAAATTATTTACATGCGTATAAAGAGTTCGATGTCTAGGCGGCGCTTACTGGGTCGAATTTCTCTATACATCGGGAAGGCGGGAAACTACCAGGATTTTCGTCGTGTCAATCGAAATAAATTCCTATAGCAATATTGAATTTATACACTCGATCTTGTGATTTTTGGTGACGTACTAGGATTAAATTTCATGAATAATAACTTTAACGCGATACTTGTAGAAATATAAATAAATATGGTATCGAATTTTACAATATAATTTATTTTATCACCCCCGAGATTTCTATAAAATTGCCTACAATTTGCGTCTTAATACACGATGGTGGTAGCAATCAACGGTATCATGTTGATTAAATTATTGATTCCAATAAGGCGCTAACATTGCATATAACAACGTCACAAATATTTAATTAAATAATTGTTTAAAAAAAAAGTTCTAAATAAAATGCTCTAAAATTTGTTATAAAGATACATTGTTACTTTTATAGCTGAAAAACTATGTGAAAAATGTAAACGGCCATTTATACATAATAGTAAAAAGGGAGTAGATAAAATTAAAATTAAAATCTTAGTTAAAAAATAACCTAATGGTATATAACATTACGTTGTCGTATACTAGTATATTATAGATCAGCAGACTTAAATATATATTTATCGGAACACGTGGATTTTTTTAAAACCATCAAAGATGGCGATCTTGCATGTGAAGATCACAATACTAGATATAGAGTTGCAACTTGCAACAGATAAGGTCGTCGGCCCATCGGTGGCCCTACATATTGTCGTTTACCGAGTAATTATACTGCAGTCTTACCGGTGTAGCGACTTTGACGGCGGCCAAGAGCTGCTCAGCGGCTGCTGCAGTTGTTACAACATTATCGTTTAATGACCGATCGTCGTCGTCGTCGTCGTCAACGCCGTTCGCAGTCATCACTCATACTGAATGGCGATGACGATGAGATTCGTCGTCAGCGTTGATAATGATAACGCCATATCGGAGTATAGTTATTACCCAAATACGCATTTGGTATAAACACGCGTTCGTATAAAAAAGTATAACATACGATCTCGCTTAAAATACTAATGACGTACTAAGTTTTCAAGTCAATAAAATGCAGAAAAAATATGAAAATATTCTATCAGTTCACAATACGACGATTAATTTGCGAGCAAAAGCCCCCATCATCACTCAAGGCCACCACCGCCACTAATAAAGCCGGAGTCATGAAAAATCTGTCGAAGGGTTCGAAAAGCGTAGTATTGCGGGGCAGCAGCGACAACTGTACCGCAGCTGTCGTCATAGCCGATACGTGCGCTGCCAACGCCGGTCTGCGAGAGTGTACGTAAGCGCCCGTACGGACGAGGATAGACTCTCTCCTCTTTCTCTTTCTCTCTCTCTATCAATAGCACGCGCAATTTACGTCACTATACGTAGTTATATATATATACGTATATGTTTAGTATACGTGCAAGTTTCGACACACGCGCGCGTGCCCACACACACACAAACAAGTGTTCGGAGATTTACAATATTACTCCCCGTATACAATATGTTGTATTTAATATAGGTAGGTACGTAGTTTACACAATTTCGTGATTTCGTCGTAGTCTCGTCGCCATGGATACGTATTCCCGTACCGTAGGAGAAAAGTCGGGAAATCACCCATTCAAGGACTCGTGGCCACGATGGTCGGTGGGGGACAGACGGATGGTTGGAAGAAAGGACGAAAGTATGGGAGACGGGGTGGTATAACTATACTATTTTCTCGCGCAGATACGCACCTGTTGTACGCGAGTGTATGTGTGTGTCACTAACATTCATAAAAATAAAGTTTACATGCTCATCGATTTTCACTAAATAATGTCTAGAATGTAGTTCTTTTTCGAAGCAGTCGTAAACCTATTTAATTAAATTTTTTCAATGATTCTAGTTTAGTAAAAACCACATGGAAAGAATTATTATGATAATATTTAAGCCATTGATTCTATTATTACCGATTATCGATGTTAGCAGATTTTTTTTTTAGATTCTGAGTAAGCAAAGAATTTATTGATTTTACTACAGTGTGTGATTTTTGCCAGTTATCACGTTTTTGACTAGAAAAATTTGGTTTTATCATTAACTTAACAAATTGTTTTTGGTTGGTAGTATTTATGTGTCTAGTAGGTGCTATGGGGACCTTTCTTAAATTTTGCTCATTAGTTTTCCTAATAATTGAGAAATACTGACGAAAAATTACTTAAAATTAAATTACTAAAAAAATTAACAAATTTGATTGAAAAGGTAACTTTATAAAAGTTGTGTCAATTCCGTGCGATCAACTGTATTTTCAAAACTGTACCAACAACGTTCATTTCAAATAATTATTGAATCTAATCGAACATTCGTGTATTTTTACGTGGATTAAGTTTGAAAGAGTAAAAATGTCTTTTATTAGTTCAAAATAAATCGAGCCCGAATTATGTTGGTATACACGTATAGTAATTATATACGAGTAAAAAAAGATTTATCTAAAGTATTATAATCATGTGGATGTTAGACGCTTTGCCAAATATTTTTTAGGTAAAATTCGTGTTCAAACACTTAATCGTAATATCGTATTCATATAAATTTTCGAAAGAGCGAAACAAAAGAGAATAACACGACTGTTTTGTATTGTTAAACTATTTATTCGAAATTATTAAGGATAATTCATGCCATAAATAAGCCACGTAATAATGCCAGAAAAAAAATGATCCTAAAGACGGCGTTTTCGTATGAAAAGAAAACGTGTAATATTTAGATACTATGCTTAAGTGATTTACGAAACGTATTATCTTAATATATTATATTATATATATTCTATAAACACATTATGGTTTTAGTGTCGGAATTCCTGGAGGTTAATGCACTGCGTCTGCTCAACTATCAGTCTTGGTCTCTCTCTCTCTCTCTCACACACACACACACACACGCGCGCGCGCACGCATACAAAGTGGTAATATACACGTTAACCGTGGTTTCCGGTTTAATTGCTATTTAGTTCATTTTTAGGATCACTAAAGAAATTGAGAGATTACAGAGAGATATCAGTTGATATTTTAAACACATTTTCTATATCTCGTAATAATACAGTTAAAATCCATGAGAATGGACGATGGACGAATAGAATAATAATAAATTATAAGTTTTGATTTTTATCTTTTCGGCAAAAAAACAACTAGTAATTATCGCACGACGTTATGCCATCATTTTTTGAACACTATTCATCGCGGCGGGTCGTATATACCGTATATACGAACTTCTATTTTTGACGTTGTCAGGGACAGCGGAGACGAGAAATGATGCCTGTGAACCACGCAGAGAAGTCTAATGAACGCGTGGCGTACAAACCATATAATATTATTTTTATATATATGTATTTCAAAATTATAATAATTAGTAACTCGATGAACTTAAAACAACTAAATATATACAACTAGTAGACTCTCGAAGGTTAAAAATCCAAGGGCTGAAAATTTAATTTATTGTCGTTTTTGATTTAAAAAGACTATGGTTGAATTTTATTAAACAGTAAAACAAAACTAAAAAAAAATGAAAAATATATAATTCATTAGAACAAAAATCTATTTTCTCTTTTTGAGATAAATTGTTTGCGAAAATCAGCTAGTCCAAAACGTTACCAAAAGTGCAGATGATTTTGAAAATAAAGTTTTATTGTATCTACTCATAAAATACATGTGCATATAAGTTCAAGTTATAGAAGTACTAAAACAGTGCTTCCCAATCTTTTTTAACTCAACGCACCTTTTAGATTTTCAAAAATCTCACATCGCCCCCCCCCCCGATAAATTAAAAAAAAATTAGACTAATTAGTTTAATTAGCCATTTAATTAAAGTAAAAAAAAAAATTTTAATAAAATTAAAATGTATTATTTGTTTGCAATTTTCTGGAAAAAATAAAAAAGCAATTTTTGAAAAATCTTTTATCCAATTTTCAGTCATAAATACTAGAATTAAAATTAAATGCATTTTTAGCAAAAAATGTTACAGTTTTTGTTTAATTTTGTTAAATATTAAACTCAAACTTTAATAAAATATTGTAAAATTGTAACTTAAAATGTTGTATTCTTTTTTTATATAAAAAAGAACAATGTTTTAGAAACTTTATATTTAATTTTCAAGATTTTTTTTCCAAAGGATTATTCTATTCATACATTATAATATTTTACAAAACAGAGAAAATTCAAAACTTTTAAATATCTATAAATATTCATTGAATGTTGTCTCTACGATTATTATTTTTCGAGTTTCAATGAAAAAATAATTTAAATTTTATTGAAATTGGTTTTATGAAAATTTAACTAGTTTTTTGTAATTTGTTATCAATTTTTCCTAATTATTAGAATAACTGTTAAGGGATTTTAAAATATATCCTTCAAAGTTCCAACTAAATAATTTTTGCTATACCAGGAACCAGCCTTTGAAAATCCAACTCAATTAAACTCAAAATCTAAAATATAACACATATTATATTCATTCGTTTTAACTCAGCTTTATTGACAAAATGATTTTAAAAATACACCAAGTCCAACAAACAATAATATTATTAATATGTCCAATGGCCTAAATAGTCCTATACAAACATTGTTGTTGGAATACATTGATTATAAAAAAATAAATTCAAAATGGATATATTATTTTCTTCTAATTTAAATGATTAAAATACTAATTGAAAAAAAAATAAATATTTTTTAAACATAATGTTTATTTATACATTTTTATTTTGAAATAATTAAAGCTTTAATATCCTTTATTATATGTATATATAAAAGAACAGGCCTTTTTTAGGTTCCCATTTTGTGACGACGCTTTTTAAATTTTTTCCAATTTTTTTCACAGAGTTGTTCCAAATACCTTCCTGAGTGTCACCACGTTGTCCGATTTTCATAATTTTCAAAATTGTTAAAAATAGAAAATGTTATTTCTCGATCGGATTTTTTTGAAACTTAGCATAAATAGTAATGAAAAATCTACCAACTTATTTTTCAAAATTCAACCCTTATAAGGGGTAAACTTTTCATGGGCTAGATTTTGGGATGCAACGATCAGCGAGTGCGTGGTAATTTGCATTTTATATAAATAGATTATTATGTCATCAAAAAACCCGACGATCCATACCAAAAGATATATTGATTTTGCAATATCATATTATTATTGCATAACTTTTTTCCGAAATTGCGTGCGTGCGACGAACAATAGAACGAATACGATCGCAGGCAAATCTATTGTCATTGGTCGATGAGCTCGATAGGCGTACACGATTAAAGCGAAAACCCGACGATGTTTACCAAAACGTATGGATTTTGCAACGTCATATATTATTACATAACTTTTACCGGAAAAGCGTGCGTGCGCGCTCGATTCCTCTTTCAATCATAGACGTCGTTCCCACATACTTACAATAAGTTGGTTATTTTTTATACTACAAAATTCACTATAGAAATATATGGCAAAACAACATTTGCCGGGTCAGCTAGTTCAATTATAATTAAGAGAAGTGAGAAGTTTTTTTTAGCTACAGATATAATTTATAGATGGATGTATATTTAACTATAAATTTAAGCAAAAAGTTATTGTATCCAATACAATAATGTTACATTTAGACATTTCAACGATTAAAGAAAACGTTAAAATGTACATTAATTTTTATGTTTAGAAAAATGAGTACATAACCTTGTTCGAAATGGTGAACTATTGAGTTAATTTTATAATACACATAATATAATATATTAATAAATATAAAATGATGTGATTTTGTTTAACACAAAGAGCTTTTGTGATTTATGTTTATTAATAAAGCTCAGAATCAAATATAATACATTGGTCACATAGTATTTTGGAGATGTTTTCGGTAAAGAATGACATTTACATGAAAACGAATACAATAAAATTAATTTTGTTGGCAAATTTCAAAACTTCTGCGCTTTTAAATTTGATGAGTATTATTTAAAAAAAACAACTAAATGTTCAAAGATATAAAATCAACCAATCATATGAATAGTTATGATATTAATAAATAATTTTGATAATATTGTCGATTATAGACTCAAGTTGCAAAATGTAAACGTAAGAATTTAAATTCTGCATCAATTTTAAATTGAATAGGTAAATCAAAATATTTTGACCATAGTGATAGTTTACCAATCTACATTGAAGGTGGAATACTAAAAAAAACATTGATAGGGTTCTAATACCCATGATAAATACCTACTTAATAATTTATAGTTAACATTGATTTTTTATATTGGATTGAAACCAGATGTATTTATTTGAGAAACATAATCATAGAAATAATTGTCATTAAAAAAGAATAATTTATTAAATATAAATATTTAATCACATTTAACTTTGAAACTTATTGAAATTATTTCATTTTTTGTAGTTAACTATTACAAATTTGCTATAATATGGTTCATATATTATTTTATATTACCTCATTAAATTATTATATAATTATATAAAGAGCAATAATATTGTTAATTTTTTATAACTATTAGATATTATTAATTATATAATTATTTAAGTAGTATATAATTACTTATATAATTAGTATATTAAAGTATTATATAATTATTAATTGGTATGTTATTCATTATAATAATACAGTTTTTAAATAGACACATGTGTTGAAGTCATGCAATATATCAAAGATACATTTCAACAAACACATAAATATCTAATCGTGTAAGTGTATTTTTATTTTTAATGCTTTCTCTAAGAGTATATTAAACTTTATTTACCTTTAATGGATTGGTCAAAGGTCCTCCGTACACTTGCTCTGAACTTCCTTTTAATAATTGGGCTAACAGTTGAGGACTAGGCTCAGGTGTTTTTTTTACTCTTGAGCAGCCTTCCAATTGGCTTGGACTAGAAGTTGTTCTTTGATGATACACCATTGTTTCATTTACACCATGTTTCTTTCCAACTGTTCCTGACAACGGTAAATTAGCACTAGTTTTTCTTTTAGGAGATGTTCTGAGCCTTAATCTGTCTGATGGTTGGTCGGGTGAAGTGTAGCTTCTTTTTAGTTGACAGTCGTCTGCGGAGCGTATTTGTTTAGGATATTCATCAAGGAATTTCAAGTCATCTTGTTTCTTTCCGTTAACTTCCGGTTTTTTTTTTTCGTTTACAATCATTTCCAAATAAGGACCACGGAGTGGTCTTTTTGAGTAAGGCACGGGTGGACCGGAATTTTTTTCGGAATCAGAGTTATCATTGCACGGTGATGATGTGCAATCTCTTGTTGGCGATAATGTTTGACTGTGGTTACCTTGGTCACTATCACCTTCAGAAAACGAATCTCCTTTTGACAACAAATATTGACGATAATTTACTTTTGGCGAAGAACATAATTTTTCTTCATCTTTTTCTTCGGAACTCTGTGCAGATAATTTAGGTCGTAGGAGAGGCAATTCTGTGAGGGACGACCATTGAGGCATTTGTGGAAATTCAGGACTTGATGGTTCTTCTTTTGGAGATTCAACAGGTGTTGCAGTTGTACACTCTTCAGTATTTTGATTATTTCCGTCAGTCTCAGATTTCCATTCGGATAAAAATGTTTCTTCTTTCACTTCTTCGGGTGACTCTTTAACTGATATTTCTAATGCTTCCTCAATTATCGCTTCGTCCGACTGACTGGATTGGTCTGATTTATTTGATTTATTTTTTCGTCGGGGAGGCGTTGGAATGCTTACACCATCGTGATCTTGTGAATATGCTCTTACTGGCTCAGAAGAATGAGCTTTTCGAGATAGAGAAACAGGATTTGGTGTACTTCTTTTTCGTCCATCGGATCGTATGTATTTACCATCAGATGGCGAATAATAAACTTGAGAAAATGATGCACTTCTAAAAGGTATGGACCGTTGGTAATATGACCCAACAATAGTTCTGGATTCCGGTTTTCTAATACCGTCTTCAAATTTATCTGATGATTCCTCACCACTTAGATTTGCTGTTGACGTGGCTTTACTACCCATCAGACCTTCATCCTTAGGTTCTGTTACCTGCGTTTCGCCAGCCGGTGGCTGTTTCAATTTGTCGGTCAGCTTTCTCAGCCTATCAGATTTATCTGTAGTTCTTGGTGTCACGTTTTGATTGTTTTTCTTATTTTGGGCGCCAACTCTGCCGTTGCGACCGCCGAAACGAAATCTTTGGAATCGGTCCAGAGTAGTTATTTCTTGGTCTTGTGGAGAGAGACTTTTCGAATCTTCGCAGATTTTCGAAACTAACGGAACACGATCGACGGTTAACTTCCCGAAACAACCGGACGACGATTTTTGAACGCGGTTAGACCAATCCAATGAGCTACGGTATACTGGCGCTTGTATTCGGGGCAGACAAGTAGCGCCAGTAGTGTGTCTATTAATAGATCCAGTTGGAAGAGGGATTCGAGATGTTACTCCGCAGCAGCACGACGATTCTTTAATGTCAGCGTCTAACTGAAAATCGCCATTAGATGGAGCCACGGTAACGTCGTTTTTAGCCGAGATCGGACCAAAACGAACTCTAACGGAACCAATACTAAAGTATTGCGGTTGCCTGAAAAACAATCGGCATAATTAATATATTTTCATTTTCATTAATTATGTATAATATTGTATTGATTATTACACTGGAGTTAAATGTAAGTATTATATTTCAGTAAATACATATAGGCTATAATGAATAATTTTAATAATGTTCATGTACATTTTTATTTAGCATAATAGTAGTTTGATAATGGCTTATAGTTTGAGATGTGCTTGATAATAATTTTGATAACATATTACACTACAAGCAATGAATGATTTTTATATAACAAACAGTTCAAATTTAAAATAAAAAAATAACACTAACTATTTTTAACTAGTTTCTTTTCCTTAACTATATGTATATATATAATAACTATATATACATTTTTATTACATTAAAACACTAACTACTTTAGAAAATAAAACTAAAACAATTTTATTTTTGTTATTTTTTATACTACCTTTATACCGACTTCAATTTGTGAAATATGAAACAAATACACATTATACATATATTTGTAAAATATAACATATCAGCTTAAACTCGATTGAAATATAAAACTTATTTGTTTGTAATTTCAATTAACTTTTAACATTTACCCTTTAAATAAAAATCCATTAAACGCGCCATCAATTTGTTGTACATTGTTATTATGTGTAAATAATATTGCCGAGTTGTTCTCCGTATGGTGTATATTAATTGAATACCATGTATAATATGCTTGACGTTTATTATACAATATAGAAACAAAATAAATAATTTACTAATGTGTTGAATGTTCGACATACCCTCATCAAGGGCAAGCATAATAAATAAATTTGTTATAATACAACCAATTGTAATTATAATACAACCTAACCTAACCTAACCTAACCAACTTCATTACAGTTATACGGCGTGTTTGTTTTACAAATATGAGATTGAGTTAATTTCCAATGTATTTAGTCAACAAAAATACAAAGTAATTTATAATTTCTGATAAGAATTCATACAATGTTTGTCGAAACCATGCAAATTGTAAACCAAGTAATCTTATACTAATCTTTATACCTATCAATCAACTCTCACATCGAATAATAACTAATACTTATTCCCTTCTGAATTTAATCGAAACAGTGTTTTATAATAATAGTAATGAACATTACGTAATTCAACGCTACAGGCTAAAGAAATGTAAATACAATATACTAGGTAAAATTAATAAAAAAAAATTATAATACTGATAAGGTTAATGTTATAATACATTAACAAGTAACAGTTAAAAGTTATTAATAGGGCAGAGGACTTGTAGCTCTAAAAAAGCTCTAAATATACAAGCACTTATGCACTAAAAAACCCCATAATATGCACTTAAAATTTTTCCGCAGAACTGACTGAGACTAAATCCTAAAATATTGATTCTTGTCGTGTCTAGAAACGTTTTATAAATAAATCCTAATAAAATAAAAGCCTGCATGGTGCGTACACGTCTGTAGTGGTGATGTCGTAGGTATAGTTTACGTTAGATCGTTATCGCTTCTAGGAAGAATTTGTGCCCGAGCACAGTCAAAAACCATATTATACGACAAAAATTAAAAATAAATACATTTTTATTCAAACATTTTGACTGTATTGTTTGAAATGAAAATGTCACAGTGGAAAAAATCGATTTAAGTTAAATATGTCTCAAAAAGTATAAAATAGCGTATAAAAGTGTAAAATATGCCCTTAAAACCAAAATAACGCAAAATATGCATAATAAAATTTCAAAACTAGCTTTGTGGAAGCATGAAATGTATTTGTTTCGCACTCTGCTATTTTTGTGACTGTGCAAAAAAAATATGCAAATGCTACAAGTCCTCTGCCCTAGTTATTAATATATTACTTAGTTTTAACTATTAATTAATTAATATATAAATTAATAAATTAGTTGATAAATATATTACATTATGCATTTTTGATATAGGTAAAATATAAATTAGTTCATTCATTTCACTAAAACTTTTATTTTTAAATGCCACGTTACGCACATTTTCTATTCTAATTAGCCACGTGGAGGATCCATAATATGGTCTATAAAAAAACAGACCAGCGGGTTTCAACCTTTTGTATGTTGGCGACCCAAGATATTTATCTAATTTTTCATTCAACTACTTTTCAAATTTAATCGTTTCTGTAAATCCGATAGTAATAATCCGGTATACCGATAAAGTATATTTTTATATAGCTTTGAAAAATCAACGTCCAAAATTTTTAGTTTTATGCGTTTGTCAAAAAAAAAGAAGAAAGCAACAAGTAACAAAAAATGTTTCATTAACTGTTTTCAAAACTATTTCATACAGGTAGTCTAAAATTAAAATATTATAATGTTCTAAATTTTTAGCGACCCATTCAAAATTATTCGCGACCCTATGGTTGAGAAACGCTGGTCTTCTAGACTCCCTCCGAAAATGTGATGTCATAATAAATAATTAAAAATAATACTTTATGTGATCCTCAAAAAAATTTAATAACTTTTCATAATATTGAAAAATAGTATGTAACAATTATCTGATGTAAATATTTGATGTCAAAGTATAGACGTATACTATACGTCATAAAACATTTAATATTAAGTAATTAACAGGTTTAGCGTTCTCGAAATAAAACACGTAACCACAAGAAAAAGAGATGAACAATTTCACTGACCAAGCAAAACAAACAAAATATGTTTTAAACCATTGTGGTAAAAAATTCTGGAAATTAATAGTATGTACATTTTTACTCGAATACTAAATGATTAACATTGTCATCACTATACACGTGAACATTGTGGACTGATGACATTTTAGTTTTGAAAAAAAATTTTAATGCAAGATTATTATTAATCTATTCTTTATATTATCATTTATCATAAACATATTATGTTATCTGACAGAAAATATTAAATTGTAAAATTTATTTAATATATCTGAAGTTTATTCCTGATTTTTAATATAGAAATAGTAATTTCATAATTAATGAAGTGTAACAACAAGTATATTATTTTAGAGAGCTATAAATAAATATAAGATTAAGAAATAATACATTATGCTTCAAAATGTCTAATATAACTTTTAAATTATTTATTATTTATTAAGTACAATTTTCTTCTTTTATATATAATAAGAGTTAAAGAATATTATATTGACAAGATAAAAAATAATTAGTTACAACTGATAAATAGTATTATATCCAATGATAAGAATTTTATAAAAATTATATGGCATGAGTATTTGTACTCATGTGTTTATATTTATGTTTATGGGTGTTTAATATTTAATCAGTACCAATTTAAGAGTTATTAAATATAAATACCTTTTGTTAATAGGATAAATTTATTTTTAACTTATTCTGTTATACTACTTATGTAATAGTGTTATCAAAACTGCCAATAGCTTAAGTAAATAAATAGTCTGGATTTGAAAAGTGAAAATGTATCAAATAATCAAACCTATTTATATGATATGCTTAATTGCTTATCTTATAAATCATATAAAATTATTATTTATAAAAAAATTTTTTTCTCCAAATTTATCCATTTATTTGTATTATTGTCTATACATAGGGAAACAATAATATTAATATTATTTGTTAACATAAGCAGCAATATTAATATTAAAATTAATAAATTATGTATAAAGAGATTATTGTTATTGAAAACTAACAACAATATTAAATGATAAGCTGTTTTAAACAAATTGCAGTCGCAATATTTGCTTGGTTTAATTTTAAATTTTGGACTGTCTCGCCGAATAGAACAGATGATGTTAATAACTTAAGAAGATAATTTACAGTATGATAATTCATATTTCAGGGCAATAGAAATGCTAAAACATTTACAAAAACATATGGTGAAATAATTAAGTAGAATAAGTTGAGAAAATAGTTGTATTTTTAGCTATTTAAAAAAAAAAAAGTAAGTAGATTTTAAAGTTTTCAATTTTGCTCATTTAGCTTGCCAATAGCCAATAGACAGACCAATCCAGATAATTAATTTGAAAATAGGTAATCATGAAATTAAGTTTAACGTTGTTAAGTGCTTTATCTAAAATCTTTAACATTGATATCAAATTATTTGTTATTTTTTTATTTCATTTCTATTTACCTAATACAATATTAGAGTATATTATGATCTGTGTTCTTCAAATGTTTGTTGTATTTATAAGCTAGTAGGTATATGCAAAGGGAATCGGAAACTTATTTAAATCGACGTGAAAGTTCCAAAAATGAAACTCCAACGCAACATCTGATGTAGTTATTTCTCAGAAGTTCAAATATATAAAAAACAGGTTACAACTTTTTATCAAATTAAAGTTTTTATTGGATACATAATATATTTTCTTAGTACCACCTATCATATATTTATACAATTATCATTCTATATCTTTCAATGAAAAGTTATTTTTTTAAAAATGGTCTAGAATTGCATACCCCCCCCCCCTGCGCGTAATAAAAGTATCTGATAAAATCAAGTCTCCCTTTACGATTGAACTGGTATCGGTCCCGGTTATTTGGTCTTAACATTTTTAACCGACAATTCAAATTCGTTTAGGCTCCCGTTTTGAATTAAAATTGCTACGACCAGATTAATGCTGAATGGTAATTGCGGTACATGTCTCACCTGATCCATGTGGCGGTGGGTCGAATAGTGTGAGGTGAAGTACCGCCGTAAGCGACGACCATCCCGCCGCCCCCGCCGCCGTACTCTGCGTTATTGAGTAATGATGTCTTGCTGTTGTGCGTCATGGTCGTGTGTGAGAGCGGTGCAGAGAAACACGACAGCAGCAGCAGCAGCAACAGCAGATTTCACGTCACCGGTGTTTCGACCGTTACCACACGCGCGCACACTTACGATACGGGACGATGATAACGCGGTGACAGTGGCAAGATGAGATTTAAATTGTATTATAATGTCTCGTTTTAAGCCGCGACGTCAGTAAATGAAAAATTTGATCGAACTTTTTCTTTTCCCTTCCCCTGGCCGTTTCTTTCTCAATCTGGCCGTTCTTTTTTTCACGCTCCGATTTTTTTCGACTGCGGAAAAAATCGTCACCGCGACGAATAGTGCAGCAGTTCCCCTCGCGCGTGTTCCGCGTCCGCCGTCACGACTCGATGTCTGGCGGCGCGACGTGCGCTGCTGCTGCCGTCGCGCCGATGCGTGTATAGTAGTTGTTCGAACTGTCCCACCACCGACACGTCTTTGCTGTCCGTTGGCAACTTTATATTTAGAACGCGGTTTTCAAAACGCATCGGATCGCACTGCCACCACCGCCGCCGCAGGATTGACCGACGACGACGCCACCGCCTCCACCTCCGCCTCTGGTTGCACTGCCCGATGCATTCCTTGCCCGAAGGGCAAATTCCTCTGGAAAAAAAGAAATTAAATTAAGTGAATCTATGATTTTAGTGTGTTACCGCGTCCCACGGGAAACGGTATTAACGCGCGCGCGCGAGTGTAAATAGCAGGAGTCTCGTTCGTCTGTTGAAATCTGATCGTTTAAATTAATACCCAACATGCGGCTGTATTGTGTTATTATTATCATGCATGTATCAAATGATAAATTATTCATAAATATAGGTATAGTAATAGAACTTAGTTTTCCACAGCATGTTGACCCCCTATTGAGACTCGTTTTCATATTGTCTACTCAACACAACTTGTATGGAACGCACCTGTATAATATGAATCAATTGTGCGATTTAGATACAAAAATAAAAGTAAACTTTTTAACTCAAGTTTTTCATAGAAATAAAATAATTATTTATATATATATACATTATTTTCAATAATGTATATATATTTCTGTAGAGTATGGCCCAAACGCGAACGAACCAGTATTACACTCATGGTTCGGTGGGACTTAAATAAACTTCAAACACATGAAAATAAGCAAATATAAAATGTAACCTTAAAAAGGGTGATTTCCCTTCTTTCTCTTCGAAATTTCTTATTATAATATTAAATATACCACAAGTTGGTTTTTGTACTTACAGATATTTTTTTAAGGTTGCGAAAACAATGAATGACCATTTAGGGTAACATCAGCTCTACGTCACTAGCCCAACATTTTTGTATGATTTATTGCTCGTTTATGGTGTTTATATTCTGAGTGAAATGAAAAGGAATCTATTGATTTTATCATGATAAACCATGATGTATTGTTTTTTGTATCTGTATACACGATTTTAGCTACAAAAAATGGCCCTATATTAGACTTTAAGGGTGGTTTCTAGTAGGCTGGGTTCCTTTTTTTTGTAAACATTTTAATTTTGATAAAATTCGATCAAAACATGATTATCTACAAATTTTTTGTAGTTGATCTATCCCACCTTTTCCAATCAGAATCAATTTATTTGAGAGCAATGATACATTGGTTTCAAAATTAAAAGATTAATTCATAAGAATTAATAACAAAACTTCCACATAAAATAATTTTCATACAATCAGTTTATTTATTGAGTAAGATATTGAAAAATGGACTAACATTTTTATTTTGGCTTGAAAAAAATTCAAAATCAAATAAGTAATAAAATATAATCATGGATACGAATTAATAAATTAATAAAAATTGCTGATTATAATATATACAAGTAATTTATCACATTGACTATTTATTATTTTAAAAATAATTTTTTTAAACTTTTTGTCATTGACTATGGATGTATATAAAATGGATGCAAAGGATTTAGAAGTATTCATAAAACGCCAACAAAAAATAATGAATTTAAAAAAACCAAAAGCTCAAGAAGATAATAATATATCAATTGGTATTTTTAATATTATATTTTTTAACATTGATGAAATTTAATATATAATATAAATTGATTAATTATTAATTTAAATATACACAATATGTTTTTTAAATACAAATTGCCATTCAAAATTAATTTTTTTAATAACCAAGGGGTGTTTTATTTCAGATTCTAATTATATACCGAAACTATGTTTCAAAGAAACATTAGCTATCGTGAATGAAAATTACGAAGAACTTGGAGTATTTATTGGTAAAATACGGCCAAGTAGTTCTAATACTACCTCACCATCTATCATGATTAATTTACACTCAACAAACATTTCCGAAATTGGTAAGGAAACTGGAATTAATGTTGTAACTACAACTACAACAAATTTACATTCTTATACCGAGAAATGGTCACAATGGTAATTTATTAAAACGTTTATATTATATATAATCATATAATATTCTAAAAACCATAAAAAATGTGATTCCACTAGTTAAAAAAATAGCAAATAATGCATTTTTCTTATCAATAATTTATTTTTATTTAAAAAATAATTTTATATTATCAGAATCTCAAGTTCGTAAAGGTTTTTTTACAAAGTGTACATTAAAATAATTTTTTAAAGGTTCTGAATGAAATAAGGAATGTATTTTGTTTTATAATGATGATATATTATATTGTGTTCTTTTTTTTTTTCAAATTGTCACATTTTAGAGCAAAGCCCAATCAATCTGGTAGCTGAGTATATCTCGTTGGTGCTTAAAGAAGTCAATTTCTAAATTATATCTAATAGTTTTACCTCTAAAAATTATTTCTAGTTTTCGTGAAAAACTGACGCAAAATTACAAAAAAAAAACTCCAAAATTTACAGCATATCAGTTTTTGGTGAAACTTAATTCTTTTTTTCGTCGTAACTCAAAAAGTAAAAACTGCAAGTAGGGACTTGAGACCTTCATAAAAAAATTTTACTGCCATTTTCTAGAAATATAATTTTCAAAAGATTTTCTTTTCAGATTCGTGTCACTCAGAATCTGAAATGACTAAACTATGTTAAAGAAATCTAGAATTTTAAATTTCATTGTAATAAGTTTGGTTTTTTTCTATACAAATCGACTGAACAAAAGACTTGAAAAATGTGTCTAAAATAAAATTCTATTTATGACATCATTATATCACTAATATTTTTGTCACAGAAATTTAGTTTTAGTACAGGCAATTTTAAAGAAATTAAAAAGTTATAATTGAAGTTTTGAGTAATTAATTCTACATCATATGTTTGTAAATATATTAATAAAATATATTTGTATATACGTAAATATTTAAAAAAATTATTGATAAAAAAAATGTGTATATAGGTGTTCTATGAAATCTGAAATAAAACGCAAGACAGTTTTAATTTCCAACAAAAATAGTAGCGAAACTACCAACATTTACACAGAATGGAACAATAGAGATTTAAATGATGAAACCAAAAAAATCTCCATGAAATACATAAAGGTAATGCAAATGATAATGTTATAAATATATTTTTTATTTTCGATTTATGGTATGGATTAGCAGTGCTAAGGTACGTAGGTAACTAGGTAGATACAGTCGACGAGTACCAAATACTTGAATAATTATCTTATATTGCCAAATGCAGATTATTGAATTTTAAACATATCAATATTAAAAATTGCTTAGGGGCAGCTTATAATGGATTTAAAAACTTGGATACAGTTTAAAATGGAGTTTTATAAACCTGTATTGTTGCTGTATTATTTGATTGCAAATTAAGCATGCTTGGGTACTGAATCAGGTTTCCGATTTGATCAATAGATACAATTAAAAATGTCTGATTATAAAAATGATAAAAATTTTTATTTTGTATACTATTTTTGTAATTATTAGTATTTATCTATGATTTTATATGTTATTTATTTTGTTCTGATTAAAATATATTAACTATTAGTAATATTGCAGAATTTACTCACTGAAGGAATGAATTATGCTTTTCTGCGTTATCTTGCTATTATAGGATTTGAGGGCTCCATAAAAAACAAAATGGCTGTTACTATTAATGGAATATTATGCAAAACAATATATGTATGGATAAAATATAAATGGCCATTGAAAGTTTAATCAATGTACCTGTTGTTATTTAATTTTTCAGGTATGTTTCTTAAAAGAAAACTATAAAATTTATAATGAATACACCCAAGTGGTAATTATTAAGAGGGTTTTACAGGAGAAAATTTCTAAAAATACAATTGATGAAATTACTACTGTTTTAACTCGTTCTGGTTATACATTAAAACATTTTTGGAGCAAAACAACTAAAACCAAATTGATTGTTAAAAAACCAATGCGAAACACAAAAAACGCTTGTGTTTATTATGGTACTTTACTAAATTTGAATAACAGTTGGGATCAAGATATTTGGTTGAAATCTATGTATTTAGATAATGTGGTGAGCATTTAAAACTTACATAAATGTAAAAACAAGAATCATTTTTAATTGAATTAATTTTAAATTTTAGTCTGAGATGAAAATAAAGTACAAAAATTATATAAAAAATAATAGAGAAGTTAAAGACATGATTGCAAATTATGTAACAGAGATATTAGTTACGAAACCGGATAATGTATTTCAGTTTTCAATAAATTACTTTGATGAATTAAAATAATAATCTATACCTACTGATAATTTTGTTTTAGTAACAATATATGCATGGCCAATTTGTATGTCTTTAAAACAAAATTTTCTCAGTTGTTCATACAATTTTTATTTTAAAAATATGTTATTGTAATAATGAAAATGCATTTGTAATTTAGCGGTACATTGTTTGGATAAATAAATGATCGACTAAAATTTAGAGAAACAATGAAAATAATATTGATACAAGTAAGTGTATTAATAATTAAATTACCCAATACAAAACAAATACCCACATACAAAATACCCAAATACAAAATATTTTAATAGCTGCAATTTTAGTATAATAGTTGTAATAAGAACAGTTAATTGTTCTAATACTAGGACTTAGGAGCATATAAGTATGTGGTGAATATTGAATACTGGTATCCGTGTAAGGACAAAAAAAAAAAGGAACTAAGAAAACTCAAAAACTTAAAATGTTTAGAAATAGCACAAAAGAGTCAAAACTTTTTGACATTTATATCAACTTTTTAGAATGATCATATAAATATTAAAGCTGCCCACAGACAAAAAAAATCATACATACATTATGGTAAAACTAACAGCCTCTTCGTTTTACTCAGAATCTAAATTATGATTCAAATTCGAACAATTTAAACAATCAATTAATATGCTATAAATAGTGAATAAAATATTAAAAAGTGAAAGAGACTAAATATTATTAACAAAATTGATTTCACTAAAGAAATTGGAATTTTAATTTTATTTAAGAACAGTACAGAAATTAAAATTGAAATTAGTGTGTTCCTATGAACCAGACCGAAACCAAAACCAAAAAATTATAAAGGTTCAAATCTAAAGTAAATATCCTTGACTAATGCATGTAGATGCATTCTAGTTTCTTCAGCCTAGTTTCCATCGTACTTAGAAATACTTTTTTGAGCTAATAGTAAGTTTACGATTACGGACTGTCATTGATTATTATTGATGTTAAAACGTTACTTAACGTTTAAAGAGCTACTTTAATAAAAAATTAATAAATGATTAATCTAGTTTTTCTTCTTTTCAATAAACAATTACTGTCATTTATTGAACCACAATAATTTTCTGGTTTGTGATTTAAAGCCTTAAAGGTATATCAGATACCTATTATTTGAAACCGCTCATTGATATTTTACTAAAATTAATTTATTGATTTGAACTTGCAATAATCTACCTACATTATTAATTGAGATGACCAATTTACAATAATATATACAAAATAAATATACAATAATTATCTATTTATTTATCAATAAATATAGCTTTTTTTCTTTAATGATAATAAATAAATTGTTTTCAATTTTATGTTTTATTAGTTCTTTATTGATATATGATCAAGAACAGTGTAGGTACTTGATACTATCAGATACAAATTATGATAATCTAACAAATATACATCAGACAAAAAATAAAAAATAAATACCCTCGGGTCATCATATTTTTAGTGTATACATACTATTAAACTACCTAAAATGAGTATGCTGCAAGTTAAAAATACAAGTAATAACTATCGGAACAATAACAGAATGTGAGAAAAAAATTCAATCCAGACAAAATATTCACTTGAAGGGTATTTGTAATTAGCTTATATCAGTGAAGTTATTGATTTTATATAATAAATTACCTAAAATGGTATGTATTGAAACACAAAATATGAAATTTAAATTACATGTTATGTGTATAATATTTTAGAATTGAAAAATTTGTGAAGTTTGTATTTCAATAGAAATAGGTAGTTGATACTTAAGCAACTTGTGGTATTAAATAATTATTTGAAAAAAAATATAAATATAGGTAATATTGATTATAACAGTTTTACAAAAATAACAACCCGGTGTTGTAGAGGTACTTACCACATAATTGATCTCTAACAGAAACAGGCGCGAAAGATTTGAAAATTTCACCAACGCACTTCCGAAAGAAGTCGACGAACGTAAAAAAAGGAGTGAAACAAACACAACTGTAAGCTGTAAATAGTAACAATATTGAATTTTTCGTGAACAGGTAGAGCTTGATAATATATTATTTGAAGAGAAAAAATTGATAAAACGTACACCAATATTATATTTTTGTTCAGCCTCACCGTGGTAACTGACGCACTCTTAAAACGCGACTGTTGTGTACTGTTTATAATGTGTACGCGTGTGACTGTATGAGCGTGAACGCGTGCATATGTACGTGTGTGTGCGTGCGTACATGTAAGAAAAAGAGCAAGAGAAATCGACGGAGAGTGAGCGAGAAAAACAGAGAAAGAGAAAGAGAGAGAGAGGGACCGAGCAAGTGAGTCAGAAGTAGAGCGAGGGGTGGAGGGTAAACGAGAGAGATAATGTGAAACAGAGAGAGAGAGAGAGAGAGAGAGAGACAGAAACTAACACGCGCGATCGAGCAGACGTACGTTGCCACCGCTGTTGTTGTTCTTTCCTCCACCGGTTACAATACAACGTCGTCGTCGTATTATTACCATCGCGGCCATAGACACATTATTATTATTTATCTTTCAGACGTTCTCAACGTCGCACACGGCTATGACAATACTACATCATAGGGTTGATTCGGGTTTATACTCTACTCGTGGACAGCGAACAATAACTTAATATTATTTACTGCAATGGTTGTTATTATTACGTACTTATCTACGTTCTAAAGCCACCGTGGTAACATGCGAAACGTGAAGATAATACTTTGGCATATTTTTTTGCTTATGTACAATTGTTCTTCTCTATACTTTGTGATACCTTTGCACTGCTTATCAGTGACCGATGGGTGCATGCTGCATGGAGAGTGCCACTTAAATTTTGAACTGTTTTTAAATATTGTTTGGTGTCTGATCAGTTCAATTGACTGAAACGTGCCTGGACCGTTCACGGGATAAATTATTAACCGAGTGAAATCATATTTGAGGTGTAACTATATATAATATAATACAATAATATAGTATTATCAATTTTTAGAAAATAGTAGTATAGAATATTATTCTAAAGTGGAAAAAAATGTCATAACAAATAATGATAATCACAATTTATTGTATTATTACGAGAATTCTTATCACGACCAAGCGACAGTGCGCCGTGACGAGGTGATGTCCAGAAGGTTTAACCATTCTACAGATCGCCTGATGCCCTGATCACTGCTGATATAAACATCTAAGTAATAAATATTTAATTATTATAAAAATATTACCTATGTTCCTCGTGTTTCTCTGGGAATAGTTTTGAGTCCTATTCAATAAGTCTATCTAACTAATCAATAAGTCCTAATTCCTTATTATGTTTAATATAAACTTAAATTGTTATTATTTTTAATATATCTAATTATATAACCATTATATATATATTAGTTAAATTTAAATACCATAATAACCATAATGATAATGTAATATATCCAAATCTAAGTTTATGATTTTTCTAACATGAGACGCAAAACCATTTCAAACATTTCATACTTCTACTCCAAATTAAAAACCATTTCATATTCTAAACTCTAAAGTAATACATTTTCTTATATTTACAGACTTCGGTGTATACAAGGTGTGAATATAACAACAATAATTCCAATATAAAAATCTAAACCTTATGTTGAAAATGTTTACGTGAATCCTCATAGGATGTCTTTAAATAAAAACCTGAACTTAAGCACTAATTAGTGCTTATTCAAGTAAATGTTCTCAATAATATAATTATTATAGATTTTCACCAATTACCTAAAAGTCTTTAGAATAGGCAATTTAATATACTTCAGTAACGGAAAAACTAGATTTTGTTATAATATCATAGTAATTTAATACATTTAAGTATTTTAGTTAGATTTCATTAAAAAAATTGTATATAGAATAAGTTCCATCTAATCATGACGCAATACCACAAAAAACTATTGTTACAATAATAATAACACTATAAATTTAAAATATAAATACCATCTAGAGATATAATATTTGTTTTATGTACTTATAAATTAATAACCATACTATACTTTATATTATTAGATAATTAGATAAACTCTTTAGTGAATAACATAAGATTTATTACTACTATAATTATAAATAATATTGTGATTGAGAGTTTTACCGACAATCTTTCAACTAATATCAAATGATTGTAAATTTCATTTTCAATTTCTCCTTTTTACATACATATAAATTATAAAATTAAATTGGTAGTCTACATTTTTTTATACACCTATTGCAGAAAAAAATAGCGTATTCCGATTTTCTATATTTACTAAATTCATAATACAATGATAGTTAGACCATTTACCATTTGTCATATTCTAGTTGATAACAAATTTCATAACTTACATTTTTTATTTCTATATAGAAAAATATATTTTGATTTCAGTTATCTATTAGCAGGGGTGAGTTGAGAGGGTATAATTCAGGATAGGCCAAACAAATCTATTTAGACCCTCTTTTAATTTTACAACCTGAATTTTAATTTAATTTATCTATGTATCTTTATATTTTATTTGTAAAAAATTAAATATTTAAATATGTTACCTTTTGAGACAATGGTATTTAAGGAATAAGATAGGTACACAAAGAAATAAATAATGGTGGAAAAATGTTGATATTGAGTTATTTAAAACAGTTAGTTTTGGAAATATAAAATATTTTTATACACATTATTAAAAGTGAAAAATTATGTCACACAAATAAAAACTTAATTTTGATGAAGAATTTTTCAAACAGTTAAAATAACCTACCATCAGTCGACGATGAATATACTCGTACGTAAGAATATATTACATTTTCAATTTCATTTATATTAGTATTTCATATTCAAAGTTTTCATGACAATAATTTAACTAAATGTAATACATTTGGTTATGTATGGTAATCATTTCGTATTTTTATCACAATACATTATTTTTGCTTTAATAATGTTTTTTTTTTTTTTTAGTGAAGTAGTATTGGTTTTACTAAAATGTGTGTTTTTTTAAATTCTTTGTGTCTGTCATCATGGTTTTAACTAAAGTAATTTGTCCTATTTTTATGTCAAGGAAAGGTTTTGGTAGTAATTGTTGTCTAGTTACGACTTTGAGGGGAAAATTTCTAAATTACTTCTTCAGTATAATCAAAAATGAAGTAAAACTAACGAATAATTACGAAAACTTGATAAAAATTCCTGGAATACCAGTTTTTGAAAAATCTAATTTTTTCAATTGTATCTCAAAAAATGGATACTCTTAGAAACTTAAAATTTGTACTTATAACTTAAAATTAAGTTTGAAATAATGAAGTCCATAGATTCGTTTCATGCACACAACATACTTAAATGTAAAAAAAATATAATTATAATTTAAAGAATAGTGTGATAGTTTTGAATACCTCTAACGCTCTATGTTTTAAATTTTAATGAAAGTGAAACACTATTTATAATAAATGTTTTATTCCAGATTAATAAATTGATTTAAAATAATAATTATATTATATTATAATAAACCAAAAACCAAATATATGTATGTATTTGTAAGCACTAGATTTGTCTTAAAATCAATACAATTACGTCTTTGGTATAATTACATTATGCCAGTTATCTACATTTATCATATTAAGGGCGTGCCGGCACCTGAAAATGTGTGTGTCCGTTATCGAGAGGTGTCAATCGCTACCCCGTGAAAAAAATCGCGATTTTCATAACAATCGAACAGATCGATTATCAATAGTACGTATATAGCTTGATAACGTAATCATTATGTAATAAACATAAGTGTATTTGCGCGAGTCGGTCCTATGCCGCGTGGGCGACAGGGATAACGATGGCCGACGTGTGCGCGCGCGTTCCGACCAATGACAGCCGAGCTGCGCGCGCGCAACCCGAACAGTACCTGATCGAGCAACCCGTGAAGGGACGGCGGCTCGCGCCCGACGATCAGTACAGTGTCGACCGCCGTTCCGAAAGTTCGTCTCCGTTTAACCGTCGCGGTTAGTGTTTTTATTTCGATCGTTTTTTTTTTTCTCTAGTGCTTTCGTTTCCATGTTACTTCTTACGTTTTACTTACTTACTAACCGTTCCGAAAGTTCGTCTCCGTTTTACCCTCGCGGTTAGTGTTTTTATTTCGATCGTTTTTTTTTTTCTATCTAGTGCTTTTCGTTTCCATGTTACTTCTTACGTTTTACTTCACACGCACCCAAGTAAGAACGCCGAACCTCGTCAGTAGCAACAACAACCTACAGATAGGCCGCCGTGTAAGTAGTACCGATTATATTTATTTATAGTTTAAAGATAGGTAGGTAGTCGTGGGCCACGGGCGCCGATAGGGAGTAGCTAATTTTTTTTTCCTCGGGTAGCCAAATCATATTTTTGCTAAAAATACTATTTTTTCTACCTTATAAAAAAAATCGTGATTTTTGCACCTGAAACTTGTAACAATCGAACGGATCGGTTATTACTAATTATATAATATTTATATTTTTTTATCGCCGTCGTAATAATTCTTAAACTCAAACTCATTTTTATTTTCTAAAACATGTGTTAATCGATTAAATAAAATACGAAAATAGCTATTAATTTTTTTAATTTTGTTTTATTATTATCGATTATTTATCTATAACCGTAGTACTTAATTACCATTCAAAACGAGTCGTACAACTTATTTTACATTTTTTTAAAATTTGTACGCTGTCGTTAATCCCCATCGTACCCAATAATTCGAGCTCATTCGATTATTTTTCTCCGCACGCCTTTTACACTACAGTAGTAAGTATATATATATATATTGTGTTTCTTTTTAAAGGTAACACTAAATAATTCTGTCCAGTGACATCAGATTGATATGCGGTTTTCGGGAGGAGATAGGGAATACATAAATACACATTTCTTGATGATTTTTACATTTTTAGATCTTTCCGTGTGCGCATGCGCAATACAACTTACATTTTTTTAAATGACAACAGGTGTTTTTAATACCAAATTCAGATAGACCGAATTTTTTTAAGTCAATTTGGTCCTTTTTACCATGGCTCCAAAATCAAAATTGACCAAATGACAACGAGTGAAAGTTTCGATTAAAATGATTGAATTTTTCAACAATCATACCATGTTTTATAGAATTTTATTAATTATTATGAAATTTCAAGTATTTTTTCTTAAATTCCTTAAAATTTAATAATGTCTGCAAACGTACGGATACAAAAAAAATACTTTAAATTTCATAATAAGTAATACAATTCTAGTATAATTGTTGAAAAATTCAATCATTTTAATCGAAACTTTTACTCGTTGTCATTTGGTCAATTTTGATTTTAGAGCTGTGGTAAAAAGGACCAAATTGACTTAAAACAATTAGGTCTATCTGAATTTAGTATTCAAAATACCTGTTACCATTTAAAAAAATGCAAGTTGTATTGCGCATGCGCACACGGAAAGATCTAAAAATGTAAAAATCATCAAGAAATGTGTATTTATGTATTCCCTATTTCCTCCCGAAAACCACATATCAATCTGATGTCACTGGACAGAATTATTTAGTGTTTCCTTTAAAAAGAAACACACTGTATATGTATATAATATATATATAGCCGCGTGCGGCTAATGCGAAAATACGATATGACGATAATAAATGTCCACACGCCCCCCCCCCCCTCCAGGTTTATATGTGCATAAAAGCACATGTATATGTGAATATAACATTAAACCTTTACTATCTTACATTTGAGAATTTTTTTATTTTTTTACCTATAAAATTTTACCAATGGGCACACATGGGTGGGGACACCTGTAAATTTTCAAAGCGGAACTTCTTTAGGGACAGCGGGACACAAAGCTCGAAAGCGGGACGTATGGTCACGTTAAGTATACTATATCTCGCTCGATTCCGCCGACGTCCCGGTCACATGATATATAGCGTCGAATTATGGCGTAGAATTATATAACACGTTTTTCGCGTACTTTTTTGATACTAATTGTTTACTCGAGTAAAACTGTCGTCACCGCCACCGTTGTGTTGTGTTTTCGTCGGCCGGATATCGATCGTTTGTTTTTTTTCCCCGACGCGATTTTAACGGGTTTTTTAATATATTTTTAACGAACTTTAATTAATGGCAATGATAAAATATTAAAATTACATTCCGTTTTTGATTTTTTTGTGAGATTAAATACGATTTTGTCGTTCGAATTTAATATCATAAGTTTCGAACAGTGCTAAATTTCTAATTTTGCGTCGAATATGCGATTTTCAGAAAAACGTCGACGTTTATAAAACTATTTTAATTAGGTCACGTCATTATTTATTCAAACAATTTTTTTTGAAGTCTGTTAGAACGAAAATATTATTTTTCTCGCCAATCAACGTCAACGAAGTAACACTGTATAGTTATAGAGTATAGGCTAATGAAAATAAAATCGAAATGTTTGTGTGAATCGTAGAAAGTACGACCCCGTTGGACATCGATAGAGTAACATTTCTGACTTTTCAAAAAAAAACTATAAAATGGCTAGAATTAATTAATTTAAATAAGTTAAAAAAAAAAAAACTTATTTAATTAAAAATTTATTTTGATTTAATTATCCCCATTATTTTTTTTTAATTTTTAAATTTAAATTAATTATATATGATAAACCTAACCTTACCTAACCTATCTAGCGCAGGACGAATGAAACACACAAAGTTTATTTTTAGTATTTATGTCTGAAATTTTCTCGAATTATTATCAACTAACAATTATTTTGATAACGGTGATCCGCAAGACGGCAGAAATGGACAATACACATTATTACAAAATGTAAATTTTGTTTACCACGCTTCGGTACCTTGATGTATATTACGCGGCTGCTTGATCATTTTTCATATAGTTTTTTATAAAGTATTCTCGTGCAACGTAATATTTTTGTTGTCAACTAATTAACAGCTAATTATTAGTTATTTGTAAAAGTGTTAGCTGTTTAACTGTCCATTGCAGTCAGTCTCAATTCGTGTCATCGAGTATTGTGCACTATTTAGTTTCAACATGGAAGAAATTATTTTGAATGCTCCTGTGGTCATCGAAAATATTGAATTTCCTGATCAATCCGACTTACACAATTTATTGATTGAATTAAAAGAGATTGCTTTTTCAACGCATTTATTGGTAAGCACTCACATTTTTTTATTTGCATATTTACACGTAGGTGGACTTGTAAATACATTGAGAATGAGATGTACAATATGATACATAACTATTATTTGTAGGTACTTACTATACTAAGGTACTTACTATATATATAATTCTAAATAACAACTAATATTTCTGTATTATTTCATTATTTTTTTTATATTTTATGAATTTATAATGTTTTTTCACACACATTATTTTAATTGAAATTTTTAAATCATTTTTTTGTAAATTGTTTGTACACTTAGGTGAGAATAATGACAAACTAACACTGAGTTTAGACCAATTGTCTAATAATAAGCAGATCAAGTCAAGACGTCCAAAATCTTCGCAGGTTTATAAGTAAATTTGTGTGTTTTTTTCACAGAAGATTTGGTATTTAAAATATGTTTTTGTATTAAAGATATATTTTTCATATATTTTAATATAATGGTTTTTATAGATTGATTGTATTTCATCCAAAAGTCAAAGAAGTGTATAAATATGCCACTGTCTTACTAGATCAAGTCAAGACATCCATAGTCTGCTCATCTGCTGCAGGTTTAAGAGTAAATTAATTTCTTCTTCGGACAGCACATTGGGTAATTTAAATATGTACTCGTAATAGAGAAATTTTTTATATACTCGTATATTTTAATATTATGGTTTTTACAGATTGATTGTATTACATCCAAAGGACAATGTAGTTAATAAATATGCCACTGTCTGACTGAAAAACATTTAGAAAATTCGGACGGGATTTCATGGATAGAGAATGATTGTAAATATTAAATATTATTAAAATGCAACTAATATTTCTGTATTATTTCATTATTTTTTTATATTTTATGAATTTACAATGTTTTTTCACACACATTATTTTATTTTAGTAATATTTTACACATTTTTTCATTTATTTGTAAAAGTGTTAACTGTTTAACTGCCCGTTGCAGTCAGTCTGACTTCATTCATCAAGTATTGTGCACTATTTTGTTTCAACATGGAAGAAATTATTTTGAATGCTCCTGTGGTCATCGAAGATATTGAATTTCCTGATCAATCCGACATACTCAATTTATTGATAGAATTAAAAAGAGATTGTTTTTTCTACACATTTATTGATAAGCACTCTCATTTTTTTATTTGCATATTTACACGGGTTGGACTTGTAAATACATTGAGAATGAGATTTACAATATGATACATAACTATTATTTGTAGGTACTTACTATATATATAATTCTAAATTCCTAACTCTATTTAATCTATATTTTAGAATATGGAATAACATGTGAAAGTCTTAAATACACTAATGAAAAACACTTAGATGAAATTTGTCCAAACAATTTTTAGAACTTAGAAAAATGTTGACTGAAATAATTATCGAATACATAGTCCAGAATAAAGTTTATGCATCTCCTAAAATCATTGAGTATTTTTCTGACGGTATAGTTAATATACTCCAATCTAAAGTCAAAGTTTGTTGTTACAATTTAAGTTTTTTTAAAAGTATGTTACAAGTCAGCCTTTTGTTAAATGTTTTGTGGCATATTACTTGTAGTTAATATTCATTTTAACATTATTTCTTTGATTATTTTATTTCAGATTGATATTGATTTTGATCATATTTATCCTTCAAAAGGAAACTCACTGTTTGTGAAGTGGGATCAATTTATTGTTAAGATTATTACATTAATGATCATTAATTTAAAAGATGGAAACAGCAAATTATTACTCAAGCATTTAATAGAAATTAAAAAAACAGATATTGGTACAGTATTTAAACTCTGTTTTTAATTAATTAAATTAAGTAATTATTTTTATTTTTGCTTTTGCAGAAACCAGAAACCACTTAGTTTTGGATTGGTTCCAGCTCTATTGGTTCCAACTACCAAATCATTTGAAATAGATCCTGTTACCAATAAACAACGCATAGTCAAAATATATAATTTGTAAAAAATAGAAAATAAATAAACAAAGTAATTATATTAATATTTAATGGTTAATACTCATAAATAATAACAAAATATTATTAAATATATAAAATTATTTTAATTTTTATGTATCATGGCCAGCCAAGCTGATGCTCACTTATTGAACAGACTTGAATATTGAAATAAAAAATTGATGAATACAAATATTAACATTTACTTCAACAAAACTTGCAAGAAATTAAATATAATTCTAAATTATATTAAAGTCCAGATCAAATTTTCTTCTGTAGCTGCGGCGAAAGCCAAAAGAGGAGCAGAAATCATATGGCTGAACATATGATATAGGTATATTATTTTATAATATACCTATGTTATACTCGTATATACAACAGTATTTTTTTATATAAAGCTATGTACATTTTTATTTAACTTATGTTCAATCTAATCCTAAATTATAAGGAATTTATGTATTATTATCTCACTTATTAATAATTGTAATGTATTGTATTTAATATGTTTAGTTATTTATTTTTTGATAAACAAACAGCTTTCTAACCCCAAGTGCTGGACCTGTTTTTAAAATTTGTTTTTGGCATGTATTTTAAAGGTGATAGGAGAATGATAAAAATGTTCATATTATTTATTATTGTTCCTTAACATATCTATTTTGAGGTTTTAACATCATATTATACAAATTGAAAATAAAACATGATTTAGGACTTGGGGGAGAAAATATGCATGTCCATTGAAATGGACATCAGGCACATGGGATTACAAAAGTTAAAAACAGGCCAGGCGTTTCTAAGGGTAACACAAAATGTCCATTATAAATTATAATAGACATTCCGCGCCAGGAGGATATTTCTATGAATCGATATTATGGGCTCCAAATCATACCAGGTTTTCCTTAATTTTATATACTTTTTTTATTGATATTGGTAATTATTTTTCTGAGTGATGGTAATGTGAAAATAGCTAAAACCGTTAGAACAGAACAGCGAAAAAATCGCAGTGTGGCAAGACCATAACGAAATGATTGGAAACTGCTTTATATCAAAAAAATACCAAGTAAGCATTATGATACTCCTATGTATAATGAAATCTATTTTTGTATTTATCTGTGAAATTCGGTCGATGGAGGTTCATAAAAAAAGTCCATAAAAACAAAACCATTTAACTTAGTATATCACTGCACTTCCTATGGAAATTAAAAAAGATTTTTTTAATAGTTTTCGGTAATCTTCATTAAATTTTAATCTGTGTTTTTGTACTACCTATTTACCTTTATTTTTAGTTTTAATAGAACCATATTTAAACTTATCATTGAATCAGTCATCAGTGTGACAGAGTGCTGTGATAACCTCAACCAAATCACAATACACTTAATAATATCTATACTTATTTCGAACTTGGTTTCTTGTAAGTACTGTCTTATTCGTTTTATATTTTTTACAATATAATATATGATTACGTATGAGTATTTTTTTATCGTTTGTTTTCAGTTTAATTCAAGATTTTTTTATTTTCGGAAAATCATTCATTATTATGGGTAGAAAAAATTACCAAAAACGTACAGGATCATGCAAGTAATTTGGAAAATAATATAAAATTATTCTTTATATATCTTACTTCTAAAACAAAAAAAGAAAACCTAGATGCAATAAAACAATGTCATGATGATCATAGTTTTACTCCCTCGATTTCAAGAGTAAGTATGCATAATATACTTTTAGTACTTGCATAGTACTTAATATAGTATGTAGTAAGAAGATCAGTAGATACTACCTAGTGCCTACTTTTATTATAATTTCTATTTCATAAACATGCTTTATTTTAGGGCTTTGTTAATTATTTTTGTTATTTTAGAAACAACTGATCAGACCACTTGATAATAAGATTTGTCATAACTTGCTTTTGCAGAAATCATAACAAACAATGGAAGACCTTTCTAACTTATGGATGATAATAGATCTTATAGTGAATGCTATTGGTAGAGGTGAGTAAAATTATTGATTAGAAATGTTGGTACCTATTTTAATTTAAACATTGACCAAAAACTTTGATATGTGCCAAGTTAGTTATCTGCTTTTAAAAGGAACTATTTTTTTACAGGATAGCTGTTAAATGTTTACCTTTTCATTGATAACATTTAGAAGCCATCGAGAATGCAATAATTTGTAGATCAAGTCAAGACATCCATAATCTGTTGCAGGTTTATAGTATACAGCCATATATATAAGTAAATTAGTTTCTTCTTCAGACAGCACATTGGGTAATTTAAATATGTACTTGTAATAGAGAAATTTTTTATATATATTATAATATCTATTATATCTTGGATATATTACATCCAAAGACAATGTAGTGTATAAATGTGCTACTTTCTGACTAAAAAACATTTCTATAATTTTTTTTTATAGTATCATGTGGCTTAAAAATGTAACATCATTATGCAAGTACGTATATTCAATAGTGGGTGAGCAAGATGTATAAACAATAACTAATTATGGAAGTCATTTTGTGAAATGCTTTAGAAAATTCAGATGTGATTTTATGGATAGACAATGTGGTAAATATTAAATATTAATAAAATACTACTATATATTCTGTATTATTTTATTATTTCATTATGTTTTTATATTTTATTCATTCATAATGTTTTACTTGTATTGAAAAAATTATTATATATTTTAATATAATGGTTTTTATTGACTGATTTTTTTTCCGATTAGGATTAAGCGGGCCGCGAAGTAGGGTTTTTTTTTCCGGAAAGGTTAGGTATGGAAAAAAAAAAAAACGCGAACTTATTGGTAATACTGGTTTTTAGGCGAAATCGAACTTTGGGAAAATGTCGCCGGGCGTACGCGTTTCGCAGAATTGTGAATTCGGGCGGGTTATGTTAGGTTAGGCTTCCTCCTTGTTTCCAAAAATAATATCGTTAAACTATTTCCCCGCGGACCGTGCCCGTCGTCGTCGTCGCGTCGCTTTCCCGATTTGCGCGCGTTGTGACACGTTCATTCCTGTCTACATCGTCGTTGTCATTTGCTCGCGTAAACTTTATCCGCTTTCATCTCTTCGATCGGCGCCCCGTCCGCGTTACTTTTCCCGCATCGCTCCAGTGCTGGTCGTCGCGTGCTCATTTCGATCGTCGGCAATGTGAAAACGGTATGAAAAACAGTCACCCGCCGCCGTGTACGTGGTAGTGAGGACAATGGACACCAGCCGGACCATGGACGACGGTGGTCGAGAATTTCCGAAAGGTTGTCGAGGAGCGGTTCGGCGTCGAGACTACCAAACAGAGGTTGATATTATATTTTTTTATATTTTATGAATTTACAATGTTTTTACACACAGTTTATTTTATTTGAAATTTCTAAATCATTTTTATTAATTTTTGTACACATAGGTGAGAATAATTACCTTCCAACTTTGATGTTTAGACCAATTGTCGAATAATTTGTAGATCAAGTCAAGACGTCCATAATCTGCTGCAGGTTTAAAAGTAAATTAGTTTCTTCTTCGGACAGTACATCGGGTAATTTAAATATTATGTACTTGTAAAAGAGAAATGTTTTATATATATTTTAATATAAAGGTTTTTACAGATTGATTGTATTACATCCAATCGATGAAATGTATTAATGTACAATTATCTTACTAAAAATAATTTCCACTATCCTGCAGCATAAAAATGTAAGAACATTATGCTAGAATTTTCAATACTGGGGCGAACAAGATGTATAAACAATCATCAATCATGGAATTAATTTTTTTCAAATGCTTCATAAAATTCAGATGTAATTTTATGGACAGAGAATGATGGTAATTATTATTTAAAGACAACTATTCTGTATTATTTCATTATTTTATAATATTTTATGAATTTACAATGTTTTTTCCCACACTTTATTTTAATTAAAATTTTTAAATCATTTTTATAAATTTTTTGTAGACATAGGTGAGAATAATGACCTACCAAAACTGAAGTTTAGATCAATAATTGTCTAATAATTTGTAGATCAAGTCGTTCATAATCTGCTGCATGTTTATAGGTAAATTAGTTTGTTCTTTGTACAGCGCATTGGTTATTTTAAATATATACTTGAATTAAATTAAATTTTTATAATTTTTAATATAATGGTTTCTAATTGATTGTATTACATTTGAATGACAAAGTTATTTACAAGTCATTTACCATCTTACCGAAAAGTAATCCTTTGTTCAAGTAGCTGACGGCCATATATTGCGCCTACATGTTGTTTCAACAATTACCAATGATGGAAGTTATTTTGTGAATTCCTGTAAATAAGTTTGTTCTTATTTTCGAGTAGAAGATGATGGTAAATATTAAATATTTATAAAACATTACTATTAAATCTTCATTATTTCATTATACTTTTATATTTCTTTAATTCACAATGTCTTGTCACACACTATTGAAATTTTAATTTTTTATGTTATGAAAAGTAAATTATGTTCTTCAATTTACCTTGCCTGACAAGATGGCATTCCTGATTTGATTCGATATGTCAACTTCTTTTATATGAAGTAAAATTTAATACTATTTTCTAACATGTTTAAAACAATTATGTTTTTTTAGATGCAGATATTTCCCCAGATATGGTTGTAACTTAATTAATGCCAAAGCATATGCATTAGATTATTTGTCAGTCCAAGATAATTGTTACTTGTGTGTGTTAATAATACATCATAGAACATTAGGTATTTAAAAATGTACCTGTGTTAATGCGAATATTTTATTTATATTATTAATTCAACTTTTGTTTATAATTTGATTGAATAACAGAGTTGTTTACAATGGAGCAACTGTGTTACTAAATACCATTCCTACAATCATGTAGCTGACAAACTTTACATGTCTTGCGCTTACAAGTTTTATCAACAATTACTGAGAATGGAAGCAATTTTGTAAACGCCTTTAATAGTTTTGTACTTATTTTCAAGTAGAAAATGATGGTAAATATTAAATTTAAATTTATTATTTGATTTGATTTTTCAACTTTAGAATAATGAAGGAAAAATCAATACTGTTTTCTAACATTTATAAAACAATTATGTTTCTTAGATTCAGATATTTCCCCGGATAAGGTTGTAACTTTATTCAAGCTAATTACATATGCATTAGATTATTTGTCAGTCCAAGATAATTGTTACTATTGTGTATTTATAATGCATTATAGAACATTGGGTATTTAAAATATGTACCTGTATAACACAGCAATGTAATGAAAGTAAAAATAATTTCTTATCTTTGTAATTTTAACTTTGCAGCCCATGGATGATCCACAAATCATTGAATGATCAATGACACAGATTTAATTAAACCAGGAAAATCTCACAACACTTCCAAACCAATCAAATAAGGGGAGCCAAGTGTACATAGAACACAAGCATTATAGGACATCTTTATAGGGTAAAAGATACTATTATTTAAAATTCTCATGATGAAATTTACTTAGAATAACATAATATCATTACTTAACAGTAAACACAGCAATGTACTGAAAGTAAAACTAAATTTCTTATCTTATAATTTTGCAGCCCATGGATGATCCACAAATCGTTGTATGAAATAATGACACAGATTTAATTAAACCAGGAAAATCTCACAATACTTCCAAACCAATCAAATAAGGGGAGCCAAGTGTACATAGAACACAAACATTATAGGACATCTTTATATGGTAAGAGATACTATTATTTATAATTCTTTTGATAAAATTTACTTAGAATAACATAATATCATTACTTAATAGTAAACACAGCAATGTAATGAAAGTAAAACTAAATTTCTTATCTTTTTAATTTTAACTTTGCAGCCCATGGATGATCCACAAATCATTGAATGATCAATGACACAGATTTAATTAAACAAGGAATACCTCACAACACTTCCAATCCTATCAAATAAGGGGAGCCAAGAGTACATAGAACACAAACATTATAAGACATCTTTATATGGTATGAGATACTATTATTTAAAATTCTCATGATGAAATTTAACTTAGAATAACTTATCATTACTTAAAAGTAAACACAGCAATGTAATGAAAGTAAAACTAAATTTCTTTTCTTTTAACTTTGCAGATAATGGATGATCCACAAATCGTCGTATGATAAATGGCACTGATACAATAAATAAAAAAAAAAAAAATGTAACACCCATTACTACAAACCACCAAATAAATATCAATATGAAACCGTTAAAAAGATCAATGTAATTGAAAGTAAAATATCTGTGTTTCATTTTACTCTTAAACAGCCCATATCTCTTTCTTATTGTATAAATAACAAGCCTCCGTTTACATTATATTCAAATTTTTCTTCTCATTCATGTGACCTCTCAGCTGTTCTGTGGTGGCACAACAGTAAAATTCTATGGTGGATGTAATGATGTGAATATCAAAAATGTATTATGCTTTAAACAGATAAATACGACAATAATTCCACAATTACTATTGAAATTAATCAACAGAAGGCGGCTCCTTTCGGTTCTTGTACAGACAAGAATCATACAAATATTGCAGACCTTACTGTACTTTCACATACAACACCATTGTTGCAAGAGGATCTGGGAGACATAAAGAGCATTATTCAAACTTGGAAAACCTCAGAACAAATCCAAACATCCTAAGACATCTCTATTTGGTAAGAGATACTATTATTTAAAATTCTCATGATGAAATTTAACTTAGAATAACTTATCATAAATTAGCATTAAATACAGCAATATACTGAAAGTAAAACTAAATTTCTTTTCTTTTAACTTTGCAGATAATGGATGATCCACAAATCATTGTATGATTAATGACACAGATTTAATTAAACCAGGAATACCTCACAACACTTCCAATCCTATAATAACAGGAGCCAAGAGTACATAGAACACAAACATTATAGGACATCTTTATAGGGTAAGAGATACTATTATTTATAATTCTTTTGATAAAATTTACTTAGAATAACTTATCATAACTTAAAAGTAAACACAGCAATGTAATGAAAGTAAAACTAAATTTCTTATCTTTTAATTTTAACTTTGCAGCCCATGGATGATCCACAAATCGTTGTATGAAATAATGACACAGATTTAATTAAACAAGGAATACCTCACAAAACTTCCAATCCTATAAAATAACAGGAGCCAAGTGCACATAGAACACAAGCATTATAGGACATCTTTATATGGTAAAAGATACTATTATTTAAAATTCTCATGATAAAATTTAACATAGAATTACATATCATAACTTATAAGTAAACACAGCATTGTAATGAAAGTAAAACTAAATTTTTTTTCTTTTAACTTTGCAGCCCATGGATGATCCACAAATCGTATGAAATAATGACACAGATTTAATTAAACAAGGAATACCTCACAAAACTTCCAATCCTATAAAATAACAGGAGCCAAGTGTACATAGAACACAAGCATTATAGGACATCTTTATATGGTAAAAGATACTATTATTTAAAATTCTCATGATAAAATTTAACATAGAATTACTTATCATAACTTATAAGTAAACACAGCATTGTAATGAAAGTAAAACTAAATTTTTTTTCTTTTAATTTTGCAGCCCATGGATGATCCACAAATCATTGTATGAAATAATGACACAGATTTAATTAAACAAGGAATACCTCACAACACTTCCAATCCTATCAAATAAGGGGAGCCAAGAGTACATAGAACACAAACATTATAAGACATCTTTATATGGTATGAGATACTATTATTTATGATTCATTTGATAGAATTTAACTTAGTTTAACTTATCATAACTTTACAGTAAACACAGCAATGTAATGAAAGTAAAACTAAATTTCTTATCTTTTTAATTTTAACTTTGCAGCCCATGGATGATCCACAAATCGTTGTATGATTACAGTCACAGATTTTATTAAACCAGGAAAACATAACAACACTTCCAAACCTATAAAATAACAGGAGCCAAGTGTACATAGAACACAAGCATTATAGGACATCTTTATATGGTAAAAGACACTATTATTTATAATTCTTTTGATAAAATTTAACTTAGAATAACATTTCATTACTTAACAGTAAACACAGTAATGTTATGACAGTAAAACTAAATTTCTTTTCTTTTTACTTTGCAGATAATGGATGATCCACAAGTCGTAGTATGATAAATGGCACAGATTTAATAAAAAAAAAAAAAATGTAACACCCATTACTATAAACCACCAAATAAATATCAATATGAAACCGTTAAAATCATCAATGTAAATGAAAGTAAAATAACTGTGTTTCATTTTACTCTTAAGCAGCCAATATCTCTTTCTTTTTGTATAAATAACAACCCTCCGTTAACATTATATTCAAATTTTTCTTTTCATTCAAGTGACCTCTCAGCTGTCCTGTAGAGGCACAACACAGTAAAATTCTATGGTGGATGTAATGATGTGAATATCAAAAATGTATTGTGCTTTAATCAGATAAATACTACAAAAATTCCACAATACTATTGAAATTAATTAACAGAAGGCGGCTCCTTTCGGTTCTTGCACAGACAAGAATCATACAAATACTTCAGACCTTACTGTACTTTCACATACAACACCATTGTTGCAAGAGGATCTGGGAGACATAAAAAGCATTATTCAAAACCGGAAAACCTCAGAACAAGGCCAAACATCATAGGACACCTCTATACGGTAAGAGATACTATTATTTAAAATTCTTTTTATGAATAAAAACTTTGAATTACATTATTTCATAACAAAACAGTATTTTATTTTATTTTTCTTTTACTTTGACTTTGCAGACAGAGGATGATCCAAGAGTCATTGTATAATAATGGCAAAGTTTTAATATAACCTGGAAAACCTAACAAATCCAAACCTTACAAATAAAGGAAGCCAAGTGTACATAGTACACAAACATCATAGAACATCTTTATACGGTAAGAGGTACTATTATTTAAAATTCTTTTCATGAAAAAAAAACTTATAATTACATATCATAACATGACAGTTAAAACAGCAATCTAATGAAAGTAAAACTAATTTATTTTTATTTTTACTATAACTTTGCAGACAGAGGATGATCCAAGAGACATTGTATAATAATGGCAAAGTTTTAATTGAACCTGGAAAACCTCACAAGTCCAACCCTAACAAATAAAGGAAGCCTATTGTACATAGAACACAAATATCATAGGGCATCTCTATACGGTACGAGATACTATTATTTAAAATTCTTTTTATGAATAAAAACTTTGAATTACATAATTTCATAACAAAACAGTATTTTATTTTATTTTTCTTTTACTTTGACTTTGCAGCCAATGGATGTTCCACGAGTCGTCGTATAATAATGGCACATATTTAATATAACCTGGAAAACCTAAAAAATCAAACCTTACAATTAAAGGAAGCCAAGTGTACATAGAACACAAACATCATAGAACATCTCTATATGGTAAGAGATACTATTATTTAAAATTCTTTTTTATGAAGAAAAACTAATAATTACCTATCATAACATAACATAAAAACAGCAATGTCATGAAAGTAAAACTAATTGTTTTTTTCTTTTTATTTTATCTTTGCAGACAAAGGATGATCTATGAGTCTTTGTATAATAATGGCATAGATTAAGTTAAACCCGGAAAACCAAAGGACAAAAACATACTCATACGTAATCAAAAATTCAGAAGGGATTTTATGGATAGAGAATGATGGTAAATATTAAATATTACTAAAATACAACTAATATTTCTGTATTATTTCATAATTTTTTTATATTTTATGAATTTACAATGTTTTTTCACATACTCTATTTTAATTGAAATTTTTTATAAATTTGTTGTACACTTAGGTGAGAATTATTACCAACAAACTCTGAAGTTTGAAGACCAATTGTCCACTATATTAATACAAATGATAAAGATCAAATTATGTTGCTTCCTCACTAATAAAGATTTGCTAGCCAAATTTTCATCTTCATAGCAATTATGGATTTCGGTTAAGCTGTTTAATGTTTACCTGTTAATTGATTGCATTTATGAGCTATTGAAAGTGTAATAATTTGTTGAACATGTCAATACTTCCCAAGACTGTTGCAGGTTTAAAAGTAAACTTGGTGTGTTTGCACAGAACATTTGGTATTTAAAAAATGTACTTGTATTAAAGAAATTTTTTTTTTTATTTTAAAGTAATGGTTTTTTTAGACTGATTGAATTACATTTGAATGACAAAGTTGTTTACAAGTCATTAACCATCTTACCGAAAAACAATCCTTTGATCAAGTAGCTGATGAATGTCTTGCGCCTACAAGTTGTATCAACGATTACCAATAAAGGAAGTTATTTTGTGAATTCCTTTAAATAAGCTGGATCTTATTTTCGAGCAGAAAATGTTGGTAAATATTTAATATTTCTAATATATAACTATTAATTCTTGACCTATCTTGACTTAAATTAAATGTATTTTTTTATATCATATATTTCGGAATGTCGGAGTGATTTTTACAACAGCAACCCCAGGAGGGGACTTATCTTTTTTCTCTGCCTAGGCATACAATAATTGTGCCTCATAAACCCCAACATAGACATAAAAATATAACTTATTTTTTCACAAATTTTAATAACTATAAAAATAAAATTTGTTAAAGATATTCTTTATTTAAATAATGCAAATTATAATAATTGAATCAATTTAAATAAAATTGAATTAAAAATTTAAAAAAGAAATAATATATAAAATTTAAAATATATGTTAATTAAATTTAAATAGAATTTAGATTTTACAGTTATAAAGTTTAAGATGGACTGATCAGGTCTCTCAATTGCTTAAGTTTCATCACTAAATTCATATTATAATAAAAATGTAAAAAAACATTTTAAAATTAAATTAAATTAACATTAAAGTAAATTTTTCTTAGAACAATTTAAACAAATTTAAATAAAAATGTAAAAAGTACTAAGATGAAAATTTTAAATATATCTTTACATTAGTATAACATTAAATTCTATTAAGTTTACATTATGCATTGTGTGATAGTTTGAAATCACTGTTTGGGTGTCTATTACTTTAGTTTCAACAGTTAATATATTCTATATATATAATTAAATGAATGATTTAAAATATACCTTGACACTAGTATATCATTAAATTAATTTAAAGCTTATAAGTTATAAGTTATAATTTTCATTATGTTATAATTTGAAATGGAAGGTTCAGATGTTTTTATTATTTAAGTTTCAAAACTAAACTCATTCTGTCATAAAATAAAAATACTAGTATTTTAGTATAACAATTGTTTAGACATTAAATTCATTGAAAATTATAAAATAAAAAATGAAACATTTTAAGATATAAACCCTAAATTACACAACATTCATTGGAGCTTTTTATTATATGGTGTTATAGTTTGAAATGGTCTGTTTAGTTGCCTCAATAATCATAGTTTCAAGTGTTTTAACACTTAATTCATTTTATATATTAAATTTAAATTTATAATTTAAAATAGACCTTTTTAAACTAATTTAACATAAAATTCAATTAGATCTTACATTTAGCATTATGTTATAATTTGGGATTCTACTGAAGTGCAGGGGGTTGCTTATCACTTCCTGCAGAAGGTTTTTGCTGTTCTATAAATATAATTTGTTCCAATAATAATTATTAAATAATAATATTCTATCTGAATTCTGTATATCTTGTAAAATCTATTATAAAATTATAAAATATAAATAACATTAAACATACATAACACAATAATCCAAAATGATTGGAAAGTTCTTTTTATGGAAAATACCAAGTATGCATTATTATACCCTGATAATTTCAACTGCCCTTCCTATGAAAATTAAATTTGATATTTTAAATAGTTATCGATAATCACTATTAAATTTTAATCTGTGTTTCTGTACTACCTATATTATCTGTATTTTTAGTTTTAATAATACCATATAACCTAAACATATCATTGAATCAGTCATCAGTGTGACAGACAACTGTGAGGAACTGTCCAAATCGCAATACACTTAATAATATCTATACTTATTTAGAATTTCTTTTTGTTGTAAGTACTGTCTTATTCCTTTTATATTTTTCACAATTTAATATATGATAACGTATGAGTATTTTTTATCGTTTATTTTCAGTGCAATTCAAGTTTTTTTTATTTTCGGAAAATCATTCATTATTATGGGTAGAAAAAATTATCAAAACGTACAGGAAATCATGCAGGTAATTTGGAAAATAATATAAAATTATTCTTTATATATCTTACATCTAAAACAAAAAAAAAAACCTAGATAATGATAAAGACATGATGGTATTCCTTATTTGATTCAATTTGTCAATTTACTATTTATGAATTAAAATTTAATACTATTTATCATTTTTAAACAATTATGTTTTTTTAGATTCAGATATTGTTGTAACTTTATGAATGCCAATTGCATATGTATTAGATTATTTGTCAGTCCAAGATAATTGTTACTATTGTGTCTTTATCAGTGGCGGCTCGTGGGCTTTGAAAGTGGGAGGGCGATTAATTTTTTTATTTTTTGAAAATTAATAGAGTACAAATATATATATAAATTTAAAAGATTATCGAACCAAAATTAATGCTATATAGAAAAATAAAATTCTAAACACATTTTAACATTTTAAATTTTTATTGCAAAAAAAAAATAAGAAAGTCATTAATAATTTACATAAAAATTGTATTAAAATATTGTAATGTAAACGCGTCATAAACTCAAGAACTCGGAACGAAGCAGTAAAAACTAAAAACTAAAATATACCTTTGTCTTTAAGTTATTATATATAGTTTTCCACATGCATGTCAGGCGATTATTCCTATTACTCTGGCGGCCGTATTTTTACCGAATCCCCTCCTTTGTTTTTGTATTTGATCATATTAATTTTTATTATTTTATAAAAGTTTTTGACGCGATTGTATAACAGATAAGATAATATTATACTGATTCTACACTGGATAACTGCGTGGAGTATAGTGGCCAGGGTTGCCAACTATCCAGTTAAAAAAATCGGGACTTTTTTCCAATATGAGAACATTTTTTTCAGGTTTTAATATATTATAAAGGCAATCATTTCAGGCATAACATATTATAATATAAGATATAAGTACATAATACGGATATATTTGCTTTCTATATGTAAATACTTTATTATTATAAATTGTATAACAAAAATAATGTTTAATAAAATAATAATAATATAATATTTTAGATGGAATTTTTAATAAAAAAAAAAGTATTATACATTGTAAAATTAATCATTTTTCCAATTGTATTTTTTCTGGCTCTTCACGGCATTCAAAAAAGCTGTATCATCTTTCACTAAGTTCACGAAATCAGTACAGGAACTATTTGTGGAAGGCAATATATTTAGTGTTATCATTAATTCGTTTTTTATTAAGTCCACTGAACAACGATTTCTAACATCTGTCCATTTTAGTTTATTATACAATTTATTTATACAATTGAAGAAAGAGATAAATTGGTAGTTTCCTTATGTCCCGGGAAAAATATGTCCCGCATAAATTTTGATCGGGACGCGGGAAAAAAATCTAAAAATCGTGAATGTCCCGCAAAAATCGGGACGGTTGGCAACCCTGATAGTGGCCTAGATGGGTATTACCTATTTCAACTATATTATAATGACTTCTTATTATATTTTTAAACTCCGATTATTTGAAATTTTTTTCATAATAATAAAAAAGTGTTTTTACTTTCATTAATATTATAATATTATACGAGATCATTTTAATATTTGAATCAATATCCAATATCTGAAAAAGTAACTTGCTACAATTTTAGCAGGAGGGGGCCATGTCGCCCCTACACACGAGCCGCCACTGGTCTTTATAATGAATTATAGAACATTGGGTATTTAAAATTTGTACCTGTATTAATTCAATGATTGTATTTATTTTATTAATTCAACTTTTTTTATAGATCGATTGAATGACAGAGTTGTGTACAATGGAGCAACTGTGTTACCTAAAACCATTCCTATGATCATGTAGCTGAGGAACTAGCTGAAGACCACTCTCTAAGGTAAAAGATAACATTGTTCAAAATTCTTAAAAACAAATAATATCATAACAGAAAAACAGCAATGTAATGAACTTAAAACTAACTTTTTTTCAATTTACTTTTAGTTAGCAGCCAAAGGACGATCCATATTTTATGTTATGAAAAGTATATTATGTTTTTCTTCAATTTATCCTTGACCGACAAGATGGCATTCCTTATTTGATTCAATTTGTCAATTAACTATTTATGAAGTAAAATTTAATAATGTTTTCTAAAATTTATAAAACAATTATGTTTTTTTAGATTCAGATATTTCCCCAGATATGATTGTAACTTTATTAAAGCCAATTACATATGCATTAAATTATTTGTCAGTCCAAGATAATTGTTACTATTGTGTATTTATAATGCATTATAGAACATAAGGCATTTAAAATATGTACCTGTATTAATTCAACTTTTTTTATAGATTGATTGAATGACAAAGTTGTGTACAATGGAAACTCTGTGTTATCAAAAACATTCCTGCCATCATGTGGTTGAAGAACTTTACCTGTCATGTGCCTACATGTTATATCAAGAATTACCGAGAAATAAAGCTATTTTTAGAAAACCTTTTGAATATTTCGGTTTTGATTTTCGTATGCAGAATGAGTGTAAATATAATATTTTTATAATTCTTTAATATTTCAGTATTTTTTTATTAATTTTTTTTCATTTCACAATGTTTTGTCATACACTAGAGTTTAATTAAACTTATTTTAAATTCATCTATATATATTATTTATGCTTTTAGGTGAGAATAATGATGTTCCAACACTGCAATTTAGACCAACTGTCTATCCTATTCCAAATAAGAACAGGCTACGGCGGTCAACTTCTGCGCATGGAAGTGGCTTATCACGAGAGCGGACCTCGAACAATGCCGCCGCGGCGCGACAACGAGACATTCAAAATCTGCTGCAGGTTTAAAAGAAAAATTGTTTGTTTTTTGTACGGCACATTTGGTATTTTAAATATGTATTTGTTTTCAAAGGTTAGGTTGAAGAAATTTTTTATGTATATTTTAATATATTTCTTGTTACAGACTGATTTTATTACATCCAAATGACAATGAAGAGTATAAATGTGCCACTAATTATGATGTGATATTGGAATAGAGAATTATGGTAAATATTAAATACTAATAAAATGCAACTAATAACTTTGTATTATTTCATTATTTCTTTATAAATTATGAATTTACAATGTTTTTTACACACTTTATATTAATTGAAATTTTTAAATTATTTTTATAAATTTTTTGTATACATAGTGAGAATAATGACCGACCAACACTGAAAGTTTAGATCAATTGTCTAATAGTTTGTAGATCAAGTCAAATTTTTTCAAAATCTTTAGAAAATTCTGATGTGATTTTATGGACCGAGAATGATGGTAAATATTATATATTATTAAAATACAACATTAATTCTTTATTATATCATTATGTTTTTATATTTGATGAATTTACTTACTATGTTTTTTCACACACTTTATTTTAATTGAAAATTTATAAATCATTTTTTATAAATTTTTTTGTACACTCGGGTGAGAATATTGACTTACTAACACTGAAACTTTGTTTGTGTGCCAACTAACAATGTTCAAGATGATGTTCTACATTGTTATAAAATTTAGTCGCTATAATTTTTTTATTTCTCAATGTTTTGTAACACTATAATGTAATTAAAATTTTCTTTAAATTTTCTTTATTTAACTCATAGGTGAGAATATGGACATACCAACATTGAAATTTGTTTGTCAAAGCACAATGTTCGTTATGGTCTGGAAATCCTCGTCGTCATTTGGATCTTAAAATATTGCTGTCCATCAAGCCGTTCTCGCATGTCCGGCAGCACCCGTGTGAGAGGTTGTCTAGTGTCAGCGTCTCATCCATAGGAGTCTAGATCCGTGAATATCGTGTAATGTGTGCTGCTTTCCTGTTATTTATTTAAATATATTTTAATATCATGGTTAGATAAATGATAAATGGTATGATAAATGGCACTGATATAATAAATAAAAAATAAAAAAATGTAACACATTTTTCAATATTGCGCAATTAATTTCAAACAAGCACACAATCGAGCAGTACGCACTATGCAGTTATAACTAGGGGTCGTGGTTATACACGGTTATTAGAGTACACGTGTACACGTGTCCGGGTACACGGACTTAAAATATATTAATATCCGTGTTTTTAATACACGGGTATTTTTTACCCGATACACGTGTATTTAATACCCGTACGTTGTATCCGTGTATTTAATACCCGTGAAGTAAACACCGGACTACAGTGTATTTTATTAATTCATGTTATTATATTTATAGTTGACCGAATTTCATACCCAAAGCTCCAGCGATTCCGGCCAGTCGAATTTTTCTAGTTTCACCCTTTTTCACCCCTTTCAACCCTCTTAGGGGTAGAATTTCACAAAATTAAGTTTATAGACAATGTTTATTCGTGTTACAGAGCATGTATACTTAATTTCAGAATGATTGGAACCAACAAATTCTTACCGTTTTTAATAACCCCTTTAGGGGTGGAATTTTCAAAAATCCCTTCTTAGTGCGCGTCTACGTCATAACAGGTATCTTTGTGCCAAATTTCAACCCTACAAACACACGGAGAATAAAATACACGGGTAATGACGGGTATTAAGATACACGTGTTTTTTTATTACACGGACTTTAATCCCGTCATAGTTAAGAACACGGGTACCCGTGTAGTTCATTACACGTGTAATGGCGAGCACTATATAGTTATAACTGCTATATGCTTTAACATTGCGCAATATTAGATATATTGAATAATTAGATTGATAATATTGCTCTGGGAATTTCAGGATTCTTTCATATAGATCGAGATTGCTTCGTTCCGCAAAAAAAAAAAAACAGGAAATCCGAAAAAATGTTACACAACAATAACACGTTATTTCCGGAAGTTGGTGATGAATATAACTTATAATGACGCGTGTAACAATAGTAATAAAACGAACGACACAATGGGCGGGCGTGTGCTTTGCGGAAGTAGTGCAAGTTCATCAATACTGGGCGTGTGACGCGGCCAATGAGAGTCGAGCTGCTCGTTCCACCCGACCAATGGCAGACCCGACCGATCTAGGGACGCACGGAGCTACGGCGGCGGCAGCTCGCCGACAGTGCAGGGCCGTTCAGTGTAGTGTCGACGGTCGTCCCGAAAGCTCTTCTCGGTCGCGCTTTTATTTCTCTCCGCGACAGTGCGTTAATTAAATTAAATTTATCGCGAGTGATTTTTCGTATGCGCTACCATACATTATTTCTCTCCGCGACAGTGCGTAATATGGTCGCTTTTTTATTTCTCTCCGCGACAGTGCGTAAATGGTCGCGTTTTTATTTCTCTCCGCGACAGTGCGTAATGTCGTCAAATGTGTGTCCGTTAATAAATTCAATTCAATTAAATTTATCGCGAGTGACTTTCGTATGCGCCACCATACATAATTCCACAAGCCAACGCGAACACCACCGAACCTCTGCAGCAGCCCACCGTCAAACCGTAAGTAGTACCGATTATTATATATTTTATTTACAATCCAAAGATATGTGGATAGGCGCCGGATAAGGGGTAGCGATATTTGTCACGGGGTAGTAGTAAAATCAAATTTTTTTTTGGAATTTTATAAATACAATTTATTTTTGAAAGGGACGTCGTTTTTTTTTCATCGCACGGGGCGGCAAAATACTTGGCCCTGGTAGTGTAGGTACCCAATTATATAATAATGATATATTATAACCTTTATTTTTTTTCCTTCGTAATAATTCGTAAAATTCTCCGTCAAACTCGTTTATTTTTTTTTTTCAAAATTGTCCGTTTTCTTAATCGCGATTAAATTTAATGAAAAATACGTGTCCGGATAAAATGCAATTTTACCAACCCATAGATTTTTTTCCGATTTTTTTTTTTTTTTGTTCAAACCCAGAGCAAATCAACGTTTTTAATAACGATGGTGCCAAAAAAAACTTGCTGAAACCGTTTAAATTTTGTGATTTTACACTTTGAAATTTACGTATTTATGAGTTTTGTTTTTTTTTTAATTTTATTTTATCATAATTTTCTTTTTGTATATAATGGCCTAATGGAATAGTGCGCGTGATGAATATTTAGGTTCGATTCCGAAATCGGTAAATTTTTTTTGCAATTTTTTTCGACCGTTTTAAAATTCGTTTTACCAACCAATAATCGAATTTCAATTTTTCGCGTGGTTGTGCCTTGGCTAGGTCGATATTAATTTTTTATTATTTTTTTTTTTGAACTCTTTTATTCAGCGTGTAATTTTATTTAAAATAGGTCGCTTCGCGTAAACGAATATAATTTTAACTGCCACTGAATACCGTATAATATGTTACCTATAATTATTTTATATTACAATAATTATAAGATATTAAATTTTACAGATTAAATAATCGAGTTTTTTTTTATTTCAAAATAATCAACGTGCTATTATAATAGTAGTTGATAATTTTAATAGTTTTCATACACAATTTAGATGATTATAGGGAGTGGATTTAAATGCAATTTGAATTTTTTTATAATAGCGACTCAATAATATATAGTCTATATATTTTTCAAACATTCAACTCGTTTCAAGTAGCATACATTTTTTAATTTAATTTTGCATTTTTAAACTTTTTTAATGCATTAATACGGGCCCTGATTACGATTATAAATTTCTCTGAAAAAAATTGATTTTGGCACTAACACTGGCTCCGGTAACCCACGAAAAAAAAAATCCCGACCACATTAAAAAAGATTAACTTTCACAAATTATTTTTAACGATCATTGAAATAAAAATGTTTGAATATTCTTTATTCGAATTGACCATAATAATTATATAAAAATAATGATGTAAAAGTCGAAATATTTAATAAACTAAAAATTTGCGGCGCCCTAGGCACGTTTTGTCTAGGTTGCCTCTGTTATCTTTAACAGGGTTTTTTAAAAACTTTTGAGATCCACGGGAGTCCGTTGGTATTTGTAAACTCTTTTGATGAAAAAAAAACCACCCCCGAAACGTGATAATGGTTTTAAAATCGTTTACACCCTATTAAGGAATGTCGGGAATATCGCTACGCTCTTACGGCTAGGGTTGAAATTCTCCCAAGAGACTGAATTCCCCCGGGGAAGACGGCTCACGTCCGCTCGGTTCGTTTTCAATCTGAGACCTCCTCCTCGCGCGTCCGACTCTGTGTATATGATGTATACTACGTCATCTTAAACACGTGAGTGTAGAATCATACGTGTTCACTGAACCCCGCCGTCGTCGGTATATAATAATTTTTATAATGTTTTAATATTTATTTATTATTAGTTACGGTTTATTTTGATATTAAATCCTTGACAATTTGACCCCGTCGTCGTCGTCGTCGTCATCGTCTCCCGTCCCGACGGAATGCGGGGCGATTAATCAAAAATCTTTATGGAGCGTAAATAATATTACCGCGCGCGCGCGTTTGCCCGTGTATGATTTATAATAATTTATATATTATATTTCATAAATAAAAATATGCACTCAATCATAAACGTGTTTCGTCTAATAGCTATATAATGAGATTATGTGCACTGTTGCAGGTGTTGTTGATATTGATTAGTAGTTTAATATTATAAATATAAATTATAATCTGTTAACGTTGTACTAACTGTTTTATTTATGTACGGTTTTTTTAAACGTTTTAAAATTACATTTCTTTTCTTCTTTCTTTATCCGTTTTATTCGTATTAAACTGTTGTATTTACGACCATTTTTAATGGTTCGAATAATAATATTTATAAAACTTTAATAATATTTTTTACAAAACAAGGGTATAAACATGATAATTAGAATACGTTTTACTTTTACAGTTTTTCTCACGTGTTTATATTTTGTAAGACAAAAAAACGATTTTTCAAATTTGTCTAGAGCCCCCACTATGGGATTTTAAAAAGGATCAAATAATAACTTTGTAAACTACTCCGCGCATACCTTTTTAATGGCAATGATTAAAAAATATAAAAATTATATAAACCGAAATCAAAAAATTCGTAATTTATTTTCTCGTATTTGATTTTGAATTAGTGCGGGCCCCTGGTTTAGAGCAATAATTAGAGGATTTATTTATAAGGGTAGAAACGTTTTGGCCATTGTGTTGTAAATAATAACGCCGGCCCTAATTATTATCAGTGATTAGTCATTGCTATTTGACGCCGTTTCGATATAATACAAACATATTGACCGCTTGTAAAAGGCAATGACCAGCGAGCCAGCGACCTTTAGTCATTGTTACGGAGAAAACTGAGTTCGTATTCAAATCATGTGTGTAACACCGATAAATACCGTATAAACACGGCGCGCGCGTCGAATAAAATTTGATCTACAAATGAAAACGTTGGATTAATTAATAATCGTTTAATTTTATCTATTTTGCCGGGCCCGACATGTCGATGTTTTATCTGAAAATCTGCGGTCACCGTGACGTAATTTAAATGATATTTTTATCTCGAAACGCTTTTCCTTTCGACACGTGAAATAATAATAATTTTAAAGCCCTTTTTTAGTTTGTCGGTTTGAATTAATTTTCTAAAAACTACGACGTTTGCCTCGGAGTAGCGAAAAAAAAAAACTCGAAACTTCAAAAAAAGTAAAAAATTTGTAAAGTAAATTTGCGTCTGCGAAAAATGACTTTTTCGAATAAATGAATAATTTAATCGCCGAAAAAAATATAAACTCGAGTAAATCATTTGAGACTACTAATCGTAATAATATTGTTTTCTAATTCGCGTCACGTCCCTCCTCGACACTGGACTTACCAAGGGCGGGCCAGGGGTAGTCCTTTAATAATTTAATAATATGGTAATTAAGTTTATTATGTAGTGAAAATATATATAAATTTAAAATTGTAATAATTTTAAACAAAATTAAGTAATAAACTTTGGGTGTTCTCATTTTTTTTTCATTTTTAACATTTTTAACACTATAATTTCTGGCCTCCCATTGGCCCTATCTAGAAAAATATCCTGGCGCCGCCACTGGTACTTAGGATATACGTACTCGTACTCCTCGTACTCGTACCCCTCGTACTCGTACTTTTAATCTCTAGTTTTCTCATCTTCTCCCGTCGGGTCGGCGACCGAATAAAAAATAAAAATAACGAATTTTTTTAGTGAAAAACAATTTTTCCGAAATTTTCGGCGTACTTAAAAGGAAACTCGTGGTTGCGATATCGATTTAATAATATTATGCGTGTCTTTTCTGCCAACGACCGGGCGAAACGAATTTATCGTTTAGGTAAAATTATCGATTTGTTCGTTGTGTTTATGCGCGACGACGGTTTTATTAACACGTCGCTCCCATTATGGCAGAGACATCTAGCGGTGTTTCAGCGCGTTTTGTCGAGCGCAGGCCGCGAACACTAGATGGCAGTAGATATTATTACGACGGAATTGTTTGTTGGTGCGTTGTCTGGGGAACGGTTTTTTTTTATTTTTTTTTTTATAACGATAGGTGGACTTTAATATTTTATTAATTAAACTTTTTCCGGTTGATTTGTCACGTAAATAATAATCGGTCGACCCGGTCGAGTGAAAAAGGTAAAACGCAAACGAGATTTCGTATTTGTGTTCGCGTTTGGAAAGAAAAAGATTTTGTTGTTGGTATAATAATTTGTGTGCTGTTGTGGACTCGAGATCTAATCGAGATGATTGACACAAAATAGTAGTTGACTCTTGTTTGACCGGATTAAAAATTAACTTTTAGTTTTTGGACGACGACGGTTTTTTGCATTCTATTTGATTCTCGACGAGTTGACGATTTAATCTTATTTGTTTGGCCTTTATTTTTAACGTTTACTTCGGACTGATGATTGGCCGTAATGGATACGAATTCGCTATTTTCTTCACAGTAATAGATGTCTCCTTTTGTGTATTTAAATTTTTCGTTTTGTAGATTGAGCACGATTTACCGCGTCCAAAATATTGCGTTTGCTTAGGTAATATTTATCGTTTTGTACTTAAATATTGGATTTCTCATCGGCATAACGTTTGCGGGAGCGTTTTGTTTTTTCATGACGTGTTTGCGTTATCGTGTTTCGGGGCGGCTCTCGCGCGACTTGACGCGAAACAATAACTAAATCGAAAAAAACCACCAACCTTCCCGGGGGAAAAAATAATTAATAAAAAACGTGATCGATCGCTAATAATATCGTTGCGAATGTCGTTCGAGTGGCTAGGTTCACATGGACGCGCGAACACGCGCGTAGCCCGCCACAAACCGCGCGTGTGACCGTTCAGATGGCTGCGTGTCACGCGCGTTGTACGGGAAAGTTCTATTCAAAAATTATATTAATAACTTGTAAACACTATGTTAAAATTCGATCGTTCGCATCGAAACGCGCGTGTCATCTGAACGGTCCGATAACGATATATGGGATTTCAATACGCGGAGTCACGCGCGTGTACGCGCGAAAATAGAAACTTGCGTCGTTATCGCGATCGACGCGCGTATACGCCCGTAAACGCGCGCCATGTGAACGATGTACAGGAACACTGATTATCTAAATACGCGTGTCTGTCTAACGCGCGTATCCGCGCGTCCATGTGAACCTAGCCTAATGCGACTGCACGCATACAGTTGTTACACGCGCGGTGGAAAAAATTAAACTTTCATATTTTACGTGATGGAAACAACGTTTCGTCGCGACACGCGAATCTCGATATCTGCTGTTTGTTGAAACCATTTAGAATTTCGACTGTTTGTATTTAAATTTTTTTCGCGCTTTGAAAATTGTTTACAATGACACGGCCGGTCTACATTATCGTTTGCTGCCCACCTCGTCGGCCGAAGGATTTGAATAAAAAACTAATTTAATCTACGTTTCTCTACGGATAAAGTGTGCCTCAGTGTGCGTACCGGCGCCGCCGAAGTCGTTTGCGGGGCGTGTCTTTAACCCCCCCCCCCCCCCCCCCGGGTCTTTTGTTTACTTGATGAGTTATTATTATTTATCGTCCTGCGTCCTGCGCCTATTAATTATTCCGTTTCGTCGAGCTGCTGCTACACATGCGCGGACAAATATTTTTCTTTGACATTTTCTCTTTTCCCCCCGTACGATAATTCGTTGTTTTACGTTTTCTGTCTGCTCTCTTATTATCGCGATGCGATTGTTTTTGATTGTTTTGATTGTTTTGATTGTTTTATTTTTACACTTTCTGACGAAACGTCGGCAATAATAATATTTAACGATGCAGGCGGCGGACGTTGGAGATCCGTATATTATATAGTCAAAGGGAAAAGGGTGCTTTGATTTTTAGTTTATTTACGAATAACACAAAGAATAATATAATATGATGTGTATCGCGTCTGTTTTGCGTGTTTACACGCGTTTCTCGATTCGAACGGTTTGAATAGCGCGAAAGAAGCTATTTGGGGAAATATGTCTTTCTTTTTTTCTTTTCGACGGAGGGCCCGAAATAGCCATTGCGGTTTATTTGTTTCGAATAACAATTCATAATTAGTACGTGTCGATTGCCAAGAGACGCGTTTCACCAATCATCTGCTCTTGAGATTATTACGTTTAAAACGAACCGACGAGAGACGTACACTTTTGATAACGCGAGCGATTTTTTAACGTATTGAACGTATTGTGTTTTTTTAATATTATTTGGTGCGTAAAATCAATGTGAAAAATTACGATAATTATGCGACCCGCAGTATGATTGTGAATAGTAGTCGAAACATACTTACCCGAGTATGTGATATACTGCCTTAATATATACATGGGTACCCAGGTGGAAGTCTATTGATTATATAATAGTCTATTATATAATCAATGGTAATACTGGTTTTTAGGCGAAATCGAACTTTGGGAAAATGTCGCGCGGCGTACGCGTTTCGCAGAATTGTGAATTCGGGCGGGAGTTCGCTCGTAACGCGCGGCGGGGCGGGGAAGCGTCCTTCTCGTTTCCAAAAATAATATCGTTAAACTATTCCCCCGCGGACCGTGCCCGTCGTCGTCATCGCGCCATTTTCCCGATTTGCTCGTGTTGTGACACGTTCATTCCTGTCTACTTCATCGTTGTCATTTGCTCGCGAAAACTTTATCTGCGCTCATCTCGTCGATCGGCACTGCTTCCGCATTACTTTTCCCGCGTCGCTCCAGTGCTGGTCGTCGCGTGCTCATTTCGATCGTCGGCAATGTGAAAACTGTACGAAAACCAGTCGTCCGCCGCCGTGTAAATGCTAGTGAGGACAATGGACACCGGCCGGACCGTGGATGACAGTGGTCGAGAATTCCCGAAAGCTCGTCGAGGAGCGGTTCGGCGTCGAGCCGACCAAACAGAGGTTGAAATTATATTTTTTTATATTTTATGAATTTATAATGTTTTTTCACACACTTTATTTTAATTGAAATTTTTAAATCATTTTTATAAATTTTTTGTACACATAGGTGAGAATAATTACCTACCAACTTTGAAGTTTAGACCAATTGTCTAATAATTTGTAGATCAAGTCAAGACGTCCATAATGTGCTGCAGGTTTAAAAGTAAATTAGTTTCTTCTTCGGACAGCACATTGGGTAATTTAAATATGTACTTGTAAAAGAGAAATGTTTTATATATATTTTAATATAAAGGTTTTTACAGATTGATTGTATTGCGTCCAATCGAAATGAAATGTATAAATGTGCCACTATCTTACTACAAATCATTTCCACTATCCTGCAGCATAAAAATGTAAGAACATTTTGCTAAAATTTTCAATACTGGGCGAACAAGATGTATAAAACAATCATCAATCATGGAATTAATTTTTTTCAAATGCTTCATAAAATTCAGATGTAATTTTATGGACAGAGAATGATGGTAAATATTATTTAAAGACAACTATTCTGTATTATTTCATTATTTCATTATTTAATAATATTTTATGAATTTACAATGTTTTTTCCCACATTTTATTTTAATTAAAATTTTTAAATCATTTTTATAAATTTTTTGTACACATAGGTGAGAATAATGACCTACCAACACTGAAGTTTAAATCAATAATTGTCTAATAATTTGTAGATCAACTCAAGACGTCCATAATCTGCTGCATGTTTATAGGTAAATTAGTTTATTCTTTGTACAGCACATTGATTATATTAAATATATACTTGAATTAAATTAAATTTTTATAATTTTTAATGTAATGGTTTCTACAGATTGATTGTATTACATTTGAATGACAAAGTTGTTTACAAGTCATTTACCATCTTACCGAAAAGTAATCCTTTGTTCAAGTAGCTGACGGCCATATATTGCGCCTACATGTTGTTTCAACAATTACCAATGATGGAAGTTATTTTGTGAATTCCTGTAAATAAGTTTGTTCTTATTTTCGAGTAGAAGATGATGGTAAATATAAAATATTTATAAAACATTCCTATTAAATCTTCATTATTTCATTATGCTTTTATATTTCTTTAATTCACAATGTCTTGTCACACACTATATTAAAATTTTAATTTTTTATGTTATGAAAAGTAAATTATGTTCTTCAATTTACCTTGCCTGACAAGATGGCATTCCTGATTTGATTCGATATGTCAACTTCCTATATATGAAATAAAATTTAATACTATTCTCTAACATTTATAAAACAATTATGTTTCTTAGATTCAGATATATCCCCGGATAAGGTTGTAACTTTATTTAAGCCAATTACATATGCATTAGATTATTTGTCAGTCCAAGATAATTGTTACTATTGTGTCTTTATTATGCATTATAGAACATTGGGTATTTAAAATATGTTTTTGTATTATAGAATTTTTTCATATATTTTAATATAATGGTTTTTATAGATTGATTGTATTACATCCAAAGGACAATGTTGTTTATAAACGTGACACTGTCTGACTGAAAAACATTTAGAAAATTGGAAGGGATTTTATGGATAGAGAATGATGGTAAATATTAAATATTACTAAAATACAACTAATATTACTGTATTATTTCATGATTTTTTTATATTTTATGAATTTACAATGTTTTTTCACACACTTTATTTTAATTGAAATTTTTAAATCATTTTTATTAATTTTTTGTACACATAGGCGAGAATAATGACCTACCAACACTGAAGTTTAGACCAATTGTCTAATAATATGTAGATCAAGTGCTACTGTCTTACTAGATCAAGTCAAGAGATCCATAATCTGCTGCAGGTTTAAATGTAAATTAGTTTTTTCTTCGGACAGCACATAGGGTAATTTAAATATGTACTTGTAATAGAGAAATTTTTTATATATATTTTAATATAATGGTTTTTACAGATTGATTTTATTACATCCAAAGGACAATGTAGTTTATAAATGTGCCATTGTCTTACTATACTCGAATCAGAATAACCTTACCCACTCGATCGACGAAAACTCGTCGAGTTCGCGCATGTTTGTTGCCACCGTGGGCGCTGATGTCGACTGCTGCTGCCGCCGACGTGCGGCTTATCTGTATATACGGCGGCGGCTGCCTGTGGCGACGGGCTACGGAGCGGTCCGACAACGAACGACCAATCACAGCGCTTCTGACTCTGGCCAGGGGGTCTGACGGCTGCCGGCGGCTCAGTCGCATGCGCCAAAGTTGGGGGCAAGGTTATTCTGATTCGAGTATAGATCAGGTCAAGATATCCATAATCTGCTGCATGCTTAGGAGTAAATTAGTTTTTTCTATGGAAAGTACATTACATTGGGTATTTTAAATTTGTACTTGTTTTAAAAGAAATTTTTTATGTATATATTTTAATATAATGCTGGTTACAGATTGATTTTATTACACCAAACGACAATGTGGTGTATAAATGTGCCACTGTCTTACTGAAAAACATTTAGAAAATTTGGAAGTGATTTTACGGATAAAGAATTATGGTAAATCTTAAATATTAATACAAGACAACTATTCAATATTATTTCATAATTTTTTTATATTTTATGAATTTACAATGTTTTTCACATACTCTATTTTAATTGAAATTTTTTATAAATTTGTTGTACACTTAAGTGAGAATTATTACCAACAAACTCTGAAGTTTTGTCCACTATATTAATGCAAATGATAAAGATCAAATTATGTTGCTTCCTCACTAATAAAGATTTGCTAGCCAAATTTTCATATTCATAGCAATTATGGATTTCGGTTAAGCTGTTTAATGTTTACCTGTTAATTGATTGCATTTATGAGCTTTTGAAAGTGTAATAATTTGTTGAACATGTCAATACTTCCCAAGACTGTTGCAGGTTTAAAAGTAAACTTGTGTGTTTGCACAGAACATTTGGTATTTAAAAAATGAACTTTTATTAAAGAAATTTGTTTTATATTTTAAAGTAATGGTTTTTTCAGACTGATTGAATTACATTTGAATGACAAAGTTGTTTACAAGTCATTAACCATCTTACCGAAAAACAATCCTTTGATCAAGTAGCTGATGAATGTCTTGCGCCTACAAGTTGTATCAACGATTACCAATAAAGAAAGTTATTTTGTGAATTTCTTTAAATAAGCTGGATCAATAAGCAGAAAATGTTGGTAAATATTAAATATTTCTAATATATTACTATATGATTTTTATAACAGCAACCCCAGGAGGGGACTTTTTTCTCTGCCTAGGCATTCAATTGTGCCCCATAAAATCCCAACAAATACATTGACATAAAAATATAACTTATTTTTTCACAAATTTTAATAACCTTAAAAATAAAGTTTGTAAAAGATAAATATTCTTTATTTGAAGAATGCAAATTATAATAATTGAATCAATTTAAATAAAATTGAATTATAAATTTAAAAAAGAAATAATATATAAAATTTAAAATATATGTTAATTAAATTTAAATAGAATTTAGATTTTACAGTTATAAAGTTTAAAATGGACTGATCAGGTCTCTTAATTGCTTTAGTTTCATCACTAAATTCATATTATAATAAAAATGTAAAAAAACATTTTAAAATTAAATTAAATTAACATTAAAATAAATTTTTCTTAGAACAATTTAAACAAATTTAAATAAAAATGTAAAAAGTACTAAGATGAAAATTTAAAATATATCTAAAGTCTTTACATTAGTATAACATTAAATTCTATTACAGTTTACATTATGCATTGTGTGATAGTTTGAAATCACTGTTTGGGTGTCTCTATTACTTTAGTTTCAACAGTTAATATATTCTATATATATATAATTAAATGAATGATTTAAAATATACCTTTACACTAGTATATCATTAAATTAATTCAAAGCTTACAATTTACATTGTGTTATAATTTGAAATGTAAGGTTCAAATGTTTTCATTATTAAAGTTTCAAAACTAAACTCATTCTATGTCATAAAATAAAAATACAAGTATTTTAGTATAACAATTGTTTAGACATTAAATTCATTGAAAATTATAAAATAAAAAATGAAACATTTTAAGATATAACCCTAAATTACACAACATTCATTGGAGCTTTTTATTATATGGTGTTATAGTTTGAAATGGTCTGTTTAGTTGCCTCAATAATCATAGTTTCAAGTGTTTTAACACTTAATTCATTTTATATATTAAATTTAAATTTATAATTTAAAATAGACCTTTTTAAACTAATTTAACATAAAATTCAATTAGATCTTACATTTAGCATTATGTTATAATTTGGGATTCTACTGAAGTGCAGGGGGTTGCTTATCACTTCCTATGGAAGGTTTTTGCTGTTCTATAAATATAATTTGTTCCAATAATAATTATTAAATAATAATATTGTATCTGAATTCTATATATCTTGTACATAGAACACAAACATTGAAGGACATCTTTATATGGTATGAGATACTATTATTTATAATTCTTTTGATAGAATTTAACTTAGAATAACTTATCAAAACTTAACAGTAAACACAGCAATGTAATGAAAGTAAAACTGAATATCTTATCTTTTTATTTTAACTTTGCAGCCCATGGATGATCCACAAATCTTTGAATGATTTATGACACAGATTTAATTAAACCCCCAATAACTCACAACACTTCCAAACCAATCAAATAAGGGGAGCCAAGTGTACATAGAACACAAACATTATAGGACATCTTTATATGGTAAGAGATACTATTATTTATAATTCTTTTGATAAAATTTACTTAGAATAACTTATCATAACTTAACAGTAAACACAGCAGTGTAATGAAAGTAAAACTAAATTTCTTTTCTTTTTACTTTGCAGATAATGGATGATCCACAAGTCATAGTATGATTAATGACACAGATTTAATTAAACCAGGAAAACCTAACAACACTTCCAAACCAATCAAATCAGGGGAGACAAGTGTACATAGAACACAAGCATTATAGGACATCTTTATATGGTAAAAGATACTATTATTTAAAATTCTCATGATGAAATTTAACATAGAATAACATATCATAACTTAACAGTAAACACAGCAGTGTAATGAAAGTAAAACTAAATTTCTTATCTTTTTAATTTTGCAGCCCATGCATGATTCACAAATCATATGATTAATGACACAGATTTAATTAAACCAGGAAAACCTAACAACACTTCCAAACCTATAAAATAACAGGAGCCAAGTGTACATAGATCACAAGCATTATAGGACATCTTTATATGGTAAAAGATACTATTTTTTATAATTCTCATGATGAAATTTAACATAGAATAATATATCATAACTTAGGAGTAAACACAGCAATGTACTGAAAGTAAAACTAAATTTCTTATCTTTTTATTTTGCAGCCCATGGATGATCCACAAGTCTTTGTATGATTAATGACACAGATTTAATTAAACCCAGAATAACTCACAACACTTCCAATCCTATCAAATAACAGGAGCCAAGTGTACATAGAACACAAGCATTATAGGACATCTTGATATGGTAAAAGATACTATTATTTAAAATTTAACTTAGAATAACATTTCATAACTTAACAGTAAACACAGCAGTGTAATGAAAGTAAAACTAAATTTCTTATCTTTTTAATTTGCAGCCCATGCATGATTCACAAATCATATGATTAATGACACAGATTTAATTAAACCAGGAAAACCTAACAACATTTCCAAACCTATAAAATAATAGGAGCCAAGTGTACATAGATCACAAGCATTATAGGACATCTTTATATGGTAAAAGCTACTATTTTTTATAATTCTCATGATGAAATTTAACATAGAATAACATAGCATAACTTAACTGTAAACACAGCAATGTACTGAAAGTAAAACTAAATTTCTTATCTTTTTAATTTTGCAGCCCATGCATGATTCACAAATCATATGATTAATGACACAGATTTAATTAAACCAGGAAAACCTAACAACACTTCCAAACCTATAAAATAACAGGAGCCAAGTGTACATAGATCACAAGCATTATAGGACATCTTTATATGGTAAAAGATACTATTTTTTATAATTCTCATGATGAAATTTAACATAGAATAATATATCATAACTTAGGAGTAAACACAGCAATGTAATGAAAGTAAAACTAAATTTCTTATCTTTTTCATTTTGCAGCCCATGGATGATCCACAAATCTTTGAATGATTAATGACACAGATTTAATTAAACCAGGAAAATCTCACAACACTTCCAAACCAATCAAATAAGGGGAGCCAAGTGTACATAGAACACAAACATTATAGGACATCTTTATAGGGTAAGAGATACTATTATTTATAATTCTTTTGATGAAATTTACTTAATATAACAAATCATTCCTTAACAGTAAACACAGCAATGTACTGAAAGTAAAACTAAATTTCTTATCTTTTTATTTTGCAGCCCATGGATGATCCACAAGTCTTTGTATGATTAATGACACAGATTTAATTAAACCCAGAATAACTCACAACACTTCCAATCCTATCAAATAACAGGAGCCAAGTGTACATAGAACACAAGCATAATAGGACATCTTTATATGGTAAAAGATACTATTATTTAAAATTCTCATGATGAAATTTAACTTAGAATAACTTATCATAACTTAAAAGTAAACACAGCAATGTACTGAAAGTAAAACTAAATTTCTTTTCTTTTAACTTTGCAGTTAATGGATGATCCACAAATTGTTGTATGATTAATGACACAGATTTAATTAAACCAGGAATACCTCACAACACTTCCAATCCTATCAAATAAGGGGAGCCAAGAGTACATAGAACACAAACATTATATAGGACATCTTTATATGGTAAGAGATACTATTATTTATAATTCTTTTGATAGAATTTAACTTAGTTTAACTTATCATAACTTAACACTTGTTAAAACACTTGTTTTACTTGTATTGAAGAAATTTTTATATATTTTAATAGAATGGTTTTTACAGATTGATTGTATTACATCCAAAGGACAATGTAGTTTATAAATGTGCCACTGCCTGACTGAAAAACATTTAGAAAATTTGGAAGTGTGTTACGGATAGAGAATTATGGTAAATCTTAAATATTAATAAAAGACAACCATTCAGTATTATTTCATAATTTTTTTATATTTTATGAATTTACAATGCATTTTCACACACATTATGTTGCTATATTCAAGACGTCCATAATCTACTGCAGGTTTAAAAGTAAATTTGTTTCTTCTTCGGACAGCACATCGGGTAATTTAAATATTATGTACTTGTAAAAGAAATATGTTTTATTTATATTTTAATATAAAGGTTTTTACAGATTGATTGTATATCATCCAATTGATGAAATGTATAAATGTACCACTATCTTACTAAAAATAATTTCCACTATCCTGCAGCATAAAAATGTAAGAACATTATGCTAGAATTTTCAATACTGGGGCGAACAAGATGTATAAACAATCATCAATCATGGAATTAATTTTTTTCAAATGCTTCATAAAATTCAGATGTGATTTTATGGACAGAGAATGATGGTAAATATTATTTAAAGACATCTTTTCTGTATTATTTCATTATTTTATTATATTTTATGAATTTACAATGTTTTTTGACACTTCATCAGCCACCGGTCTTATAGTTTTTTGTGTTGCATTGACATGAAATTCAAGTGGCCATTGATGTCTGGAGCATTGAAGGGTCTATAGCGCCATGAATTTTGTGCATTGCTGTCCCAACTATGGCGCTGTCAAATGGTCGTATTATTTTTTGTGATTGTTAATTCTATGCATGTTTTATTAATTAGTTTAATTTCGATAAGGTTATGTTTGACGAACGTGATTGATAACGTGAAGTAAGGTTATTTTTTTCCGTTTGGAAAAAAAAATATCACGAACTTATTGGTAATACTGGTTTTTGGGCGAAATCGAACTTGGGGAAAATGTCGCCGGGCGTACGCGTTTCCCGGAATCGTGAATTCGGGCGGGCGCCGCCGTTCGCTCTAGCGCGCGGCGGGGCGGGAAAGCTTCCTCCTCGTCGTCGCCCGACATTTCCAAAAATAACCTAACCTAACCTAACCTAACTCTATTCCCCCGCGGACCGTGCCCGTCGTCGTCGTCGCGTCGCTTTCCCGATTTGCGCGCGTTGTGACACGTTCATTCCTGTCTACGTCGTCGTTGTCATTTGCTCGCGTAAACTTTATCCGCTTTCATCTCTTCGATCGGCGCCCCGTCCGCATTACTTTTCCCGCGTTGCTCCAGTGCTCGTTGTCGCGTGCTCGTTTTGATCGTCGGCATTGTGAAAACGGTACGAAAAACAGTCGCCCGCCGCCATGTACGTGCAAGTGAGGACAATGGACACCGGCTGGACCGTGACGATACCCACGTCGCGGACGACGGTGGTCGAAAATTTCCGAAAGCTCGTCGAGGAGCGGTTCGGCGTCGAGCCGACCAAACAGAGGTTGATATTCTGCGGCAAACAGGTAAGGGCCGCGATGACCACGCGTCCGTTTTTCACATTACACCCCGAAATCGCCCTAACTTTTCCCCTTTGTACTGGCCGGGCCCCCTTTAACTCGACACATACTATGACGTGTTTATTGTTGCGTTCGTGTTGGAAAGAAATTATTATAAAATAAACGTTCGTTTAATTTTGACCACGCACACGGATTCTATCGACCGCGTGTGCTGTAAAACACGTGAGCACAATCCAAGTATGTATCGACCTGTCCGAATTCGCATAATTTTTCACGCACGTAATTTGAATTCGAAATGCCAAAGGACCGTTTAGGTACCAGCTTATACGTAGCCACGTGCTCGTTGTATTGAATTAATTTTTATCTACGATTTTCACTGTAAATTTGTGTTGTATTTTTTTTCATTGTATTGTCTACATCAAGATTGATTTAACATATAATTAAATTGATAATGACTTGGGTAAACTTACATGAACACTGTAGGTATACTCGACTAACCCGAGTGTAGTATGTAGAGGATATCTAAAACCTAATAAGAAATTAATAAAATTGGTTCTCTTTACACATTTTAATCCTGTCGGTAGTCATTATATTATTATATTGTGATTAGTTCAATTTAAATAATTTTACAAATTGTATTTGTAGTCGGCATGTCTGTTGATATTGTAGGCCCCTTGATATTTATTGAAAAGAGTTGATACGACTTAAAATAATTATAATTATTTTCCAACCGTTTTCAAAGTATTCCGTTAGGTACTTCTTTGTTACAATTAAACGATTAGTATATTCTTAAACATCAAAATATTCTTTTATTTATTAAATAAACTTTCATTATTTAAATATTACACAAATACATTGTGTAAACAATACATTTCTCACTCTCGTTCAAAAGCTTCAATTTAGTCAAAATATGTAAATATCTTAGAAATAGCTTAAAATTCTGACCTCTACATATTAGGTAGGTACATTGTCATTGTTTAGGGTAAGCAGTGCATTTGCATGTAAGTCTTTTTATTGTTAAAATGCATTTTTGATCAATAACTAGTGCATATAAATGTTATTTTATGTTTGTGTTGTATATTCATCATTAAGAATTATATGTATAGTTAACTTTATCTTCCATTTATAGTTAACTTAAATAATAAGATTATTTGAAAATAATTTATCTCTTTTTATAAAATTGAAGCAGTTTTACATTATTATCATTCTCTAAACAGTCTAAACAAACAATATTATTTTAAATTATAAAAATTTAATTTATTGCAACTAAATACATTATAACAAGTCAGTTGAAAAATCTTCAAATTATCTTCTTAGGTCAAAGCATTTTGTTGTAACATTAATTCAAAATAAGTACAATATAATATCATAGTTAACATAACTGATTAAACAATCTAAAAATTGAAAACTTTTTTCTTTAATTTAAGTAGCCTATAGGTCATTTTTAAACTTAAAATATTTAAAAATAAAACAGTTCAACACAACAAAATACATTGTAATAATAAAAAAAAAATTAAATAAAAGCAAATTGTATAATAATTTCTATTTTGGTAAAAACATTACATGATATCTTACTTAACACTATTATTAGTGAAAATCAATTTGTTTTTTAATTGGAGCAATTTTATAATGATATTTGTAATTATATAATAACAATCAAATCATACATGAGAGAAATACTTAAAAATATAAAACAAAATACTAAACGTATATTGTAAAATAATAATATTATTATAAAAATTAACTAATAAATTAAAATTTTTTGGTAAATATTTTTAGAGATTAACATAAATATTTATAATATTTACATTTTACACTTTGCTTGTTTTAGCTTTAAAATCTTTAAAGTGTAAGAGTATATTATTATAAAATTAATGTGTGTCTTGAGGCAAGAATTTTTAAATTTTTTTAAGTTGGTCAATTTTGAGAGTGTTAAAGATATTGGTTTGTTGTACAAAGGTTCAAAATTTAAACTGTTGATTTTAAATGTTTTCTTGAATATTACAGGTTTGATTTCTTAGATTTTTTTTTTCTAGTATGGTTCATCAAACACTAGCTTATAATTAATATTAGGTGTAGATGGGTTTTATTGTAAAGCACGGATGTCTTTTACCTCAGGCTCACCTTTACCAGTTATAGGTGTAATTGAAGTTTTTTAAGTTTTCCATGATCTAATAAAATGCTTCTAACAGTTGTGGTTTAACATGAGCCTTGATTGTTATTCTATATAATCCGAAGGATATAGGTCCATTACAATACCAAGTAAATACAATAAAAATATATATTAAGTTTATGTTTTGTGTAAAATTAAAGGAAAACAATACTTAAAATATTTATTATTCAGTCTTGTAAATCAATTGTAATTAAGTACTTTAAAGACAACAATTTGTATAATAATATATTAATAATAAAAAATTATAGCTTATATCTGACACAGTTGGTTTATTTCAAACTTTATTTATATTAAAACTTTTCAGACCAATTATTTAATTATCTGCTTGGTAAAACCACATTCCTTTTATTGTTTAACATTTTAATTTATAAAAACAAGCAACAATTTTATATTATACTAATAATTAATAAAATATTTATTAAAATTGTTCAAACTTTAATATTTTTCTAGTATCTACTTGGTAGTATTACATTTTATGATCATATAAATATATTATTGAAAAATAAATCAAATTAATATTAATAATTAATATAACTTAACATTTTTCATATAAATATAACATAATTTTTTAAAACTGGTTGTATATAAAAATTAAATTATTTTCAAATTTTAGCCTGTAACTGTTTACTTTATTTTATTATAAAATGCATGGTACTCTTTTGAGAGAATAGATTTCAGCTGTTGTAAATGTGTTACCACTTGGTTTTCTGAATTTTAAGTCAGACGTATGAAATAGCCCATATAATCCTATTATAGGTGATGCAATTTTACTTGTTTATTTTCTTTGGTTTTGAATTGAATTTAGATCTAATTAATCATGAAAATTAAGTTTATACGATATTCTATCACAGTTATAGCAAAGAGCCTTAAAATTAGGACCAGCATGATCTCTAGCCTTTTCATAAAATGGTTTTTTTTTTTTTTTACTTTGAAAATTAACAATCTATGCTATATGCAAAATAAGATAATATGATACAATATTTAATAATACATTATAAAATCTCAGGAGAGTGAGGCCACTTATTGATGGAACCTTCGATTTAATGTTACATCACAATATTTAACATGGGAATGGGAATGTGAATGATTTAATCCTGGCACTTTTTTTAATTTTATGGAATTGAAATTCAAATGAATATCAGTATTCTTTTTATTTTTTTTCCATTGTTGAATGGACAGAGTCGCATTTAATTTCTGTAATGACCTTTAGTGTAGTACTTATGTCCTATAGTAATTTTATTATTAATAGCAAACTTTGATTATGCATTTGATAAAACTCAATTTCCGTTTTGGTAACAGCAATCATCACTTTAAAGTATTATTTTTTAAAAATTTATTAAATATATAGTTATTGGAAATAAATAAATAATATTTTCTGTATTATTATGATTTGTTCTATAAAGTTATAAATTTGTCCTACTCTTATACAACTAGGGTTTTTAAATACTTCATTATATTAGTTAACACTTGTTAGTTACTAAGTAAGGTTTTTTTCTTCCAAAAAAAATATTTGTTTATCATTATAATTCAAACATATTAAATGAATTTGATAATTAATTAATGTCACTTACCAGTAAAACTGACTTGAAAAATTTGATAGTTGAAAATTGTTTTAATATAAAGTCATACTTTTATATAGATATAAAAAATAAGCCTTCTCAATCAACTTGTAAAACTGTTTATGTTATTACTTATTAATGTATAGCGTCTTTCAATGAACAAACAAATTAAATAATAAAAACATAAGAAATCAATACATTTACAAATATTTACTCGTTTCAGATTAGTTTTTTCAAACTTTTTTATATTTCATTAATAATGAGCAATATACAAGGTTCATATACTATTATTATTTTTACTCTATAAATAGTATTTTATCTCTATTGTTGCTATATTATAATTGTATGTACAGTTATATTGAAATATCTAGTTAAACATTTATTTATTGAAAAATTTTAATTCATTTTGGAAGTTTTATTTTGTGACTTTACACCATCATTGTTCATTAGTCAATTTGTGAACTTAATATATAAGTAACCTTTTAACTCGACTAATTATATTAGAAACTTGAAATAATTTTAATTTGACATTTTTAAAACGGATAAAGAGAACTTTTTTCAAACTAAATCCTTACATTTAACTTAATTTGGAAGTATTTTATAAATATCAATTTTTATGTTTATGTTTCAGCTTGAAGATCAATATACGCTATACGAATATGGTATTAATATTAACGATATTATTCAATTAGTTTTTATAAGACCACAGAATATTCCTCCACCAAAAGATACTAATGATGTTATTACATCCGTTGCCACTTGCAGTTCAACCTCAAATGAAGTACAATTTTTTTTATAAAAGTAAGTATGTTGAATATAATAAAATGTAAATTTTTCCTAGGATGATTCTGATGATGTATGTGAAGAGGGCAAGTATTTCAAAATTGGTGTTTATGTTGATGTAAGAGATTATCAGCACGGTTCATGGGTGAATTGATTAAAATAAAATAAAACAAGATTGTGTGTAGTAGATACACCAAATGGTCCAATGAGTCAAGTTGAAAATGATGGACTTGCATATGTTGTCTCATTTGAAGGGTAAATATTTTAATATTGTTTATTAATTGGCACTCTCATATCTTAAAGAAACTAATAATTATTTTTTTAGATGCTCTGGTGAAGATCCTATTGAAGTTAAACTTTAAGAAATTCGGCCATATGCTGAAGGTTATTTAGGTAAATTTGTTTGTTTCTTGTATGGCACATTTGGTATTTTGTGAAAACCTTTATAGAATTTGGTTCTATTTTTCGATTGGAGAATGATGGTAAATATCAAATATTTATAAAATATAACTAGTAATTCTTTATTATTTCAGTATTATTTTATTTTTCATTAATTTATAATGTCATATTCTATAATTTAATCAAAATTTTTTTTTAATCCTTTTATATATATATTATTTATACACTTAAGTGAGAATTATGTATCAACTCATTGATAATGTAGATCAAGTCAACACGTTCATAATCTGCTGCAGGTTTAAAAGTAAAGTAGTTTATTCTTTGGACTGCACATCGGGTATTTTAAATACGTACTTGTATTAAAGAAATTTATTATATATATTTTAATATAATGCTTGTTACAGATTGATTTTATTACATACAAAAGACAATGTAGTGTATAAATGTGCCACTGTCTTATAGAAAAATATTTATACTATCGTGTGGCTTAAAAATGTAACAACATTATGCTAGAATTTTCAAAACTGGGCGAACAAGATGTATTAACAATAACCAATCATGGAAGTCTTTGTGTGAAATGCTTTAGAAAATTCGGATCTGATTTTATGGATAGAGAATGATGGTAAATATTAATAAAATACTACTATTAATTCTGTATTATTTCATTAATGTTTTTATATTTTATTAATTCACAATGTTTTACTTGTATTGAAGAATTTTTATATATTTTAATGTAATGGTTTTTACAGACTGATTGAATTACATTTGAATTTCAATTTAGTGTATTAATGTGCCAGTGTCTTGCTGAAAACATTTCCACTATCATGTGGTTGAAAAATTTTATAACATTATGCGTGAATTTTCAATCCAGTGTGTACAAGATGTATGAACAATAACCAAAAATAGAATCAATTTTGTGTAATGCTTTTAATAATTTAGGAATTGATTTTCGATTAGAGAATGATGGTAAATATCAAATTATTTTAAAATATGTTTATTAATTCTTTATTTTTTAATATTGTATTAATTCACAATGTTTTGTCACATATTTAAATTTAAATTAAATTTTTTAAAATTTTTTTGTATATATTATTTATACTCCTAGGTGAGAATAATGATGTTCCAACACTGACATTTTGACCAATTGTCCACAATACTAATGCGAATGAAAACGATCAAATTATGTTGCTTCCCCTTATATTTGAGATGTGCCAGCCATACTGACGGAGCTTTACAGTGATTACTGATTAAGTGAAAGGTTTTTAATGTTTCCTAATTCATCGACTACATTTAGGAGCCATTGAAAAGTGCAATAATTTGTAGAACATGTCAAGACTTCCAAAAACTGCTGCAGGTATATAAGTAAATTTCTATGTTCTGTTCATAGAACATTTGGTATTTAAAATATGTACTTGTATTAAAGAAATTTTTATAAATTTTAATATAATGTTTTTTATAGACTGATTGTATTTATGTTATTAATCCAAGTTTTTTTTATAGATTGATTTAATTACAATAGAATGACAAAGTTGTGTACAATGTAGCAACTGTTTCCTTTTTTTTTTTATAGATTATATTTAGGAGCCATTGAAAATGCAACAGTTTTTGGATCGTTAGAATTGGAAAAATATTTCAACCATCATGTGGCTTAATAATGTAACAACATTGTGCGAGTATTTTCAATACTGCGCGAATAAGATGTATAAACAATAAGATTAACTACCAACTCTGAAGTGTAGATTAATTGTCTAATTATTTGTTGATCAATTCAAGACGCCCTTTAATCTGCTGCAGGTTTTAAAGTAAATTAGTTTGTTCTTTGAACAGCACTTTGGGTATTTTAAATATGTACTTGTATTAATGATATTTTTATTAATATTAAGTAATTTATAGAGTGTAAATAAATTCTCTATCCTAAAGTCTATTGTATAACTAAATTCATTGCTTGTCCTAGGTCCTTTCTCGTCCTGTCATCAGCCATCACCGTTATCGTGTTTTGGGTTGTGTTCACATCGAATTCAAGGCTCTGATGTTAATAGCATCGAAGTTGTTCTCGTCTAGATCCGTGAATATCGTGTAATGTGTATAAATAACAAGCCTCTGTTAACATTATATTCAAATTTTTCTTCTCATTCATGTGACCTCTCAGCTGTCCTGTGGTGGCACAACACAGTAAAATTCTATGGTGGATATAATGATGTGAATATCAAAAATATATTGTGCTTTAAACAGATAAATACGACAATAATTCCACAATTACTATTGAAATTAATCAACAGAAGGCGGCTCCTTTCGGTTCTTGCACAGACAAGAATCATACAAATATTGCAGACCTTACTGTACTTTCACATACAACACCATTGTTGCAAGAGGATCTGGGAGACATAAAAAGCATTATTCAAACTTGGAAAACCTCAGAACAAACCCAAACATCATAAGACATCTCTATTCGGTAAGAGAGACTATTTTTTAAAATTCTCATGATGAAATTTAACTTAGAATAACTTATCATAAATTAGCATTAAATACAGCAATGTACTGAAAGTAAAACTAAAATTCTTATCTTTTTAATTTTGCAGCCCATGGATGATCCACAAATCATTGAATGATCAATGACACAGATTTAATTAAACCAGGAAAATCTCACAACACTTCCAAACCAATCAAATAAGGGGAGCCAAGTGTACATAGAACACAAACATAGGACATCTTTATATGGTAAGAGATACTATTATTTATAATTCTTTTGATAAAATTTACTTAGAATAACATAATATCATTACCTAACACTAAACACAGCAATGTACTGAAAGTAAAACTAAATTTCTTATCTTTTTATTTTGCAGCCCATGGATGATCCACAAGTCTTGTATGATTAATGACACAGATTTAATTAAACCCAGAATAACTCGCAACACTTCCAATCCTATCAAATAACAGGAGCCAAGTGTACATGGAACTCAAGCATTATAGGACATCTTTATATGGTAAGAGATACTATTATCATTGATTATATAATAGACAGATAAGCCATGCTGTAGGAAAAATTGGCAGCTGATCACAGACTGGCCGCCCTTATTGAGCACTGTAATCGATCAGCTGTCCGGGGTTATGATTAACTTAACTAGGGAGCGCTAGTGTAGCTCGGATGCAATGTTGGTGGTGGTGGTAGCTTATCGCCTCTTGGCGGACGGTCGCTGCCGTTCTATAAATAGAATTTGTTCCAATAATATAATAATATTATAATCTATCTATTATCATTGATTATAAATACTAGTATCAATGCTATTATCTATTATATATATAAAAGGACAGGCCTTTTTTATGTTCCCATTTTTGACGACACTATTTAACTTTCTTCCAATTTTTTTTCACAGAGTTTTTCCAAATACCTTTTTGAGTGTCGTCACTTCGCCCTATTTTCAAAATTCGACTCCTACGGGGGTAAAAGGGGTAAAAATGGAAAAAATAAAAAGTTGCACACTGGCGAAGCCGGGTTATTCAGCTAGTATAATTATATATTATAGAATCATTAGAATCTTAAGCTGGGATCCCTCGCGTGGCTCGGCATTCGTTGTCGATCCATTCTGATTCTGTCTTTCATCGACATTTGTATTAAAAATTATCTGGAAATACGATAACATAACATAACATACGATTCACAAATAATAAAACACGAGCTAGTTCTGTTCGTGGGATTGCGTTGGACCTAATTCTCGACGTATTCAAATCAGTTTTCAAAATCTTTATCACATCAATAGATCTATCGGTAAGTTGAAAATAGAAAATGTCTTAATCCATAAGTTTCTCGTGTGACAGATAGAGAAAGAAAATCGTGGCTTTTAATTATTATTCGTCTTTACCTGTTTTGTTCAAAATTAATTTTTAATATATATAATTATTATCTTCATAGATCAATAATATATATTTGGTGATTGAATGGTATATTAATCATTTTAACAGACGAGCTTGTTTTATTCGGAATTTTATTTCGGTATAAACACCGATAACGTCGGTTGTTTGATACAATTCTTAATAATACACCGACCACCGCCAAGGAAACTGGCATTAAGATAAGAACAAAAACTGTATTATATAAATTATATTAAATATTATTTGTCAAATGATACAACGCTACCTGTTGGCAGTCAATAGAAACAAAATTTTAGTCACCAAAAACCCCTATACCGTGGGCTATCTGTCTATTATATAATCAATACTATTATTTATAATTCTTTTGATAAAATTTACTTAGAATAACATAATATCATTACCTAACAGTAAACACAGCAATGTACTGTAAGTAAATCTAAATTTCTTATCTTTTTATTTTGCAGGTAATGGATGGTCCACAAGTCATTGTATGATTAATGACACAGATTTAATTAAACCAGGAATACCTCACAACACTTCCAATCCTATCAAATAAGGGGAGCCAAGAGTACATAGAACACAAACATTATAGGACATCTTTATATGGTAAGAGATACTATTATTTATAATTCTTTTGATAAAATTTACTTAGAATAACATAATATCATTACCTAACAGTAAACACAGCAATGTACTGTAAGTAAATCTAAATTTCTTATCTTTTTATTTTGCATCCCATGGATGATCCACAAGTCTTGTATGATTAATGACACAGATTTAATTAAACCCGGAATAACTCACAACACTTCCAATCCTATCAAATAACAGGAACCAAGTGTACATAGAACTCAAGCATTATAGGACATCTTTATATGGTAAGAGATACTATTATTTATAATTCTTTTGATAAAATTTACTTAGAATAACTTATCATAACATAAAGTAAACACAGCAATGTAATGAAAGTAAAACTAAATTTCTTTTCTTTTAACTTTGCAGCCCATGGATGATCCACAAATCGTTGAATGATTAATGACACAGATTTAATTAAACCCAGAATAACTCACAACACTTCCAATCCTATCAAATAACATGAGCCAAGTGTACATAGAACACAAGCATTATAGAACATCTTTATAAGGTAAAAGATACTATTATTTAAAATTCTCATGATGAAATTTAACTTAGAATAACTTATCATGACTTAACAGTAAACACAGCAATGTAATGAAAGTAAAACTAAATATCTTATCTTTTAATTTTAACTTTGCAGATAATGGATGATCCACAAATCGTTGTATGATTAATGACACAGATTTAATAAAACCAGGAGTACCTCACAACACTTCCAATCCTATCAAATAAGGGGAGCCAAGAGTACATAGAACACAAACATTATATAGGACATCTTTATATGGTAAGAGATACTATTATTTATAATTATTTTGATTGAATTTAACTTAGTTTAACTTATCATAACTTAACACTTGTTAAAACACTTGTTTTACTTGTATTGAAGAAATTTTTATATATTTTAATAGAATGGTTTTTACAGATTGATTGTATTACATCCAAACGACAATGAAGTGTATAAATGTGCCACTGTCTTACTAGATCAAGTCAAGTATTAACAATAATTCCGGAAAGGTTAGGTATGGAAAAAAAAATAACACAAACTTATTGGTAATACTGGTTTTTAGGCGAAATCTAACTTTGGGAAAATGTCGCCGGGGAGCGGTTTGGCGTCGAGCCGATCAAACAGAGGTTGAAATTATATTTTTTTACATTTTATGAATTTACAATGTTTTTTCACACACTTTATTTTAATTGAAATATTAAATCATTTTTATAAATTTTTTTGTACACATGGGTGAGAATAATTACCTACCAACTTTGAAGTGAAGACCAATTGTCTAATAATTTGTAGATCAAGTCAAGACGTCAATAATCTTGGCTGGTTTATAAGTGAATTATATAAGTAAATTTGTGTGTTTTTTTCACAGAACATTTGTTATTTAAATTATGTTTTTGTATTAAAGATATATTTTTTATATATTTTAATATAATGGTTTTTATAGACTGATTGTATTTCATCCAAAAGACAAAGAAGTGTATAAATATGCCGCTGTCTTACTAGATCAAGTCAAGACATCCATAATCTGCTGCAGGTTTAAAAGTAAATTAGTTTTTCTTCTTGACAGCACATTGGGTAATTTAAATATGTACTTGTAATATACAAATTATATATATATATATATATTTTGATATAACGGTATTTACAGATTGATTGTAATGATTGTATTACATCCAAATGACAATGTAGTGTATTAATGTGCAATTGTCTTACTGAAAAACATTTTTACTATCCTGTGGCTTAAAAATGTAATATCATTATGCAAGTATATTCAAAAGTGGGGGAACAATATGTATAAACAATAACTAATTATGGAAGTCTTTTTGTGAAATGCTTTAGACAATTCTGATGTGATTTTATGGATAGACAATGATGGTAAATATTAAATATTAATAAAATACTACTTTTAATTCTTCATTATGATATTATATTTTTTTATGTTATGAAAAGTAAATTATGTTGTTCTTCAATTTATCCTTGCGGGACATGATGGCATTCCTTATTTGATTCAATTTGTCAAATTCCTATTTATGAAGTAAAAGGTAATACTTTTCTCTAACATTTTTAAACAATTATGTTTTTTTAGATTCAGATATTTCCCCAGATATAGATGTAACTTTATGAATGTCAATTGCATATGCATAAGATTATTTGTCAGTCCAAGATAATTGTTACTGGCGTGTATTAATAATACATCATAGAACATTAGGTATTTAAAAATGTACCTGTGTTAATGCGAATATTTTATTTATTTTATTAATTCTTCTTTTTTTAATAGATTGATTGAATGACAGAGTTGTGTACAATGGAGCATCAGTGTTACCAAAAATCATTCATGCGATCATGTGGCTGATGAACTTTACCTGTCATGTGTGTACGCGTTGTATCAAGAATTACCGAAAAAGAAAGCTGTTTTATGAAAACCTTTATGTATTGTGGTTTTGATTTTCGTATGCAGAATGTGTGTGACAATGATGGTAAATATTATATTTTTATAATTCTTTAATATTTCAGTATTTTTTTATTAATTTTTTTTCATTTCACAATGTTTTGTCATACACTAGAGTTTAATTAAACTTATTTTAAATTCTTCTATTTATATTATTTATGCTTTTAGGTGAGAATAATGATGTTCCAACACTGCAATTTATACCAACTGTCTATCCTATTCCAAATAAGAACAGGCTACGGCGGTCAACTTCTGCGCATGGAAGTGGCTTATCACGAGAGCGGACCTCGAACAATGCCGCCGCGGCGCGACGACGAGACATTCAAAATCTGCTGCAGGTTTAAAAGAAAAATTGTTTGTTTTTTGTAGGGCACATTTGGTATTTTAAATATGTATTTGTTTTCAAAGTTTAGGTTGAAGAAATTTTTTATGTATATTTTAATATATTTCTTGTTATCCAAATGACAATGAAGAGTATAAATGTGCCACTAATTATGATGTGATATTGGAATAGAGAATTATGGTAAATATTAAATATTAATAAAATGCAACTAATAACTCTGTAATATTTCATTAATTTTTTTATATTTTATGAATTTTCTATGTTTTTTCACACACTTGAATTTAATTGAAATTTTTAAATCATTTTTATAAAAATTTTGTATACATAGTGAGAATAATGACCGACCAACACTGAAAGTTTAGATCAATTGTCTAATAGTTTGTAGATCAAGTCAAATTTTTTCAAAATCTTTAGAAAATTCTGATGTGATTTTATGGACCGAGAATGATGGTAAATATTATATATTATTAAAATACAACTATTAATTCTTTATTATATCATTATGTTTTTATATTTGATGAATTTACTTACTATGTTTTTTCACACACTTTATTGTAATTGAAAATTTATAAATCATTTTTTATAAATTTTTTTGTACACTCGGGTGAGAATATTGACTTACTAACACTGAAACTTTGTTTGTGTGCCAACTAACAATGTTCAAGATGATGTTCTACATTTTTATAAAATTTAGTCTCTATAATTTTTTTATTTCTCAATGTTTTGTAACACTATATTGTAATTAAAATTTACTTTAAATTTTCTTTATTTAACTCATAGGTGAGAATATGGACATACCAACATTGAAATTTGTTTGCCAAAGCACAATGTTCGTTATGGTCTGGAAATCCTCGTCGTCATTTGGATCTTAAAATATTGCTGTCCATCAAGCCGTTCTCGCATGTCCGGCAGCACCCGGCGTGGTGTGTGAGAGGTTGTCTAGTGTCAGCGTCTCATCCATAGGAGTCACCGGCGTCTCATATTTAAAATTTAGTTTTAGTTAATATTATTATCCGATTTGATGTGAACTTTGCCGTATCATTTCACACAAAGACTTAACTTGAACCCATAAAAACAAAATTAACATAAAAATATAACTTATTTTTTCATAAATGATTTTAGTAACCATAAGAATAAAATTTGTTGAATAAAAATAGTTTTTATTTGAATAATTAAAACTAAAATAATGGAAACAATTTAAATAAAATTGAAATAAAAATTTAAAAAAGAAATAAAAAAAATCCAAAATATAAAATATATGTTTACATCAGTATAAAATTAAATTAAAATAGAATTTATATTTTACAGTGTTAAAGTTTAAAATGGAATGTGCAGGCCTCTTGCTTTATTTTCAACACTTTATTTTATATTTTAATAAAAATGTAATTACAATGTTAAAATTAAAGTAAATTTTTCTAATAACTTTTAGTAATTAAAATAAAAATTTAAAAAGAACTAAGATGAAAATTTAAAATATATTTTTACACAATTATAATATAAAATTCAATTAGAGTTTGGTTTTTACATTTTCTGGAATTTTATAACTGACCCAGTCCTTAGTCCCCCCCTCTCCGAATAAATAAATTCTCTATTCTTAAATACATTGTATAACTAAATTCATTGCTTGTCGTCCTGTCATCAGCCACCTCCGTTATCGTGTTTTGGGTTAAGAGCATCGAAGTTTTTCTCTGCTAGATCCATGAATAGCGTGTATTGTGTGCTGCATTCCCGTCGCAACTTAGGACTGTCTAGCCTAACTAAATAAATTAGTTTTTCTTTTGGACACATTGGGTACTTAAAATATTTACTTGTATTAACGAAATTTATTTAAATATATTTTAATATAATGGTTTTTACAGATTGATTGTATTACATCCAAACGACAAAGAAGTGTATAAATGTGCCTCAATATTATTGAAAAACATTTCTATACTATCCTGTGACTTAAAAATGTAACAACATTATGCTATAACTTTCAAAACTTGGCGAACAAGATTTATAAACAAAAACCAATCATGGAAGTAATTTTATCCAAATGCTTTATAACATTCGGATGTTATTTTATGGACATAGAATGATGGTAAATTTTATTTCTTAATAAAATACAACTATTAATTCTTTATTATTTCATTATGTTTTTTTATTTTATTAATATAAGTGTTGTCACACAATTTAATTTAATTGTAAATTTGAAATCCTATTTTATAAACTTTTTTTACACTCGGGTGAGAATAGTGACATACTGACATTGAAAATTGTTTGCACAATGTTCGTGATGCTGTTGAAATCCTCGTCGTCATTTGGATCCTAAAATATTGCTGTCCATCAAGCCGTTCTCACATGGACTCATTTCCCTTGAGCATTTGTAAGTCTGCCAGCACCTGGAGCGGGCGGTATGTGAGAGGCCGTCCATGTCGTCTAGTGTCAGCGTCTCACCCATAGCAGTCACCAGCGTCTCATATTTAAAATTTAGTTTTAGTTAATATTATTATCCGATTTGATTTGAACTTTGCCGGATCATTTCGCACAAAGACTTAAACCCATAAAAATATAACTTATTTTTTCATAAATGATTTTAGTAACCATAAGAATAAAATTTGTTGAATAAAAATAGTTTTATATGAATAAGTAAAACTATAATAAAGGAATCAATTTAAATAAAATTGAAATAAAAATTTAAAAAAGAAATAAATTCCAAAATATAAAATATATGTTTACACCAGTATAAAATTAAATTAAAATATAATTGATATTTTACAGTGTTAAAGTTTAATGTCTCTGAATCGCCCTATTTTGAACACCTTATTTTATATTATAATAAATATGTTAAAATTAAATTAACATTAAAGTAAATTTTTCCTATAACTTTAAGTAATTAAAATAAAAATTTAAAAAGAACTAAGATGAAAATTAAAAATATATTTTTACAATATAATTTAAATTCAATTAGAACTTTGATTTTACATTTCCTGAAATTTTAAAGCCGACTATTGAGGTCTCGCAATTTTTTTAGTTTCGACAATAAATTTATATTATAATAAAAATGTAATAAAAATGTTAAAATTAAATGAACATATAAGTAAATTTTTCCAATAACTTTAATTAATTTAAATAAAAATTTAAAAGAGACTAAGATGAAGAGTTTAAATTATTTTAACGCTAGTATAATATAAAATTCTATTAGAACTTGGATTTTACATTTTTTGAAATTTTAAAACTGACCTAGTGTTAGTCCCCGAATAAATAAATTCCCTATTCTTAAATCCATTGTGTAACTTGGAACATTGTTTAACTAAATTCATTGTGTGTCATAGGTCCTTTGTCGTCCCGTCATCAGCCACCGGCCTTATAGTTTTTTGTGTCGCGTTGACATGAAATTCAAGTGGCCATTGATGTCTGGAGCATTGAAGGGGTCATCGTCTAGCGCCATGAATTTTGTGCATTGCCGTCTCAACTATGGCGCTGTCCATCGGTCGTATTATTTTTTGTGATTGTTAATTCTATGCGTGTTTTATTAATTTGTTTTTGTTTTTATTTGGTTTGGTCTACGGTCATACTAATGCAGCTGAAATGAAACTGTATGGAAACGGAATGCCAAGAACCCAAAGAATAGTCTCGGTATATAAGTAATATTTCTCCGCGAGCATAGCTACTGACTCGGAGATTCAATTATCGTACTATAACTTTTATTAATCGATAGATGAATTGTAAATAATTATTTTTGTAAATTGAAATGAACCTAAATATGAAATAATCCATGCTAATAACTTTAGCCATGCTGTTTGTCTGCCTTTTAACTATTATTTAAATAATATAAATTCTCGGGGCTCAAGCACACTCTCTGATTTAAAGTTAGTCGTAATGTAACGAAGGGGACAAGGGACCTAAATCATGTTATTTAACTATTTTCTAATTAATTTCTATGAAAGTTTTATTGATAATGATATATTATTGTGTATATTATTTATGTAGATGTAAAATATGTTTATTAATAATTATATTTATTACCTTAGGTGAGACGAGGAACAGCCGCCACCACAGCCGCACGATGTACCACTTACCAATCATCCAGCACACTACTACATCTTTAACAGACTACATCTTTAACAGACTACATCTATAACCTAACCACATCTCTAATACCAGCTACAACGGCCGTACGCTCCCGCGTTCGGCTCCCATCGCCGCTGCTCATTAAACTCCAGTCGATATTGCTTTGGTAACTGCCGCCGGTTTTTTTTTGGTTTTTTTTTTATTTTTGTTTTGGTTTGTTTTTTTCTAGTTTTGATTGTTTGAATTTTTTTGGTTTTTTCACATTTTTCGCCCGTCTTTTTCATAGACTTTGTTTCCTTTCTGTTATTTTTTGTTTCTTTTTCTTGTTTTGCATTTTTTTGTTTTCATTTCTTTTTACGGTAAAAAGGAAAGAAAACAAAACAAAAAAAACAAAGAAAAGTGAAATCAAAAAAAAAAACGAAATCAAATGTCAATTAAAAAAGACGAAAAAAATGCGGTAGTTGCCAAAGCAATATCGACTGGAGTAGCAGCGGCGACGGTGGTCGGACGCAGGAGCGTCGGGCCATTGTAGCTGGTATTGGAGATGGAGAAGAAGGAAGAAGAAGGAAGAAGAAGAAGAAGAAGAAGAAGAAGAAGAAGAGGAAGAAGAAGAAGAAGAAGAAGAAGAGGAAGAAGAAGAGGAAGAAGAAGAAGAAGGGGAAGAGGATGAGAAGGAGGAGGAGAAGGGGAAGAAGGAGAAGGGGAACAACAACAACAACAACAACAACAACAACAACAACAACAGTGAGAATATTTTTTTTAATTTTTATTTTTAATTAAAATTTTTTTTCTGGGTGTTGTATTCTAGTGGCAGTAGCAGTGTCAGTGGCAGTAGCAGAAGCAGTGGAACAGCTAGTAGTGGAACAAACCCTTCTTTTATAGGTGAGGGTTAACTTTATTATTTATAAATTGTAGCTAGTTTTATAAGATTTATACATAGGGATAGGTAGGCATTTAGGTTAGGATAGACAGGCATGGAAGGGGGTTATTGTATTGTACTGGATTGCAGCATATGTAAGCATCCGGATCAAGGACAAGATGTTTATTGGAGTGATTGGTTGGCCATTGGTGCTGGACGTTTCGAGGATGGAAGCCGGGACGAGTATGACTTGGCTGCAGGAGTCTGGAGCCCCTGTCGCTGATTGTGGAAGACATCATTGTGCCATAATTTATATAAATGTATAGCTGTTTTTATTTTAAATTAATTTTGTTATCATTTGTATATTTTCTAACCTTGTGCATGTTTTTGTAAGGGTACTGTGGGAGGGTATTGTCCTCCCTGGACCTGCGCATTGCATTGTAATTGTTTAATAAACCAATGGGGGCCAGGGGCATTATTGTTCATAAAAATGTACATGTACAGCAGAAGAACAAGAGTAACAGCCAGTTTGTTTAGTTATTGTATTGTTTATTTTTATAATTTTCTTGAATTTTGTTAAGTTTTAGCATCAGATTCAATAACAATGGTCCAAGCCAGGCATCGAATTAGGTAAAAAAAATAAAAAACTGTATGCGAGCATGAAGAGCAACAAAGCCAGTAGTATTAGGGCTACTTGAAGCTTTGATTTTATTTAATTTTTTTTTTTAAATTTTAAATCATTAGGTGGACTCTTTTAGCAATGGACGAAGAGGAAATGTGTTGCAGCCTTATCAGGCTGTTGACAAGGCCGAGATGGAAAAGGTTTGTTTTTTTAAATTTCTTTTTACTCGATAACATCTAAATATATTGAATGATAACATTTTGACCATATGAGGTAATGAACCTGGTCTAAAAATAATTTCAATTAATAATTAATCTTTGTAACTTGCCACACATTTCAACCGATTATATTAGTTAATATTTCTTACCCAACTATCTGAACTCGAACCTAATCGTATTTATTTGAAATTTCATTAGGAAATTTCACTGTTTTTCATATTTAACTTGATTACTCTTAATTATACTCAATTTGACTCAATTTTCCAAAATTTAAAAATAATTTTCGTCCATTAAATTCAATATAATTTAATTGATTTAAAGATCAGCAAAGTTATTTGAGGAATAAACTGTCATTTTGAGACTTTTGAATAGCGAACCGAATTTTAAAAAAAAATTAAAGATTAGCGCCTTGGCTGCTCGAGATGCAACCCCACTTGCACGCTTGCGAGTGTGGTTGCCTACCCGGCCCCTTGACTCAGTTTTCCCCTCCGTGGAGGAAAAGTTTAAAATCTTCCCGTGGCCCTAGGACCGCGGTTCGGGCGCCCCCTAGTCACACGCGGTGAGTTCGGGAAACGCTTGGAGCCGATTTCCTCTGAGAGGCTCCCCCTCCGAGATACGGCGGCGCGAAGATCGGTGTTTGGGAATTTATCGATTTAAATTTCCCACCGTCGGACTATTGACGCCGTCGGACGGTCGGCGCGTTAGGCTAGGTTCACATGGACGCTAACCTAACCTAACTAGATTTGTCTTAAAATCAATACAATTACGTCTTTGGTATAATTACATTATGCATTTATCATTTTCCGTTATCGAGAGGTGTCGCTACCCCGTGAAAAAAATCGCGATTTTCATAACAATCGAACAGATCGATTATCAATAGTAATATATACGTAATTATCTCGATAACGTAATCATTATGTAATAAACTAATAAATAATAAACATGAGTGTATTTGCGCAACTCGGTCGTATGCCGCGTGGGCGACGGGGATAACGATAGCCCATGTGTGCGCGCGCGACCAGACCAACGACAGTCGAGCTGTGCGCGCGCAATCCGAACAGTACCCGATAGAGCAACGCGTGAAGGGACGGCGGCTCGCGCCAGACGTTCAGTATAGTGTCGACCGCCGTTCCGAGAGTTCGTCTCCGTTTTACCGTCGCGTTTAGTGTTTTTATTTCGATCTTTTTTTTTTTTTTTCTATCTAGTGCTTTTCGTTTCCTACCGTCGCGTTTAGTGTTTTTATTTCGATCGTTTTTTTTTTTCCATCGAGTGCTTTTCGTTTCCTACCGTCGCGTTTAGTGTTTTTATTTCGATCGTTTTTTTTTCACACGCACCCAAGTACGAACGCCGAACCTCGACAGCAGCAACAACCCATCGACAGGCCGCCACCGTGTAAGGTTAGTACCGATTATATTTATTTATAGTTTATAGATGGGAATTTTTTTTCTTCGGGTAACAAATCATATTTTTGCTATATAAAATAACTATTTTTTCTACCTTATAATGAAATTTATTTTTTTCATCGTAATAATTCTTAAACTCAAACTTATTTTTTTTTCTAACACGTGTATACTAATAAACTTTAATATTACTGATGGCAGCAACTAAAACCTAATCGAATTGTTAGGTTAGTTAAATTTAATCTACCCTATTATTTAATTATCATTAGTTCATCCATTCATCCAATTTTATCATTAACATTTTTAAATATTTTCAATTATTAAATCATTTTTAAAAATATAGAAACATTACCAATTTAGCCCTTTCAATACACAAATCATTCTGTACTTGAAGCCTGATTCTCAATTCGATTAACCTAATGTTTCATAATTATTATACTCTGAGATTAATTTCAGCGATAAAAATTATATAAAAATCAGATATTTTTTATTTGACTTTCTATAAAAACCATAATTAAGCTATAACTTTTGTCGTCGATTATATTCATAATATTTTATGATTCTAAATAAATTTTAAAATAAATTTTTTTCTTTTTAAAACTAATTCGATAAAGTATTTTCGTAGAATTATTCGACAATGCCAATGATGGTACTTGATTTATTTTCACAATACTAATTGCGCTCTTATTTCTCGAACTTGATTCATCGCTATTCACCGTCGATTTCGGATTAGTCATCGAGTGTTATTTTTAATTTTTTTAATTTTTGTTCAAATTTAAATTTATACGATTCGTTCTTGATCGAATTAATATATTTTCAATCTCTTTTCAAGTTCTTTTTAAACAAAATTTACATTAATTGAAACAAAATATAATTTTCTCAAATTTAATTTTCTGTCGTTTTTGCAAATTATTCTTTAAATTTTTAAAAGTATTTATGAAATCCTTTTAGGACTTTATCGACTTATTTGATTCAATTTCTCGACGACCATAATCTTACAATTTAAGGGCATAACCTTTCATCGCAATTTTTTTGTTTTTCTAATTTACTCGTTTTCCATAATTTCTCTTGGACGTCCTCAAATTTATTCAATTTTCGCGTTATATTCACTTTTAATCGACTCTTATTTTTCATCCATTTCAAAATTGTTTGGCTTATTTTCATATTAAATTGATTTTGAATTATGATATTCATAATAACAATTAATTAATTTTCAGTTTAACGTAATTCGATATTAATATATTTTCAAGAAATTATACTTTTTATTTTATTATTCAAAATTTCATTTTTGGATAAAATTCAAATTTTTCAAATATTAGTCGTCGATTTCCGTGTTCTTTTTTTTTCTGTTATCGTCGATTAACTCAATTTGTCTAGTCTCAATTTTTTTTTTTTTTTAAAAATTAATATGGGAAATTTAATTTAAAACTCATTAATAATGCAATCATTTTCAGTCTCTTTTAGTCAATAATATCATTTGATTCGTAAATTTCTCGTATAATTTTCTCTTTAATTGAACATTTCTTTAAATTTCTTGAAATATTATTCAATATTCGCGGATTATTTTCATAAAAGTTTTCTTCACTCATTTCCTCACTTTTAATCGAATTTTCCCCTTTCTCTGTTTTTCATATTTAACTTGATTACTCTTAATTATACTCAATTTTATTCAAAATTTAAAAAATAATACTCGTCCATTAAATTCAATATAATTTAATTGATTTAAAGATCAGCAAAGTTATTTGAGGACTGTATTTTGAGACTTTTGAATATCGAATTTTAAAAAAAATTAAAGATTTTAATTAATTTTATTATAAATCAATTTAACTTTTAAAAAACCTGACAAATTCAACCGAAATTATTTAGAATTGGTTAAATTTATTCAATTTTTATTTTTTTTTTCAAATTTTCAAATTTTGAATTAAAACTCGATTATTCGTCGTTTATTCTTCGCAAATTATTCTTGGAATTTTTAAAATTATTTTCCACTAATTTGATTCAATTTCTCTTAAATTTCCATGAAATCTTCTAGTTTGATGGCAAACAACCTTTTCGTCGTAAATTTTCTGATTTTTAGATGTTTTTTTTTTTTTTTTTTTTTTAAATTTAAAATTGTTAAGAATTTCATTTCAAATATTTGTCAATTTCTCCATATTTCTAATTTGAGCAAACCGGGTGGACGCAACCTGGCGTGCAGCCGTGCGCGATCGGTTGCCTACCTAGAGTCCCTGGTCCGGTGCGCTAATTTTTTCCCCCCCGAGGAGGAAAAGTTTCGAAACTTCCCGTGGCCCTGGGATCGCGATTTGAGCGCCCCCTAGTTACCCGTGGCGAGTTCGGGAAACGCTTTGAACCGATTTTTTCTAAGGGTCCCCCCCTCCGAGTTACCGTGGCTCCAAAATTGCCGTTTTCGAATTTCTCGATTTGAATATCCCGCCGTCTGACTGTGTTGACACAGCCAGTCGGTCACCGTGTTAAGATTTGAAAACTCATTAATAATGCAATAATTTTCAGTCTCTTTCAGTCAATAATATCATTTGATTCGTAAATTTCTCGTATAATTTTCTCTTTAATCATTTCTTTAAATTTCCGTCTTGAAATATTATTCAATATTCGCCTATTTTCATAAAAGTTTTCCTCACTTTTAATCGACTTTTAACCTCAATTATTTCGATGCTTTTTCCCCTTTCACTGTATTTCATATTTAACTTGATTACTCTTAATTTTACTCCATTTCAATTTTCCAAAATTTAAAACTAATATTCGTCCATTAAATTCAATATAATTTAATTGATTTTGAACCGAATTTAAAAAAAAATTAAAGATTTAAATCAATTGTATTATAAATCAATTTAACTTTTTAACTTTTAAAAAACCTGACCTAACAAATTCAACCGAAATTATTTAGAATTGGTCGAATTTATTCATTTTTTTTTTTTTTTTTTTTTTTTTTTTTTTTTCAAATTTTCAAATTTTCAATTAAACATTGATCCGTCGTTTTCGCAAATTATTCTTCCATTTTTTTTTTAAAATTTTTTTTCACTTTTTTTCGTTCATATCGATTTTTTTTTTTTTTTTTTTTTTTTTTTTTTTTTTTTTTTGGCCACTGTATCTCGGAGGGGGAGCCTCTTGAAGGAAATCGGCTCGGAGCGTTTCCCGAAGGTTAGGTTAGGTTAGGTTAGGTTAGGTTAGGTTAGGTTAGGTTAGGTTAGGTTAGGTTAGGTTAGGTTAGGTTAGGTTAGGTTAGGTTAGGTTAGGTTAGGTTAGGTTAGGTTAGGTTAGGTTAGGTTAGGTTAGGTTAGGTTAGGTTAGGTTAGGTTAGGTTAGGTTAGGTTAGGTTAGGTTAGGTTAGGTTAGGTTAGGTTAGGTTAGGTTAGGTTAGGTTAGGTTAGGTTAGGTTAGGTTAGGTTAGGTTAGGTTAGGTTAGGTTAGGTTAGGTTAGGTTAGGTTAGGTTAGGTTAGGTTAGGTTAGGTTAGGTTAGGTTAGGTTAGGTTAGGTTAGGTTAGGTTAGGTTAGGTTAGGTTAGGTTAGGTTAGGTTAGGTTAGGTTAGGTTAGGTTAGGTTAGGTTAGGTTAGGTTAGGTTAGGTTAGGTTAGGTTAGGTTAGGTTAGGTTAGGTTAGGTTAGGTTAGGTTAGGTTAGGTTAGGTTAGGTTAGGTTAGGTTAGGTTAGGTTAGGTTAGGTTAGGTTAGGTTAGGTTAGGTTAGGTTAGGTTAGGTTAGGTTAGGTTAGGTTAGGTTAGGTTAGGTTAGGTTAGGTTAGGTTAGGTTAGGTTAGGTTAGGTTAGGTTAGGTTAGGTTAGGTTAGGTTAGGTTAGGTTAGGTTAGGTTAGGTTAGGTTAGGTTAGGTTAGGTTAGGTTAGGTTAGGTTAGGTTAGGTTAGGTTAGGTTAGGTTAGGTTAGGTTAGGTTAGGTTAGGTTAGGTTAGGTTAGGTTAGGTTAGGTTAGGTTAGGTTAGGTTAGGTTAGGTTAGGTTAGGTTAGGTTAGGTTAGGTTAGGTTAGGTTAGGTTAGGTTAGGTTAGGTTAGGTTAGGTTAGGTTAGGTTAGGTTAGGTTAGGTTAGGTTAGGTTAGGTTAGGTTAGGTTAGGTTAGGTTAGGTTAGGTTAGGTTAGGTTAGGTTAGGTTAGGTTAGGTTAGGTTAGGTTAGGTTAGGTTAGGTTAGGTTAGGTTAGGTTAGGTTAGGTTAGGTTAGGTTAGGTTAGGTTAGGTTAGGTTAGGTTAGGTTAGGTTAGGTTAGGTTAGGTTAGGTTAGGTTAGGTTAGGTTAGGTTAGGTTAGGTTAGGTTAGGTTAGGTTAGGTTAGGTTAGGTTAGGTTAGGTTAGGTTAGGTTAGGTTAGGTTAGGTTAGGTTAGGTTAGGTTAGGTTAGGTTAGGTTAGGTTAGGTTAGGTTAGGTTAGGTTAGGTTAGGTTAGGTTAGGTTAGGTTAGGTTAGGTTAGGTTAGGTTAGGTTAGGTTAGGTTAGGTTAGGTTAGGTTAGGTTAGGTTAGGTTAGGTTAGGTTAGGTTAGGTTAGGTTAGGTTAGGTTAGGTTAGGTTAGGTTAGGTTAGGTTAGGTTAGGTTAGGTTAGGTTAGGTTAGGTTAGGTTAGGTTAGGTTAGGTTAGGTTAGGTTAGGTTAGGTTAGGTTAGGTTAGGTTAGGTTAGGTTAGGTTAGGTTAGGTTAGGTTAGGTTAGGTTAGGTTAGGTTAGGTTAGGTTAGGTTAGGTTAGGTTAGGTTAGGTTAGGTTAGGTTAGGTTAGGTTAGGTTAGGTTAGGTTAGGTTAGGTTAGGTTAGGTTAGGTTAGGTTAGGTTAGGTTAGGTTAGGTTAGGTTAGGTTAGGTTAGGTTAGGTTAGGTTAGGTTAGGTTAGGTTAGGTTAGGTTAGGTTAGGTTAGGTTAGGTTAGGTTAGGTTAGGTTAGGTTAGGTTAGGTTAGGTTAGGTTAGGTTAGGTTAGGTTAGGTTAGGTTAGGTTAGGTTAGGTTAGGTTAGGTTAGGTTAGGTTAGGTTAGGTTAGGTTAGGTTAGGTTAGGTTAGGTTAGGTTAGGTTAGGTTAGGTTAGGTTAGGTTAGGTTAGGTTAGGTTAGGTTAGGTTAGGTTAGGTTAGGTTAGGTTAGGTTAGGTTAGGTTAGGTTAGGTTAGGTTAGGTTAGGTTAGGTTAGGTTAGGTTAGGTTAGGTTAGGTTAGGTTAGGTTAGGTTAGGTTAGGTTAGGTTAGGTTAGGTTAGGTTAGGTTAGGTTAGGTTAGGTTAGGTTAGGTTAGGTTAGGTTAGGTTAGGTTAGGTTAGGTTAGGTTAGGTTAGGTTAGGTTAGGTTAGGTTAGGTTAGGTTAGGTTAGGTTAGGTTAGGTTAGGTTAGGTTAGGTTAGGTTAGGTTAGGTTAGGTTAGGTTAGGTTAGGTTAGGTTAGGTTAGGTTAGGTTAGGTTAGGTTAGGTTAGGTTAGGTTAGGTTAGGTTAGGTTAGGTTAGGTTAGGTTAGGTTAGGTTAGGTTAGGTTAGGTTAGGTTAGGTTAGGTTAGGTTAGGTTAGGTTAGGTTAGGTTAGGTTAGGTTAGGTTAGGTTAGGTTAGGTTAGGTTAGGTTAGGTTAGGTTAGGTTAGGTTAGGTTAGGTTAGGTTAGGTTAGGTTAGGTTAGGTTAGGTTAGGTTAGGTTAGGTTAGGTTAGGTTAGGTTAGGTTAGGTTAGGTTAGGTTAGGTTAGGTTAGGTTAGGTTAGGTTAGGTTAGGTTAGGTTAGGTTAGGTTAGGTTAGGTTAGGTTAGGTTAGGTTAGGTTAGGTTAGGTTAGGTTAGGTTAGGTTAGGTTAGGTTAGGTTAGGTTAGGTTAGGTTAGGTTAGGTTAGGTTAGGTTAGGTTAGGTTAGGTTAGGTTAGGTTAGGTTAGGTTAGGTTAGGTTAGGTTAGGTTAGGTTAGGTTAGGTTAGGTTAGGTTAGGTTAGGTTAGGTTAGGTTAGGTTAGGTTAGGTTAGGTTAGGTTAGGTTAGGTTAGGTTAGGTTAGGTTAGGTTAGGTTAGGTTAGGTTAGGTTAGGTTAGGTTAGGTTAGGTTAGGTTAGGTTAGGTTAGGTTAGGTTAGGTTAGGTTAGGTTAGGTTAGGTTAGGTTAGGTTAGGTTAGGTTAGGTTAGGTTAGGTTAGGTTAGGTTAGGTTAGGTTAGGTTAGGTTAGGTTAGGTTAGGTTAGGTTAGGTTAGGTTAGGTTAGGTTAGGTTAGGTTAGGTTAGGTTAGGTTAGGTTAGGTTAGGTTAGGTTAGGTTAGGTTAGGTTAGGTTAGGTTAGGTTAGGTTAGGTTAGGTTAGGTTAGGTTAGGTTAGGTTAGGTTAGGTTAGGTTAGGTTAGGTTAGGTTAGGTTAGGTTAGGTTAGGTTAGGTTAGGTTAGGTTAGGTTAGGTTAGGTTAGGTTAGGTTAGGTTAGGTTAGGTTAGGTTAGGTTAGGTTAGGTTAGGTTAGGTTAGGTTAGGTTAGGTTAGGTTAGGTTAGGTTAGGTTAGGTTAGGTTAGGTTAGGTTAGGTTAGGTTAGGTTAGGTTAGGTTAGGTTAGGTTAGGTTAGGTTAGGTTAGGTTAGGTTAGGTTAGGTTAGGTTAGGTTAGGTTAGGTTAGGTTAGGTTAGGTTAGGTTAGGTTAGGTTAGGTTAGGTTAGGTTAGGTTAGGTTAGGTTAGGTTAGGTTAGGTTAGGTTAGGTTAGGTTAGGTTAGGTTAGGTTAGGTTAGGTTAGGTTAGGTTAGGTTAGGTTAGGTTAGGTTAGGTTAGGTTAGGTTAGGTTAGGTTAGGTTAGGTTAGGTTAGGTTAGGTTAGGTTAGGTTAGGTTAGGTTAGGTTAGGTTAGGTTAGGTTAGGTTAGGTTAGGTTAGGTTAGGTTAGGTTAGGTTAGGTTAGGTTAGGTTAGGTTAGGTTAGGTTAGGTTAGGTTAGGTTAGGTTAGGTTAGGTTAGGTTAGGTTAGGTTAGGTTAGGTTAGGTTAGGTTAGGTTAGGTTAGGTTAGGTTAGGTTAGGTTAGGTTAGGTTAGGTTAGGTTAGGTTAGGTTAGGTTAGGTTAGGTTAGGTTAGGTTAGGTTAGGTTAGGTTAGGTTAGGTTAGGTTAGGTTAGGTTAGGTTAGGTTAGGTTAGGTTAGGTTAGGTTAGGTTAGGTTAGGTTAGGTTAGGTTAGGTTAGGTTAGGTTAGGTTAGGTTAGGTTAGGTTAGGTTAGGTTAGGTTAGGTTAGGTTAGGTTAGGTTAGGTTAGGTTAGGTTAGGTTAGGTTAGGTTAGGTTAGGTTAGGTTAGGTTAGGTTAGGTTAGGTTAGGTTAGGTTAGGTTAGGTTAGGTTAGGTTAGGTTAGGTTAGGTTAGGTTAGGTTAGGTTAGGTTAGGTTAGGTTAGGTTAGGTTAGGTTAGGTTAGGTTAGGTTAGGTTAGGTTAGGTTAGGTTAGGTTAGGTTAGGTTAGGTTAGGTTAGGTTAGGTTAGGTTAGGTTAGGTTAGGTTAGGTTAGGTTAGGTTAGGTTAGGTTAGGTTAGGTTAGGTTAGGTTAGGTTAGGTTAGGTTAGGTTAGGTTAGGTTAGGTTAGGTTAGGTTAGGTTAGGTTAGGTTAGGTTAGGTTAGGTTAGGTTAGGTTAGGTTAGGTTAGGTTAGGTTAGGTTAGGTTAGGTTAGGTTAGGTTAGGTTAGGTTAGGTTAGGTTAGGTTAGGTTAGGTTAGGTTAGGTTAGGTTAGGTTAGGTTAGGTTAGGTTAGGTTAGGTTAGGTTAGGTTAGGTTAGGTTAGGTTAGGTTAGGTTAGGTTAGGTTAGGTTAGGTTAGGTTAGGTTAGGTTAGGTTAGGTTAGGTTAGGTTAGGTTAGGTTAGGTTAGGTTAGGTTAGGTTAGGTTAGGTTAGGTTAGGTTAGGTTAGGTTAGGTTAGGTTAGGTTAGGTTAGGTTAGGTTAGGTTAGGTTAGGTTAGGTTAGGTTAGGTTAGGTTAGGTTAGGTTAGGTTAGGTTAGGTTAGGTTAGGTTAGGTTAGGTTAGGTTAGGTTAGGTTAGGTTAGGTTAGGTTAGGTTAGGTTAGGTTAGGTTAGGTTAGGTTAGGTTAGGTTAGGTTAGGTTAGGTTAGGTTAGGTTAGGTTAGGTTAGGTTAGGTTAGGTTAGGTTAGGTTAGGTTAGGTTAGGTTAGGTTAGGTTAGGTTAGGTTAGGTTAGGTTAGGTTAGGTTAGGTTAGGTTAGGTTAGGTTAGGTTAGGTTAGGTTAGGTTAGGTTAGGTTAGGTTAGGTTAGGTTAGGTTAGGTTAGGTTAGGTTAGGTTAGGTTAGGTTAGGTTAGGTTAGGTTAGGTTAGGTTAGGTTAGGTTAGGTTAGGTTAGGTTAGGTTAGGTTAGGTTAGGTTAGGTTAGGTTAGGTTAGGTTAGGTTAGGTTAGGTTAGGTTAGGTTAGGTTAGGTTAGGTTAGGTTAGGTTAGGTTAGGTTAGGTTAGGTTAGGTTAGGTTAGGTTAGGTTAGGTTAGGTTAGGTTAGGTTAGGTTAGGTTAGGTTAGGTTAGGTTAGGTTAGGTTAGGTTAGGTTAGGTTAGGTTAGGTTAGGTTAGGTTAGGTTAGGTTAGGTTAGGTTAGGTTAGGTTAGGTTAGGTTAGGTTAGGTTAGGTTAGGTTAGGTTAGGTTAGGTTAGGTTAGGTTAGGTTAGGTTAGGTTAGGTTAGGTTAGGTTAGGTTAGGTTAGGTTAGGTTAGGTTAGGTTAGGTTAGGTTAGGTTAGGTTAGGTTGGTTAGGTTAGGTTAGGTTAGGTTAGGTTAGGTTAGGTTAGGTTAGGTTAGGTTAGGTTAGGTTAGGTTAGGTTAGGTTAGGTTAGGTTAGGTTAGGTTAGGTTAGGTTAGGTTAGGTTAGGTTAGGTTAGGTTAGGTTAGGTTAGGTTAGGTTAGGTTAGGTTAGGTTAGGT